>OX392530.1:4277500-4708731 GCA_947623455.1 Mimachlamys varia
ACTTGTGTATTAAACTGGAAAACCTTACTTAAGTCAGTATTTTGTTGGTCCCAGCCGGTCATGTATCAATATACCAGATTTTCCCTGGTATTCTGACTTCTAAATTGACAAAGGACTCTCAAAAATGATACAAGTTTTACTCTATATGATGTGTGATTTGGGTCCAAGAACTCTATAAATTGATAAAATTACAGGGTCCCACAGAAAACCCTGAATAAGGACCATGATGCATAATTATGTGATAGTGGTTATGAATGTAGAAGAAGCATTTGTGCAATGAATAGGCCTAGGCCTACAGTCCCAAAAACTTAATAGTAAATTATGAAAACTTAAAGAGTTAATAGGTCACCAAAATAACTAATTCTTCTTGCAAAATAATTACACAATTATCATGACACCAGCTTGAGAACTATAAAACACCACTACATTATACATTCTGTCATTTTTGTTTGGTTCACTTTTTTTCTATGTACTTAAATTTAATTATTGCAAAAAAAATCAACATGTTTGCAAGGATAATTCTGGCTTTTAAAACATATGGGAGAATTTGAGGGATTTTATGGGATTAGTAAAATTTCTATGAGATTTTTCTGCATAAAGTAATACAATTTTGATTTTTCAAGTAATACAATTTTGATTTTTGAATGAGATTTTCAGGAAAAATATGGGTAAAAATCTCCAAATCTTGCCCCAAAGTGATCCCTGTGTTTGGACTCTTTCCATTGACAGAATCAGGATGTTGAAGCAGCAAAGTGTTGGATCCAAAACCTTATTACTCATTACAATTAACAAACAATTTTAATACCCTGTCTCTGGTACAATGGGGTTGACTGTTCGGCATCTTTTCGGTAATGGGTGGACATCAATGTCATCTTCAGGATATAAAATCAAGTCTTTAAAAGGATCTCTTTCAACAGTACACTGGTTCTGTATAACAAAATCTTCAAAGTCCGGTGGGTCAACAACATCACTGAGTGGAACCTACAAAGAATTTCAACAACTAATGTACTGTTTATAAATAGTCTGCACACCTTCAAATCAAATCACAACACGTGCCTGTACTAGCCTAAACATGGAGTTAAATGATTTTTTTTTAAATTAGTATTGATTTACTTTCATACAACACAAAATAATGTCTTGAATATACCGGGTAGTCTTTTTGCATTAATTTAATGTGGGATAATTTTAAATAGGCCAAAGGCCCCCAACACTACTACTATTGATAAAATTATATCTTATAACATTGTTAAAACAAGCTTTACATTGCTTCAAGGAAAAGTACAGGACTGGTAATATAAAGAAGTATGCATACTGCATCCTACATTTTATGTATTTTCAATTAATTTTCAAATTACAATAGGGTTTTTTCTTCACTCAATCGGCCAAAATAATTTTTTATGCATTTAAAACACTTAACTACTGCATACATTATAAGTACATGTACACCTTAAATATCTAATGTTATTTCCAGGTTTGGGTTGCATCTCTAGATGCCGATCTGCTCTCACAAGGTCCACATTTTTCATTTCAAAATTCAATCACAAGGAATTCACCTGACACATATATATATACAGATTAGTGATTCTTTATTGTTCATTGACAAAATACTTTTTTTTACTCTCAGACCATTTTATTTGTAAGTAGAACATAGCAGTGACAGACATGGGCAAGAAGATGGACCATAATAATGCCATGTCAATATAATACAAAAATGTAATTAAGTTGTACTTATTGTTATATCTTATTATTACCGTTTTCTTGGTTAGAGTTTTGCTCAATGTGACATAATGCATGGTAGATGGGTTTCAATGAAGAAATGGCTACCAGTGCTTGCTGTGACTGAATGAGGAAATACAGGTACCTAATTAGATATATGTAATAGGTCGTGGGGAGAAGCCTGACAAACGTCTGCACTTACCGTGAGGTTGAGACCACTGACACTCCTTGCAAGGTCTGATGGTGCATAAAGTATCGTGGAGGAGACCTGCTTCCTGACCTCTGCTGCACCTTGTCTATTAAATAATTATAAACACTTCATTAAAATCCTGACTACAGTGAATCAACTAATAATTCTATATAATTGCTAGTGATATAAGATGAACAGTAACTAAATATCAACTGATAACTTAATGACATCAATTAATATTTATAAAGATGTCAAACTGCGCTCCCTTAATAGGCGGGAGACTTAATAAAGCTTCCATATTCTGATCAATCTTCATCTCCCTTGAAATTTCACCATTCCAGTCCAAACGAACACAAATTCAAAATACAATTGTACATATGTCCAATGGTCAAATGATTTGCTAGTTACAGTAGGATGTGAATTATAATTATAGCAGGCTGTCTGAATTGGAGTGATGTGTATTATAATTATAGCAGCTGGCTGTCTGAATTGGAGTTATTTTTATATGTAGAGTTTCTAACATGAGAAAGAGAAAATGTAGTGGCCAGAATGCAGTTCAAACCACACAGGACTTTCTGAACTAGTTGAATATTCTGCTGAGCTACCAGCTAGGTCATCAATGATTAAACTCAATCATACTACATACAGATGCATGAAAAAGGAAAAATAAATTTACTTATAATTATAAAGATTCACGAACTGTGTTATTATGCACGTAGAGACTTTCTTCCTCAAATGTGGAAGGTGAAAGATCTCCTTCATTGGACATTTTAAAGGTTGACATTTAAACATAATATGACTGTGTGGCGACTAGTGATACCAACTAAAGAATGATAATAAATATAATTCTAAATATGCACAAATATTCAACCATTGCTTTTATATTTAAACTAAGATTCTTAAAATTTCTTAGTAAGAAATTATTTTTAAAAAAAGCATTCATGACAATTTGACGCCATTTAACACAAACAGGACATCTAATGTTTTGAAATATGCAGAAAATCATACATCAAAAGCCAACAAAACAGATATGTGTAGCTTTTAGCTTGGTGAGATGGGTGCGCTGAAACATATAGGGCACAGATGCCGGTCTGGGATGACTAAACTATGTCCATAATGATAATGTGTAACTTGATCAGTTGATGAGAATAGTGATGTATATGTCATATGAGCTCCTTTGTAGATTTATGTGCTAAACTGTATAATCCACAGTTATAATAACGTGTTCATTTGTTATCATCTGTATATTGTACAGGTATGTATGATGTTAAAATAATACCAGTCTAAGTTTCATCGATCACTGAAACTTTATAAAATGAAGCTGGAGACTGCAGAGGCCGGTTCGATAACAAATAAACGCCGTAAATCTCTACGAAAAGCGTACACTATTCTACAACCATATGAAACAAAAACTGTCAAAGGAACTACTTCTTAATCGATAAGAACTTAACTTGACAGTTAAACTTACTTGTTTAGCTTTTGAGCGAAGGCTCGCTGCTGCCCTGAAGCAGCCATTTGCCATTAGTCATGCGATCTACGTCACTAATTCTTGTGTACACAAACATCCCGGGCACGGTGCGGAAAAAGCGGGAATTTCAAAAACAGCAAGTAGGCCTAACGAAAAAAAATAAAACAGAAAGTAGGCCTACACAAGAAATAAAACGTGTTTTAAATGTTGAAAAAGATAGGTAAGGGGATGGAAAGGTGAAAGGGATAGTCTAGATTATATTAATTATATTCAATATTATATAATCACACACAGGAACCTGAGAATTTGTGACAGCTAGTTTTGGACCTAAACTAGACCACAGGCACTAGCCTCGTCTGTCAAACACCTATAATATTATAGGTGTTTGACAGACGAGGCTAGTGCCTGTGAACTAGACAGTAGTGGGATGAGATCAATTTTACATTTTTTGAGGGTTAAGATCAATTTTCAATAAAAATGCCCTCCCAATGGTCATAAGTTAGTAAAGGCAAATGAGGTGGCATTTTAATCGAAAATTGATCTAATACCCTAAACATGTAGGTCCAAAATTAGCTGTCACCAATTCTCTGGCCCGTGTGATATATAGAATAGAGCTGGGTACCACAAAATCAAACGTACCACGGTATTTAAGCAAATACTGCGGTACGTACCACGGTATATACCACCTTGATTGAATGTTTGAGCTAGCTAAAGGTCTCGGGCTGTTTTTGTTCTGAAGCCAATCCACAAGAGGCCTGTCATAAGTTTCTCGTTGTGTTATCCTCTAATATTGTTCAAGAGTGAAGCTATGTCTGTCCTAGTTGATCAGCAAACTTAAAGGAAATTATTATTAAACCACATTGGAATTTCAATTGATCTATGTAACAAATTGTTCTTTCAAATTGATAAATTAAATGAAAGTCCCCAAAAAACTGGTACAGGACTAATGTACCACGGTACGTACAATCAAAACTTTATACCACGGTGTACCGGTATACCGGTAAAACCGCCCAGCCCTAGTGATATATCACTGCTCAGGCTCTTTCTGTGGTATGCCAAGAATTATTATACTGGATAGATAGATCTAGATCTATACGTGCCAATGTCAAACTATAAAACTATCTTAGTATACATAGACCTAAGCTAGCAGCTAGTAATAGTAGCTTGTATTTGAATGGTAAATGTATTGTCGGATAATAATGTCCGTGTATCAGTGTATATATTATTGACAGTGTCGCTGTCCTCTCTGGGGTACCCCAGGGGACAGTAACAAGTGGACTCCTCCTCTTCTTGATGTACATCAAGGACATCGTTTTCTCCTGCAATATTAAATTGTTCATTCATTCTAACATATTTCATTGATCATGAAAATCAAAGGGGTGTGGCACAATTTCTCATAACTTACTAGGCCCTCTCCCAACAGTATGATATACAATTAGACAACACATGATGACAACATTTAGATATAGGCCTATACGATTATTAATATTCAGATATTAAATACGATAAAGAATGGAAAGAAACGGAAAATCGGGGAAAAGGGAAGCAGGGAGAAAGACAAAAGGGGAAATGTGCAGTTGCAGAGATTATCCACTAATTGTTTTCAGAGACGTATAAAGTTTTATACGTCTCTGTTGTTTTCAAACCTCTTAGTTGATTTAATGAAAGTTAGAACTACAAAATTTATTAAATTGTTCACAGATGACTGTCTCTTATAAGATATTTCAAATATCTCCCTTAAATGTCTGTTACAAATTAGATCAAGACTTGAAAACTCTAGAAATCTGGTAGGGAAAATAGCAAGTGCAGTTTAATGAAAAAAAATCATCATTATATTTCCACGACGAAAAATTCCATTAAATATCCATGGATTACACAGCCAAATTCTGAAAAATTTAGATTGTGGTAACCATCGACACAGCTCAAATATTGGAACAACCACATACAGAACATCACAAACTAGTCACCACCAATGAACATATTAACATCTCTTAGTTGTTGTCTGAGGGTCGATTTTTTTGTGTGAAATTTAACCGCTTGACGTATCAAGCAGAAATTCATCTTCGCTAGCCAAGGGCTACGATATCCGCACACTCATGTAGATAACATAGGTGATCGTAACCCCTAGATATCGAGGATGGCTGAAATTTGGCTTTAACTTTCATTTGTTTTTTTTCTTAGAAATCAATAACATAAAAAAGAAAATTTGAGACTTTTGTGAGATATATATTTATTATATTATTTATAGTTGACTATAATTATATATATTAGTGTTATTATCCTGGCAACATGTGCCTGTGGAATGTATATATATATATATGTCATCATCAGTACTGTATGTACTGTACACTGGTCGCCATATATGGCGTCATACATACATTATAACAGTTTAATTACGTACAATAGTAGTCTTACTATATTTATAAATATAAATTTGAAAATAAATGCACATGAATTAACAAATTATTTTGTAGCTATCATGTGATACACACTATACATGTATATGTTCTTGAGAGTAAACTATTTCTGGTTGATTGTATTCAACACTATATCTTTACAGGATGACTATTTCTGGTTGATTGTATCCAACACTATATCTTTACGGGATGCTTTTCTGTTTAATTTTCTGAAACAGTATACTTTGGTATCTGATGTCTGTATTTAGATATTCTCAGTATTCGAAAGTAAATGTAGACCAAGGAGTGCCCCGGCATGTCTAGTCTCGATTATAATTAACATCTACATATTAGATATCAGTCCACATGTTAATGCTTCGTTACTTAAGTTGTTTGAATACACAAGGCTGTTTACAAAAATCTTCTTCCGCATTCTACTGGAAAACGTTATGTTAAAAAAATCATCTAGCAGACCAGGGACGTTTATGTGAGACTATTTTTTATTTTGAAGTCTTTTCGAGTTTTAAAATTATTTGCACATAAGTTAATTAGGATGTACATAACCTCGTTTTGTTTTTTAATTAGTTTTTATAATACAAATAAACTGAAGATTTTTTTTAACTTTATTTGTTTATTTATGAACAGGTAAAGACTTGATTGAATAGCTATGTGTGATACGGCGGTCAGATAAAACACAGGTATGGGATCACCTGGTCGACCACGTGATTCCAGGTTTCTCCAATTAAAATACTCCCACATTCAGATCCCGATCCAGGCCAGACAGAATAGCGTGGTATTTATTATAAAAACTGAAATACCTTTTTTTGTAATTGTTGGAAAAGATATATAAAGTTTAATTTTACCTAAATTATTCATAAAAGAACAATATACACACAATGGCTCCAAGTATTACGAAATATACCTGCCCACTCAACCACATAGAATGTATAGCGATGACAACAGTGATCTGTAGTGCACAGTGAGATAGAATTACAGGGTTTCACTGTTTTGTAACACACAAGACTGTCTACCATTTGCTTAGTTTTGAAACTTAATAGCATAATAGATAACCAGTAGTTTATACCGATTCATGAGATGTATGGTTTCTATATCAAGCCAGAACGACTAAGGTTCATTTTACACAGCACGGATATTGAAACATTCAAGATAATACAGGGAATGCAATGCTATAGAAAGAAAAAGCTCCAGGGCCATTCATTTATTGCCCGGCAGGTAGGGCATACACTTGTACCTGCTGCCACCCTTACATGGTTCGTAAGTTAGAAGGAACTTATCTTTTCTCTTAAATTTGTTTACAACTTTCCCCTTTCTAATTACATCCCAATTGACAACACCTCACTTTTGGTCTTTAGTTGGGCGTTCGCCAGGGCTGTGAGGAAGGCTTTGGGTTCTGTCCCCTAGCAAATGTTTTAACACAGCAGATGATCGAGGCCATTTATATGATTATTTTGGGGCATCAGTGTAAACGGGTAAGTTTTTAAATGGATAAAGAAGGTGTTTCAAAACACTAAACACAAACAGTCAGTCAGTGAGTCAGTTAATTCCTAAATATTACATATTTTAAAACATTTTATCACATGGTGGTGGGACCATGGGTGCTGATTGATTTTGAGACTTTTTGGTTTGGTTTAATTTCTCCGTCGTATTTACAGCTAGGATCATTTAGGGCGTTCTCCCAATAATGTATGCGATATGGGTTAGGTGGATGCGGTTTGACTGTGTAAGCCTTCCTGCGATAGTCCGGATCTTTTGTCGATTTAAAGTGTTACCACACTGAAGTATACTGCCGAAGGCCCCTACCTGGTCACATTATACTGATAACGGGTGAATCAGTCGTTCTATCCCATAATGCTGAGCGTCAAACAGAGAGGAATGACTATTATTTTAAGAATTTGGTATGTCTCGGCCAGGGGCAGAACCCAAAGCCTTCGATCCTTACAGGGGCGAACGCTCAACTAAAGGCCAAAAGTGAGGAAGTGTTAAAGGAGACCTTATGAAGAAGAGAATTGTTTAGAAAGAAGAGAAAAAAATAAGTCACCTCTTACGATCATGCAATGGGGGCAGCAGGGACATTTTTATGGGCAAGTTTTATGGTCGCCATCTTGATCTCATCGATAACTATTCTGTATCTATGTGTGATATGAAGATGGACGTTTTGAGTTTGCTTGTTAGCGTTTTTACTTGTTGTGATGACATCCTCATTTTGAGGATTGATACTTACTTGGATGTGACCAAGATTTACATGGCGGGCAGACGCTTACTCTTCCGAAACACCTGGTCTTATTCTCTTGTGCTTTTACGAGAGTCTCCATGTAAATCTTCTCTTTGTTCCTATTTTGCCTCTAGTTTAATCGATTTTGAGTTCGGATTATGGTTTTGTTGACGCTTTGGTATTCTCTGATTTTTTTATCTATGAGTTGGTCGAAGACAGCAAAGCATTGATGGCTGTTGCACTGAAAGTTGTTAGATTAGCGTCAATCATTGAAGGTTGTTAGAATAGCGTCAATCATTGAAGGTTTTTAGATTAGCGTCAATCATTGAAGGTTGTTAGATTAGCGTCAATAATTGAAGGTTATTAGATTAGCGTCAATCATTGAAGGTTGTTAGATTAGGGTCAATCATTGAAGGTTGTTAGATTAGCGTCACTCATTGAAGGTTGTTAGATTAGCGTCAATCAATGAAGGTTGTTAGATTAGCGTCAAACAATCAAGGCTGTTAGATTAACGTCAATCATTGAAGGTTGTTAGATTAACGTCAATCATTGAAGGTTGTCAAATTAGCGTCAATCATTGAAGGCTGTTACATTAGCGTCAATCATTGAAGGCTGTTAGATTAGCGTCAATCATTGAAGGCTGTTAGATTAGCGTCAATCATTGAAGGCTGTTAGATTAGCATCAATCGTTGAAGATTGTTAGATTAGCATCAATCATTGAAGGTTGTTAGTTTAGCGTCAATCATTGCAGGCTGTTAGATTAGCGTCAATCATTGAAGGTTGTTAGATTAGCGCCAATCATTGAAGGTTGTTGGATTAGCGCCAATCATTGAAGGATGTTAGATAAGCGTCAATCATTGAAGGCTGTTAGATTAGCATCAATCGTTGAAGGCTGCTAGATTAGCGTCAATCATTGAAGGTTGTTAGATTAGCGTCAATCATTGAAGGTTGTTAGATTAGGGTCAATCATTGAAGGTTGTCAAATTAACGTCAATCATTGAAGGCTGTTAGATTACCGTCAATCATTGAAGGCTGTTAGATAAGCTTCAATCATTGAAAGTTGTTAGATTAGCGTCAATAATTGAAGGTTAATAGATTAGCGTCAATCGTTGAAAGTTATCAATGTAGCGTCATACCTGAGACTTAATCTAGGGGTGGCAGACTCTGCCGGTTAATTTTTTGTTCCCCGAAGTTTGCTGGAGCCCCCGATACATAGTCACAATTATCTAATTTGAGTAGTGGCACGGTACATAATATGCACATTTTCATAGTACACGATTTAAAATTTTACAGAACAAGTTTAATTTTACTTATAAATCCAAAACATCTAGGGTTTTACGCACCTGAACCTTCCACTTCTACAATAGTTTAGAGATTTTGGATTCCCACCTTTTGGTCCCTAGCATCACTGAGGAGTCCTAGGAGTACGAAACAGCTGTATTATGCAGTTGATTACATTTTTTCGACAAACTGTATTTTTTTCCTAATTTAAAAGGTACAGCATACGTGTGTGTTAAGTCATCTTTAATTATCACCTAATATCACCTAATACAATTCAGCTGCTAGGTTTCTATTTCAAATTCTAACGTGTAAACCAAACTCGAAACCAATTAAAGCACGGCTTTGCAAGCGTCAATGACATGGTTTTCTTTTGTGAATAATGGTAAGAATTAATCAATCATGACTATGAAAACCGAAGAGATATACATTATATTCGTTAAGACGTAGCACAGTTCACTAGCGTAATGGCCCTTTTCCCTCTCAGGGCATCTTGTTCGCGTGTTTGCTGGAACGTGTGGTTGTCGTTACATGTTTTGTGTAATATCAACAATGTTGTTGTTATTTGTATGATGTAATACAACCTCAAAATGCTGTGGTTATGATATAATTCAAACTAACAATGTTGTTGTAATGATGTCATACAAAATAACAATGTTGTCGTTATGATGTCATATAAACTAATAATGTTGTTGTAAAGATGTATTAAAAACTAACAATGTTGTAATGATGTTATACAAACTAACAATGTTGTCGTTATGATGGCATACAAAGTAACAATGTTGTCGTTATGATGTCATACAAACTAACAATGTTGTCGTTATGATGTCATATAAACTAATAATGTTGTTGTAATGATGTATTACAAACTAACGATGTTGTTGTCATTATGTGCTACAAACTAATAATGTTGTTGTATTGATGTAATACAAACTAACAATGTTGTTGTAAAGATGCAATATAAACTAACAATGTTGTTGTAATGATGTATTACAAACTAACAATGTTGTTGTCATGTGCTACAAACTAATAATGTTGTTGTATTGATGTAATACAAACTAACAATGTTGTGGTAATGATGTTATTCAAACTAACAATGTCGTGGTTATAAAAAAGAACTAACAATGTTGTTGTTCACTATTTACATTGTTGGAACTAACATCAGGGGCACAGATGACGCTATGCTGAACGGATTCTCTCAAGCCGAAAATAATAGGTGTTATGTTACTGAGTTTACGAGTACGCCTGATAAAAAGAATCAGACCAGACAGACATGATTTTTATGATACACACGAAACCATCGGGTACATTATATGTGAAAACCAATTCAGTGTACACTTTCTTGTACAGCTGTAGTTTTGACTAAACTATTTCCAGGTAGGGAGAACGGTGATGGTCGATTACTGGTGTCGTTGAGACAGGTGGATAGATGTTACACATTACGGAAGGAGAGGTAAGAAGTACAATCTAGCATGAGCACTATATACAATGTATAACACTAAACCACCCGAGTTTACCTGTATATAGGATGTGTAGGTAATACGGAGACCACTGTACTATTAATAGTAGAGTAATTTACACGTTAGCATCCTGGGCCCAGTTGTTCAAAAGGTGATTAGCTTAATCAGTGATTAGCGTATATTTTATTTTGTCTGTAACTTTGCAATGATACCATAGATTAAGTTACAACTTTGCAGATATCAACTATCTAATAGTGTCAATGTACATGCAAAATTGTAGGATTTTATCTTGTATATAGACAGAATGATTAAAGTTTAAAAAATGTCGTTAAATAGTGATTAAGCTAACCACCCTTTGAACAACTGGGTCCAGAGAGTAAATATTTGGGTCAGAACTCATATTGTACCCAGATTGGTGTCGTTTAAAGGCAGTTAGCTTGTAAAAATTTAAACGATATTTCGACTCACTTCCTTTATGTCTTACGTAAGGAAGAGCATTAGGGCCATGTATGAAAAAAATATTTTTCGTTTTTTTTTCATATTAATAACTCGAAAGTTCAAGATAATAACTCGATTTTTCGAATTTTAACTCGAAATTTTGAGATAATAACTGAAATTTCGAGTTATTAACTCGTTGTTAAAAAAAAACGAAATTATTTTTTTCCTATATGACCCTAATGCTCTTCCGTCATTACAACATTAAGATATTACAACATTATATAGTTATGACATCATAATGAAATAATGGTTGTTGCGATCATACCAGGAAACATGAAACATCTTCAATATGTAGTAAAACCGTGTGTGATATGTGTTTATAATTAAATACCATATCAAAGCAGTACGCCGTCAGATTCGTGATTGATAGCTAGGGAGGAAATGCTTTTCTTTAAAGTGATATCAGCTCAATATACAAATAGGGATAGTAGGTATTAAAACACTATACAATAGACAATACCGATCTGTATTTAAAGGAAATTTATAGAGGATATTCAATGGTTTGCCGTTTTATATCAAACATATTTCACTCGTATGGCAGAATTTTTTATCACATAACACGTTCGGTCATGTCATACGGCCATGTCATAAATATGGTATTACACACGTGTAATAACACTGTTGTGGCGTCATAAACAAATGACGTCTTTATGACGTCATATGATTTTCTCGATAGAGATTTAATTTGAGAGTTGTTGTGTATTTTCTCATAAATAGCAGTTATGTGATAAAAAGAGGATCTTACACTCGTGTCATTGTAATATGGAATTTATCAAACTCGTTAAATAATTTAATATGTCACTCACCTAAAGGCTCGTGACATATTAAATTATCTAACTCGTTTAATAAATTCCATATTACATCGACATTCAATATATTGTCAGGAGTGCGTAGCATGAGTGAAAAAACTGAAATAAGAGGGAAATATATTTGATATTAAACGGCACACAATAGACATTTATATTTTATTTCTATTTTTTCTGCTTACTGGAAAGTAGCTAGGTCAATCTGTCGGAAGAAATTACAACTGCACAATAAGGAAGTAGTTTCGGAAAAATCTGATATTTTCACTGCTCTTCAGTGAAAATAAAGTTTTATCAGTTTGATAATTTTCTATATTCCACTGGGGACATGTAATTAACTGATTTCTGTAACTATATGGGATGTCAGTAGGGGACATGTACTGATTTATCAATATACACAGTTCCTGTTTCCTGTAACTATAGAGAATGTCAGTAGGGGACATGTACTGATTTATCTATATACACAATTCTTGTTTCTGTAGGTATAGGGGATGTCAGTAGGGGACATGTACTGATTTGTCTATATACACAATTCTTGTTTCTGTAGGTATCGGGGATGTCAATAGGGGACATGTACTGATTTGTCTATATACACAATTCTTGTTTCTGTAGGTATAGGGGATGTCAATAGGGGACATGTACTGATTTGTCTATATACACAATTCTTGTTTCTGTAGGTATAGGGGATGTCAGTAGGGGACATGTACTGATTTGTCTATATACACAATTCTTGTTTCTGTAGGTATCGGGGATGTCAGTAGGGGACATGTACTGATTTGTCTATATACACAATTCTTGTTTCTGTAGGTATCGGGGATGTCAGTAGGGGACATGTACTGATTTATCTATATACACAATTCTTGTCTCTGTAGGTATCGGGGATGTCAGTAGGGGACATGTACTGATTTGTCTATATACACAATTCTTGTTTCTGTAGGTATAGGGGATGTCAGTAGGGGACATGTACTGATTTGTCTATATACACAATTCTTGTTTCTGTAGGTATAGGGGATGTCAGTAGGCGACATGTACTGATTTATCTATATACACAATTCTTGTTTCTGTAGGTATCGGGGATGTCAGTAGGGGACATGTACTGATTTATCTATATACACAATTCTTGTTTCTGTAGGTATAGGGGATGTCAGTAGGGGACATGTACTGATTTGTCTATATACACAATTCTTGTTTCCTGTAACTATAGGGGGTATCATTAGGTGACATGGACAGGTGTTGGTTTACCTTATCTACATTGTCATTCTGTTTTGATACTATTTCTCAATCTTTTCACTAGTTTCCACAGGGAAGTCTGTAACTTGCTTCAGTCAAACGTTTGATTGCACAAATATTTGACAATGGAACATGCTTTTTTATCTTATGATCGCATGACACTCGTTTACACGCAACGTAACAAAATGATTGCTACAAATACACTGACTCATTGGTTTAGCAGAACTGGTAGGCATACATTGTGCATTCACTACCGTACCACTCTATTACATTTCAGTTGTGTTTCTGAAATTATTTCACACATAAATACCACCATATATAATGGACCTCAATTGAGTTTCCATTTCATATGCGATTAATAAAACGAGTATAAAGGTACAAAACCTCAAATTCATATGGAATGAAAACATCAACATCAAACCATGCCGCATCTATAATGCAACATCAAGCATGCCACATCTATTATGCCACATCAATTATGCCACATATATCATGCTACATCTGTCATTCCACATCAAAGCATGCCACATAAAGCATGCCACATCTATCATACCACATTAAGCATGCCATTTTCTGTGTTAAAATGGATGCATCTACACTTGTGTATCAATCAAAGAAAGTCTGTAATGACCTTTTGGCCCCTAGCATCACTGAAGAGTCCTAGGAGGACGAAAGAGCTGTATGATGCAGTAAAATTCATTTTTTTCGGCACACTGTATCTATTACTAAATTTAACAGGTGCAGCATATGTGTGTGTTACGTCATCTTTAAATGTGTACACGGACTTGCTCCTGGATATTTGTGTTCCTATTTTAAACAAGTCAACATCGTCCAGTCAAGAGCTACACGTCAGGCTGAACATTGTTGTACATTTCTAGGCATTGAACAGCACTTTACTCTTGTCACTTTGTTTTATCAGGTTGTCAAACTTGGAATGCGCATGCACGTCCAAATGGTGTTAGGTCATCATTACCTGGTAACGCTTTTGAACAAAGGGTCATTTAGCATTTCTTTTATTCATACTTTTAGAAAACAAACCTCAAAATAACCTTTCAATGTATACTATATTAGCGTACATGTATATCCTTGCATTATTGATATTTTTACTATATTAGCATATATGTATGTTAGGCTCTGGCCATTTACCTATCATCATACCTTAAACATGGAATGTTTGTTTCTGTGATATCTTATGTATTGTACAATATAGATGCATGTGATAACTTATATTTTAGGTAAATATTGTTTTAAGATATTATGTATAACTAATATATTTTACTAGCTTAGAGGACCCTGAGGGAGATTAGTCTTTGGCCAAATCAGGATTTTCATTCTCAATAAATAAAATTTATTAGTATTACTATTACAACACTCCGTGAAGCAATTCATATTAATGACATTATTGATAGCGTCATTTTAATGAACATGTATCTATGCATTATATTTGAATCTATGTTTTTTTTTATAAACTGATGAAGCGTGCCACAAGTCATGAAATAATTATGAAAAGTATTACGCTTGCAGGTAGACGGGTCGATACCATTGGGCGGGTAAGGCGTCTAGGAGAGGTATGTCGGAGGCTGATCATTGATTCGTACATTCTTAGTAAAGGGGAGAATATAAATGATGTACCCGGCTGTAAACAAGCCGGCTGACATAGTTGATTGATGCTGTTGGACATAACTTTCTCCATGTATAGTCCAAATTTGAGGATGGACGTTTCCGGAGTGGTGATTCTGCATGTGGCTGTTGTTCTCCTGTTCATAGCCGTAACACCTGTACGTTCCTATGGTGATAGCATTACCACAGGTGAGTATCGAGTAACCAGGTAAACCATGCTGTAACCTCTTACGCGGGAGCCATGTTTTGGTGTTTAATATTACGTGCAGTGTATCGATTAGCTGTAGAATCAATCGTGTTGAACGGAATAGTCGAGAGTTGATACCCGTCATGATTGAAGTGCTGGTGCTACAAAGCTCGTATTGTGTAGTACTGTTATATGTAGAGAACGTCATCAAAATCCGTTTACTAGGTAGGGCAGATCGAAATTAGACTCCTTAGAGTACACGACTTGAAATTATACAGAACTAGTTTAAATGTACTTCTAAATTCATAAACCAAAGGGATTTTACGACCCTTCTGCTCCTATATTAGTTTAGAAATTTTGGATTCAAATCTTTTGGCCCGTAGCATCACTGACGAGTCCCAGTAGGACGAAACAGATGTAGGGTGCACATCATTCGCGACAAAAACAATTATAATTGTTTTCAACAAGAAATAGGAAAGATCAATAGGCCTTTTAGGTTTCACTATGACTGTCAGTTCATGATCATGGTTATTGTTAAGGGTCATCTTTATAGAATATCTATTTTTAAGCTATTGATCACTATTTCTGGCAACTTGTGCAGTAGTAACTTGATCTAACTAAGGACCTTACTTTTGACATTTAATTGGCCAAGACGTATGTTCCAGGGCGAAACAATTAGCTCATGTAGACCATACATGTTACACGAAACAACAATGTCGTTGTACTCTTAAGCATATATGACACACGATATGGCTCTATAAAAGCTTACACATTGATTAAATATTTTGACCTTGTAAATTGCGATTGAAGTTTGTTTTTATGAAATCTGCATTTTTTACCTAAACTCAGCGGGTAAACTAATTTTTCCGAAAGATAACGTAGCACACACATATGCTGCACCTTTTAAGAGCATTTGTGATGATTGCAATACCTCCGTATATGCTGTTTTAGTGCGAAGTTAGTCCCTACCGCCATTTGCATTTCAATCGTATTGGATGCAAAAACTGATTTAAGCTTTACTGAAAACCGATAATTTCGATTATGTACTTCCCATAAGCATTCAAATGTACTTACGTTAAAGGTGGCCTTTTCCATTTTGAACTGATCAATGCTATAAATGTCAACTTTAAATAGTTCATTATTCATGCAATTAACAATAACCCTTTTTATATTTCCTTTTGTTTTTCATGCCGACGCTTCGTTCAATTGCAGATATTATATCCCTGCGCGGAAGCTTTATTCCTATATATATATTGCTTATCTAGTAAGTCCATTATGCGGCTGTAAACCAGAGCACGGAATCGTTTTTTTTTCTGAAACTTCAAATTTATAATAATGATACTGTTCTTATATATATGCTATACAGATCTGGAGCCGTCTGGTAGCCTGTACAAGACTGTTGGCGAGAGACTGGAGTTTATCTGTTCCTATAGGGGAGTTACGTCACACAATGAGTCCGATAGCCTGTCTATAGGGCGCTGTAGCGACCGGAAGTGCGTTATCTTACCTTCAGAACCTGTCAACAGCTCATCCATCCAAACAACCATTGGAAGCCTCCACTTAAATGACACGGGAACATATACGTGCAATTTCCTTCCCAATCCTGATGCCATGTCAATCCTGTTCCTCCGTGTTGGCTGTGAGTGAGGAATAATTTTTGTTTTGGTTGAAATCATAATAATACGGATTTGCCTCAGTCCGTGTTATTTTCTATCATGGATCTATATATTTATGTTAGGAGTTTTGTATGGAAAGGACTATTCATTATGAATATATAAGCCATTGCTAATTCCTGGACTGTTAAAAGTTCGTATACCCATATATTTCTGTTAGGTAGATAAACTGTACAGCAATAATGCTTATAGTTCTCAGGTTTGATTTATTTCACCTCCTTTGCTTTGCTCAAGTGGCCTTTTCTGATGGCTTTTCGTCTGTCATTTGTCGTTGTCCATCATGCGAACAATGTTTTGTTACATTATGGCTTCCTCTCATGAACCAATAAATAGTTTCCAATCAAACTTGATAGGAATTATCCTTGGTGAAGGAGGACTGAAAGTGATCATCGATATTTTTTTTTTCTTCATACATAGCATTCGATGGACCAAATACATCTCGCGGATGAGGGTGGGTGGGAGGACCCCTTGTGGAAGTGGAATTTCAAAATTAATTATTTATTACCAGCTTAAAAAATATTGATGTGGAATTGCCCTAAATTGCACTTGTCATGAAGGAGTATTTTTTCTGTCTACTGTTTTCTGTTTCCTAGCTACACGTGCTCCTTACATGTTCTCAACAATTGTATTCCCCGTCATAGCAACAATACCATGGTGTCACGCCGACATTTGCCCTGCATTCATGATGTAACGTCAATATTAGATACGTTACACGATAAACAGGTTATGGGAAAATAATCATCCATTCCTTTGGGTGTAAAACAGGGGGACCTTAACTCGAGCGGCAAGATTCCTAAGTTGCCACTCGGCAAGTTTTGTTTTTTAGTAACTAAGAATCTTTCCCTTCTGGTTGAGATTTCTTTATCTCCCCAAAGGGGTGACATATCATATTAATCTAACGAGAGAAAATAGCTTATGCAGTCTTTGGCGCCAAACAATGCAACTCACAATTCTTAATGAGCTATCCAAGAACAATCTTTTAGTGCCTTAAGCCTAGATAAGAAATCATCAGAATTATATCAAGTTTCGTTAAACATTTCTGATTGTGTTGATTTGAATACATGTATGTCGCGTTCTAGATCGGCCATCACCCCCGAAGGATATATACTGCTTCTCAAAGGACCACCTCGATATGAACTGCACCGTGACGTTAGCGGACAGGGACGCCGGATCGGAGTTAGGTCACAACGTCATCATTGACTATCAAACGGACAGGTAAACAAAACAATCTGGAATGCTGATTTCGTACTCAATAGATTGATTACATACATTTTCCAAACAAGAGAAAGAAAAGTTGATGTATGAATATATCGTGCTTGGCTGAGACCATGGCGCGGTTTCATTTGAAAATACAGGTTGTGTTTCACATGCACCATTAATAAGTATTTTTATTAACTTTCATTATAAGAGTGACCGGAAAATTATTTATTTAAAAAAAACAAAATGAACGTAATTTGTCGGAAATCCTGGTCTTTCCCCTTGTTCCAGTTCCACGGAATGGCTTAAATGTGTCCATTACGACGCCCAGACTCGTTCTTGCTACTGGAAGTCTCCTGCCGATTCCGATAGCTCTGGAAAAGACTTTTTCACAGATTTCAGCTTGCTGGACCGGTACATCGTCAGGGTCCGAGTACGAAACATACTAGGGACCAGCCTGGCAATACGGACCATTAACGATAGCTCCACGATCGGTAAGTGCTTGGTATATATATTTCGAGAACCTACAGTTGAACTCGTTATCTCGAACTCATGTAACCTGAAACATCTGTTTAATTGGAAGTATTTTGTCGGTCCCGGTCAGATTTCAAAATAAGCATCCAAGCTCACTTAACTCGGTACTCGGATAACTCGAAATGTTTTCATTGTCCCGCTGACTTATAGGTAATAGTGTTCAAGTGTATTGGTTTTTTTCAAAATTGCACTACATCTACATATATTTCTGTCTAACTAAACATAATTGTTTTTGTTCTATTATCTCACAAATAAAAATATTCTTTTCCACACAGTAACAATATCGAAGCTGTACAAATTTCATGTGACCAATATCACTAGTAGAAGCGCGATTCTGTCCTGGAAATTACCAGAATACCTAATCCCGGGGATATACATGATTGACTTTGCCATCAACTACACATCGAGGTGGGACCGAAATCCCAGACAGGTAAGTCGAGTTTGGTGTAGGGTAATGGCTGCCTCCTTTCTGGCTCGACTTGCATGCATAACATACTGATGACATGCTGGTTGTTTCAATAATAAAAATGGCATTTTGTTTCAGCTGATATACAGTACCAAGGATAGGATGGGAACAACATTGGAGGCACTTATTCCATACACCGTATACTATGTAGCTATTCGTGCCAGAGGTCGACTGGTGACAGATGACAGAAATTGGAGTCCAGTGGAGAGACTCTCTTTTCGCACGGACAAGGACGGTTGGTTCCACGGATAACGAGACTGACTAACAAACATTGTTATTCTAATCATGTCTTTTGTTTTTAATGCTCATTTTTTGTGGTCCATCTATAACAGAATCATATGTGTAGTAATGAAATATCAACAATAACAACAACACAAATAACTTTTGTTATGTTGATTTGTACTTAACATTTGAATAATATATGTAATAATTATCAGTATTAATAATGGCAGAAATTAAAAATCGATATAAAAAATGACTTATTAGAGACATTGCAACACTTGGTCCTTGGATGATGAAATGGACTTAAGTCTCAATTTTTCTAAAGTTTTGACCTAGCCGTTTGACTTTAAGTAGAGTCTTACGTGATTTGCTAAGCAAACCCTTAAGTCTGAAATTGTTTTATAAACTCGGGGTCTGGGCCCGTATGCATGAAATCGTCTTCATGCTCAAAGATGAATTTAATAGTCAAGCCGATTTTTTTGTTCGGGCTATAACGTAATCGGTAAGTATTATTTTGTCAATGGTTTGGGAAAACACTGAAGATACTTTAAACAGAGAAATGTTTTCGATGAAGATATTTGACCTTTTGGTTTAATTTAGACACAAATTTGGTTAAACGAAAGAAGACGATTCCGAGCACGACAACGGTTTCATGAATACGGGCCAAGGACTATAAAACGTTCACTAATGTTGTTCGTGTTTTGAGTACCGTTTCCACCAAAGACATGTAGGTGACTTCCATGAATACACAGTGTATGACTCACATCGTTGTTTACTTCCCCAGCCCCGAGTGCGGCCCCGAGGTATACAGAAGGGGGGTACTTCCTGTCCAGACCTGGTACCAACAACACTGGAGATAACTGTGCCTTACAAATCTACCTCAAGGTAATGCTATTACTTGATATTGATGCCTGTGTTTAGAATGATCCGTTCGCACTCACCAGTTTACGTTGTTTGACAGAGGCGAAGACATCTTTACATAAGTAATGTACATGTGGTCTACTGTATCAGGATCATAGCTATGTTCCTATGCAATATTTATCTTCAACATATCTCAAGATACAATTTTTCCTTTCTGTCTTGTTGAAGAGGATAATAATATTGGTTTTGGAATCTTAATAGTATATACAATGTTCTTGTCCTGGATATAATTTTGAAGATTATTAAGCACACTTGCAGAAATATTATATCAGAAACGACAGGACGTTTAAGCTTAGTAAACTCTCACTGCGAAAAAAATATGTATTTGTTCAAATATGGCGCCGTTCTCGTTTCAGAACAATACATATTCGCTGACGGCCATTATTTGGTTCCTTTAAGATATATCGATGAATAATCAGTGGGACTATATTATCTTAGCAACCACGGTCATTGTAGTTACCATCGTAGCAACTCGCTTTGAATGTTTTTTTTTCTTCGTATAACACCTGGAAGTTAATAATGATGTAAATATAAGGATTGCATCTCATTTTGACTGCGTATACGGTAGTATGGCCGCAGTTTGCAACGAACATATTCTACAGTGGGCGTTAGCGTTCAATAACGCGCACCATATAATGGGTTTGTTGCCAATTTCGATCGTACTACCGTATACTCAGTAAAATAAGGTACAATCCTCATTTATCACCATTACACAATATATCACTTTGACTATGTTGAGACTTCGATCTGCTCACCACCACGCCATATAAACTTAGACTTTTACTATTAAGGAGATCTGTAGTATTTCTATGCTAGGCGATTCATAGCAAGGTTGTGAATAAGAGGTTAAGATTGGGCACGTTATGTAAAACTGTCCCCGTTTATACAACGGATGAAAGGACGAATTGATTTTATATACATTAAGGTAATATCCTCATCCTCAACATATTATTTTACTTTATTTTTCGTTTGATTACCTGGTCTTATTCTCTTGTGCTTTTAAAAGAGTCTCCATGTAAATATTTCCTTTGTTCCTATTTTGCCTCTGGTTTAATCGATTTTGAGTTCGGATTATGGTTTTGTTGACGCTTTGGTATTCTCTGATTTTTTTTTTTTGAATAGCCAATTCCAAAACGGAGGCGGAACGGAGACCTGACTGAAATGTATTACGCGGTTTCTATTGATGGGGTCATGAATTATCAGCTGGTCACTCGGCCCCTCACGACGCTCACACTCAGTGACGTATCCTGTTGGAGCGACAGACCCTACACTATAGCCGTTCGGGCGTGTATCGAAGACAACCTGTGTTCAAACAAACGCACACTAATCCATATTCCTGTATCGGATCAGCATCCCGACACTGGTAAGAAAATTGATGGGAATCTATTTCCTATCAATAAAAGATAAAAAATAAAATACAAACTACTGATGGTACATACATATTTGTTATCAGTTTCGACAGTTTCCTGAATAATTACTTCGGTTTCCGATCGAAATAATGACGTCACAATGGCAATGACATATAATTATATCAATCTAAAGGGGAGAGGACTGCGAGAAATATGTTAAGTATTGTTACAGTTATCTAAGGATTATACCTCGTTTTGGCCGAGTATACTGTAGTATGCCCGCAGTTGGCGTGCACTCTATATTGAATATTCTCGTTGGTTTTCTGATATGCTCTAGGTTTTCCCTTTGCCACGGAAGTAATCGCGGAAGGATATGGTGATAACGCCATCAAAATATCCTGGTTGGTGGACGAAAGTTTTCAGACAATTTTGAAAAACGTCAGCGTTTTTTGGTGCAGAGGAAACAGGGAATTGCATATTTGTAAGGTAAGCTAATAGGACGCAGCAGGATACATGGGGCTGTATACTTCTCTGAGACACGACAGGGCTAGGGTGCCTGGGGAACCAATGCGACATCAGGGTACATAGTAAAAGGGCACTTAAGGGGCACTGTACATTTACCATGTTATATTGGTTTTCAAATTCGTTTCCGTTTTCTCTGTACTTCAGAGACACGACCAATCACAATATACTCAGCGAAACACTAAAAGAAACGATATTCCCCAGCAAAACACTATACCTCACATAGAGGGACTATAAAACAAAAACATTCTTCCGCGAGACACTACAATACATAGTTTACTTAATTAAGTCACCATCGGATAATGGAATTACATAGACACGATCAGATACATGGAACTATTGTTAGACGCGATATGATAAATGGTACTAAAGTGCAACAATGCAGAACAGGACAAAATAGATATGGTAAACGAACCGTGACTTGTACATGGGATTTATGTTAAATGAGACACAATGTTATTCATTGACACATTAAAACAACACAATGTACAAATATAAACAACAGGACACAATGTACTTCATAGACACATGAAAACTACACGGTGCAAATATAAACAACAGGAGACAATGTACTTCATTGGCACATGAAAACTACACGGTGCAAATATAAACAACAGGAGACAATGTGCTTCATTAACACATGAAAACTACACGGTGCAAATATAAACAACAGGAGACAATGTACTTCATTGGCACATGAAAACTACACGGTGCAAATATAAACAACAGGAGACAATGTGCTTCATTAACACATGAAAACTACACGGTGCAAATATAAACAACAGGAGACAATGTACTTCATTGAGACATGAAAACTACACGGTGCAAATATAAACAACAGGAACCAATATACTTCATTGAGACATGAAAACTACACGATGCAAATATAGACAACAGGAACCAATATACTTCATTGAGACATGAAACCAACACTATGTACAAATATAAACAACATGACACAATGTATTTCATTGAGACAAAAGAATCGACACACGAGAAAACACATGACTTAACAGTGACATAGCCAAGTACATGATATATAATTATAATATTAGGTAAAATTCAGAGATACGAGTATACCGAAGAGTCAACAAAACCATAATCATGACTCAATATCGATTTAAGGGACAAAACATGAACAAAGGAATCTTTTACATGATATCTTTTAAGTTAAAAAGAATAAGATGTAACCAGGTGTTTTTGAAGGGTAAGTGTCTTCTGCTTCATCGACATAATCTATTTAAATCATTACTCTTTCTTATAAAATGAAGAGGAAATTTCTTTTGCATATGCATTAACCATTTACCAGTTGAAAATGTATTACCATTTGAGGAATATGTTTGTTGTAGAGCGGTTTGTCGTGGAAGATATTACCGGGTGATGCGACTGAAACAATGTTAAATCTGACCCATTCTTACTACCGGGATTGGATGTTCGCGGTGTCGTTTACCACAGACAAGGACGTGAGCGGAGGCATGGTGTTTGATAACTGTCAGTTCCTCTACGATACCTCAGAACAGGACCACACGACGGGAGTGAAAGAAAACTCAGATCCTTTATTTGGTAAAACTTATTATTGTCATTCAGGGCCATATCTATAGAAAGATGAACCTAAAACACACATGTGTTGAATCTTTTACCTTAAGCAATATATACAGTATGCCGAAGAAATAAATTTGGCCCCTAGCATCACTGAAGAGCCTAGGAGGATGAAACAGCTATAAGATGCAGTTTAATTCATTTTTTCGGCTTACTGTATCTATTACTAAATTTAAGAGGTGCAGTATATGTGTGTGTAACGTCATTTTTATGATAGGGGATGGCAGACTCTGCTGGTGGAATTTTTAGTCCCCGAGGTTTGCTGGAGCCTCCGTAGCCACAGTTAATCTCATTTGAGTAGTGACACGGTACATAATATACACATTTTCGTAGTACACAATTTGAAATTATACAGAATTAGTTTAATTTTACTTCTAAATTCATAAATTAAAGGGGTTTTACACGCCTGACCTTTCTGCTTCTACTTTAGTTTAGAAATTTTGGATTCCTACCTTTTGGCCCCTCGCATCACTGAAGAGTCCTAGGAGGACGAAACAGCTGTATGATGCAGCTTAATTCATTTTTTTCGGCATACTGTATCTATTACTAAATTTAAGAGGTGCAGCATATATGTGTGTTACGTCATCTTTACTCTCCATCATACAGCTGTAAAGTTATCAAAGGACTCCTCAGTGATGCTTGGGGTAAAAAGGTGAGAATCGGAATTTTCTAAACAACTGTAAAAGTAGAAGGGTCAAGTGCGCAAAACCACTGTGATTTATATATTGAGAAAAAAATGAAGTCCATAATTTCTACTAGAGTGTTATATTACGAGCCCTGCCACTACTCAAATGAGATAACTGTGGTTATCAAGGCTCCAGCAAACCTCGGGGACTAGAAGAATGGCTCGAAACTGCATAAACCTATTTATCGCTGCTTGGGCCAAATATGACAGAATAATTGAATCAATTATTAGTATGCATCATGTTTTATCATCGATTTTGCATTTGTCATGAAGTTTGCTAAGCTGTTTGCTGGTTTTGGCAAAACATGTGAAAACATGTTTATTCTAGGAGGGAATATTAGCCCATGTGGATCACATATGATTCACAAAGCAACCACGCCGTTATGCTCATACGTGTCTCTTCATGCCATAAGGGAATTTGTTTGACTGAATATGGCTCTATCATAATATAGCCATTAATCTGTAAAAAGTATCACACGAATATGTTACATAGGGACGTATTTCAATCAATAAAAAAAACTTCTCATGAATACTATCGTTAAGACATCTGAACATAGTTAGAAGAGTGTTCTAAATATGAATAATTTGGTCTTATTTCAGTAACAAAACATTTTTATTTCTTATAATACAAAAGTTCTCTTGCTATCGTCACTTTTGACGATTGAAATATCTATTAATTTATTTTCATATTTGTGTGAAATAAGTCACAACCGCCATGCACTTTAAAGAGTCCGATAAAAAAGATTGCATGCTATAAACACACATAAGCAATACTCTTTGTAGAAGCATATGCGATCCACACGAAGTCACTGTTCCGTCCTGAAACAAGATTTTTGAAAAACATATTTTGACAAAACCCCTTAGCAAATTACATGTTCAAGGCAAAGTCCATGCTTAGCTAGGGTACAAACTAGCAATTAATCAGGTTAATCTGATAAATCGCCCCGAAGTAGTGACTAATTGGGTGGTAAATATATCACTCGATATGCTATTTCGATACCCCTTAACGTAATAAATAAAAACAATTAGCATACATAGGAGTTCTTATATATCGCTGTATTGTAACCTAATTCATAGGTCGTGTTAAAGCGGTTCAGAAATTACTATCCGTGATTATAAGGCCTTCGAAACTAAACACTACATTTTCTCAACTTACCTGGAGAGCATACTAGTACAGCCGGTGCTACAATTCTAGCTCTCTCCAAATACGTACTCATTTACATCAGAGTAGATTGGATAAAGCGGAGAAAAGTATCTTACTCAAAGATAGAACACAGCGCTGTGCCAAGATTCGAACCCTCAACTGGTCGGTTCTTAGAATAATTAGATATCTAAGCAACTAAAATAAAAAAGTACTCTAACATTGCTTTAATATTGTATTTTAGAGCGTTAGATTGCCGAAATATGTTTTGTTAGTTTTCTTATATGGATTTTAAAGGATGCAATACTTTGAATCCTGGATCAAATTTTTTATTTATATAGACCCATGTACTTTAGGCATGGATAAATTTGACCAAAAATATTCCGTTTTTTTTAAAACTAATTTTTATAAACGGTTCGTTTTATTTTTTATAGGATCAGTGAAGCCGTCATTCAACCTTTTGACCCGCGAAGATGACGTTAGATCGATGGATGTCGTGTCCTTTACCTTCAGATACTGTGATGCGCAGTTCCTGTACAGAAAACCAGAACAATACGAAGTGTTTTACAAAGTAACATCAAAGGAGACAGAGAAAGAAGATTGCACTTCCGGTTATATATTTTATAACGTCCTTTTCTGATAACCACTGCAACCTTTCTAACTAACTTTATTTTGTGATTCGTTTAACAATAAAAGTCAAAATTATCAGTGATAAAATAACAAACAATTATTGGATAATTTTGATTTACTATTATTTATAGGAGCAGACTCACTTAATGTGACGGCGACTTTAAGTGTCCAGGAAGTTGTGTTGCGTGACCTTGACCCTATGGCTCAGTATTCGGTGTGTATGAGGATCCGGACGAGTGTCGGGACCAGTGAACTCAGTGATGTCAGATGGAGGAAACCACTCAAATTGCCCGGTTTGTTTACATTTGATAAGAACGTTATGTTTGAATGATGAACGTAACGCACACACACGTGTCATACATCTGTTTCGTCCTTCTTTAACTCGTCAATGATGCCAAGGGCCAAAAGGTGGGAATCGAAATTAATTTTAGAAGATGAAGGGTCAGGTGCGTTAATGTGTTGATTTCATCAGTGTAGCAAATGTACACGAACCAAACCTCAGAATACTCGTACTTGTTATAAATCTTCTGTATAATGCACAACTGCAAAACAGAATATTTCTGGTTATATTGTCATATTGGTCGACAATATTTTTGTTGAGTTCGGAAGAAAGATGTTCCAGCAGACTGTTGCCATTCCCATGGGAACAAATTGTGCCCCACTCTTAGCTGACTTGTTTTTGTTTTCATACGAGGCTAAATTTATAGAAGGGCTAATCAGGACCTTGCCAAATCTTTTAATTTCACTTGTCTGTGAACAACAAGAAATTTGCAGACCAAGTCGATCGTATATATCCTTTTGAACTTTAAATATAAAGCTTCTTATTTCGATCTCTTCTTAAACTATGACAAACATGGATAGCTTACTAATAAGCTATACGATAAATGTGACGATTCCAATTTTCCGACCGTGAACTTCTTTCCCTGCTTCTCCAACTTATAGTGTTTACATGTCGCAAATGATTCTAAGGCTTGCTCTAAATATCGTGGTTTTCGTTATCGATGTCGACTTCTGACAAACAAACTAACAACACAGGGATTCGAGGGAGACAGAGTGATCAGAACTAGAGCAGGTTTTATTGGCGCCATCTTTGTCTCATTGAAAAATATTCTGTATCTGTGTGTGATATGAAGATGGACGTTTTGAGTATGCTCATTAGTATGTTTGATGTTTACTTTTAATCTCGGTTGTCGTCGAAGTAGCAGAAGACGCTTACTCTTCCTGAACACATGGTCTTATTCTCTTTTACTTTTACAATGGTCTCTAAGTAAATATTTCCTTTTTTCATGTTTTGCCCCTAGTTTAATCAATTTTGAGTTCGGGTTATGATTTGTTCCCGCTTTTGCATTCTCTATTTTTTTCTGACAAAAGCACATCCGACAAACCTGAGAACATTTGTGGTAAACATTCTGTCAGAAGTGTACAGCAAGCAAACCACAGAACATTAATGGTAAACATTGAAACTATTCCAACCGAATATTTGAGACTTCCTACATTTTTGTAAATTAACGTATAAGGCATGCACTCGAGAAGTGAATATTGATAAAACATCCTTATTTTTGCTTTTGTTTACACAGATGAGAGTTCACCAGATTTAGCTTTAATTATAAGCATTGCACTTGCAACAATAAGCACTGCTGTGGTCCTAACATTAATAACATGGTGAGTATTTTGTCATTAATACACATATCAAAAATATTTTATTGCCCCAAAACCTTAATTCAAATATCCCAAAATTTATAACACAGCACTTTTTGGATTCGTTTTCAAAATGCTGTTTTGCACAGCTAATCAGCATGGGAATATTCCTCGTGTTGTCACATACAATAAAAAAGATATGTTTTACTTAATACTCGATACAAGCCACATAAACATATATTTTTGATTCCGTTATTCATACAAAAGGAAATAGTTTTATTGTTTAATTTACTTTCATTAGAGCAGAAATCAAGTAATACAGATATGATTTAATCCCTCTCATACGAATAAAATCAAAATTTGATGAAGTCTTACCCCGATGTAACCCTGTTGAATTACAAATGGATGTATACCTGATTGTTTGTCCTCAACGTACAGTAAAAACTGAAACATTCCTGTTTATACTCATGTATTCAACATACTGCGGTCATTTGTTCGGGAATATTTAATTACGATAAATATGTCATAGAAGTCATTAAAAGAACTTGCGGCGATATTGCCAATACCGGCTTTCGTCACTAATAGATAATAGATTATAAATTTTCTTATCAATACAATTAACAGTATAGCAAGCAATGGATTATATATTTAGTCACTGTCACTATGCTCATTTGTTCATTTGTTTCACCTACCTCCTGTTTCAGTATGATTATAATTTCCACATTTCAGCTATTTGAGCAATAAGTATAAGTCTATGGATGTAAATGTTCAAGTTCCTGACATCGAAAAATATGTCAACGAAGACCAAAGTTTCATGGAATCCCAAACACAGGTAAAATTCTGACCTCACAACATATATAATCTAGTATTAAATGCTGTGAAGGGTAATACGTATTATCAAGAAGCTATACTCCTTTATTGAAATACTACATTAGCGAATGTATCGAGTTGGAGAGCCAAGTGTCGCAGGCTCGGGCTCCAGCGACGGCTCTATATTTGTTAGTATTTCTCGTCAACTACATAAGTGACCCCATACCGGGCGCCTTGGTGAAAGGCAAGTGCGCTATTAACCGACTACCCGACCACCCAATAAATGCCATTGTCAAAACACAATAGTATACACGGTATTCTAATACAGATCCTCTTTATTAACAGGACGGGTATGTTGTCAACGACGGTAGTTGCGGATCAAATAAGGCGAATGCCACATTGGCTATAAGGGGTAAGATTACGTTTTGCAAAAGAGTTGCTGATGCTGATATTTCATTCAAGTGGAATATAATCAACATCCTTTACTGCAATGGTGACCGGTGTTCCGCAGGAGTCGGCGTCTTCTGCTTCATCGACGCAACCGCCATGTATATCTTGTTTACATCCAAGTAAAAATCAAGGCCTCAAAGATGACGTAACACACACATGTGTTGCACCTTTTAAATTTAGATTTAGATTAAATAGATACAGTATGCCAAAAATAAATCAAACTTCACCATACATCTGTTTCGTCCTCATAGGAATCTTCAGTGATGCTACATGTAGGGCCAAAAGGTGGGAATGCAACATTTCTAAACTAATGTAGAAGCAGAAGGGTCTTCTAAGTGAGAATATATAGGATCTTTCAAGAATTTGCTTAGATATTTGCTTCGATGTAAGTTTTTAAAAAACGAGTAATTTTTTCCAGTTCAGCGAGTCTATTATAAGCTAAAATGAAATACTCGTGACGAGTTTCATCAATCTATAATGAAATGGAAACGAGTGTAGGGTCGATAACGTCATTTAGTACATCACGTGACTGAATACTGTTTTCCCATTGGCTACACACATGGGTACTATGAAGCGATAGTGCCCGCTCAGCCGGGCACTATCAAATTTGGCGCGATTTTCAACGTGAATTTATTCTGACGTCACTATTGAGTTACGTCACTATTAGGTCGTGCTACTGTGTTCTGCTTGAAAATGGCTGACTCTGGAAACGACCCAAAGCTGGCCATGGTATATCACAATAAAACGAGTTGTGATGTATACATATGTATTTAAATGGAAGGGTGATGTTCTAAACCCATTATGGCCCTGTTGAATGGGCACTATTACCTCATAGTATTGTCTCGTGATGAGATAGTGCCCTCGCCTTCGGCTCATCACTATTCCATCCCTCGACAATACTATGAGGCAATAGTGCCCTCTCAAAGGGCCATAATAAATAAATAATTATCTTTGGCGTAATGTCACAATAAGAACAATTAAAACTTGCATCCACTCACAGTGCTGATAGGTCAGATTACACATAACACAGATATATTCACTACAAAACCGTCAATCATATGATAAAAGACCATATAGACTTGATACTGAATACAAATCAAAATAATCTTTTGATATCAAGAAATTCATTGAGCACGTTGATGGAATATACTTACAAACGTAGTACAATCCAAAATTTGAAATAATTTGTTTTACTAAAATATCGAAGCGACACCAATTCCATTATATAGACTAGAATTCGATTACGCTATGGTTAAAATATGAACACAGAAAATGTTAAATTAGAACTAGAAAACTTAATTATCCATTTACATTTTAGGCTTTGTGAAGCCACGAAGACCTCTACCAGCGACATCCCTTCCTGCAGTCTCGAAAAGAACCAGCAGAGACAGTGGTGTGATTCATAGTAGCCTAGAGAGTCAAGAAGAGGGAGGCATTAAAGATAACAACGCCAAGGCAAAACCTGACGGAGAAACGCCTCCAACACAGTGTGAATTGAGCATGACCAATATCCCAAAGACGCGCAGATCACATGGAGACATGCGGAGCGATTGTCTTGGCTCACAACATGATACCAGTAGTAATAGTATTATTGGAGTAGGGTCTTATTGTCAATGGGACGCTATTGGCACTGCAGACGACCACCTTGCAACTAATCGCCCTAACACTGATAGTAATACTACGGAAAATAGCGGTGTTTCAGAAGTCACAGATTATAGTCAAATAGAGAGAACTAGCGACACGAATGCATCAAGAGACAATCACTCAAGCTACGCAGATGAAACAACTAGCTTCCTGGAACAGCCAGTGTCCAGAAATGAGCAGTTTGATTGTTATGTAACCGAACAATTCAATCCATTTCTACCTATGGGAGATGCAGCACATGTAGACACAAACACTGGGACTGTGACAATTCTTCGTGGTAATGAAACCAGAGGAACATTTGACATAGAAAGTCCAAGGAAACGATGTGTAAAAAGTTCAGCAAAAGACACTAGTGATGTCTCCGACAGACGCACGCTAACAGAAAAAATGTTGAATTCAGCTATCGTGTGGAATAACTCTTCTAATGATATCAACAATATACAAATCGGGGATAGTCAAGACAAAGGAGCAATTTCAGAAGACTTTGAAGACGAGATGTGCAATCTCCTCGATGAACAATTACAAACAGTTTGTCCTACTGAGGAAACGATTGCACAAATACAGCATTTTAGAACATTAAAAAAGGCAAGTCGGGAAGATCTAAATACTGTGATAATTGATGCAGATCCGGAATGTTGTGCTCACCTAGAGACAGACAAACCAATCACTTGTTTTGCAGCAGATTCTGGCAACTCTTTCAAGAGTCTTAACCCCGAGGTATACAAAGCAAGAGCTTGCTTAGAACCAAAGATAAACAGATCAGTTACTTGTTTAGAACAAGATACTAACATGTCAGCTACATGTTTAGAACAAGAAAAATATCCGTGATTTATACAGACAGGCACTTCAGTTATATGTTTAGAACAAGACACAAACCCGAACGGAATCTTTTTTGGAAGAGGCAAAAGACATATTGCAAATACAAATGAAATTGGCAAATTGTCTGGTCAACAGAAGCCAATCAAAGAAGTTCTTTTGAATGTCTTGAAGTCATATATTTTAGACTTGGTTTACACGTGAGAGGTTAAAGACAGGTAAGCGATGCATGTACACTGGGGCTTTTACTTCACTACATGTGTATGCATTTTATACAAATGTTCATGAGTATTCAAAGGATGACGTAACACACATATATGCTGCACCTCTTAAATTTAGTAATAGATACAGTATGACGAAAAAATTAATTGAACTGCATCACACAGCTGTTTCGTCCTCCTAGGACTCTTCAGTGATGCTAGGGGCTAAAAGGTAGGAATCCAAAATTTCTAAACAAATGTAGAAGCAGAAGGGTCAGGTGCGTAAAACCCCTTTTATTTATGAATTTAGAAGTAAAATTAAACTAGTTCTGTTTAATTTCAAATCGTGTACTACGAAAATGTGTATATTATATACCGTGCCACTAAATGAGATTGCCGGTGGCTATGGAGGCTATTAAAAATAGATTTGATAGATACATATTCAGGCTATTGCCATTCTTTGATTTTTGTACTTTCTATTCACAGATAATCCAAATGCCTAGTGACCAAAATTGTATTCATAAACGGTATACTAAAATTTACAGTGATAAGGTCAGTCCATGATTACAGGAGTCCCGTCGCGTTCAACAAATTAATATCAATGCGCGATATAAGCCATTTCATATTTATAGAAAATGTTAAAAGATTAAAGAAGCATTGTTTTTTTTTGCCGAATTTACACAAGTAATGACTAAAATGAAATTTGATTTGTGCAAAAACTATTTTAAATGTCTGTTTATTTATGACAAAACGAGGTGCATTATGATTCCTTCTGAAATTTTGGATGTTCCGGTATTTAGACTTGTTGAAGTCAGTGGTTTGGTCTGCGTTTAATTCAAGCGCATTTTAAACTGCAGTTAAACTTTGTTTTTGATTAATTCAAATACAAGCATTGAACTGTAAATAAAGGGTTGTATACATTCGGTATGTATATAACATGGTTGGGCGATAAATATTTGTGTGACCCTATTCTATCTATCCATCACAAAAGTATTCATATCGACTTTATAAAAATGTACTACCATTTGGTAAAAGTTCAAGTGCATTCTCTTCAAATGAATTTTAGAAATACGCATGGAAATTAAATTACAACTAAAACATCTGGTAGGTAAGCAGCTCTCCGAGCATTTCATTTTTTTTCTGAAGCTCTCTTCTCGCCAAAATGTCAATTTACATATCTAGACCACATTTCATTTCTGTTACTCACTCGCTGTCACTGGAGTATATTTACTCGTGGAGGCGTTATCTTTAGATGTCATGGAAAACAATATGTTGTTGATGTTCAAAATGAGTCCCAGATTGGGAAGCGGACTTTATTGTGTGTCAGCCGCCACTGTTTCTGTGATTGATGTCAAAGATGTTATTTAGCACGTGACTTAAAAACAAAATGCCACTAAAAGTTGAAATTTCAACTTGTCAGCAAATCAGATCACGTCTAAAGTTTAATATCTGTGTGGTTATACAGCGGTTGTAATGATTAAATGATGCAGAGGGAATGGAATATCACCCACCTATTGCGGTAGTAAAACACATCTTATTGCATGTACCAAATTAAGTTTTTACAGTTACAAAACAATTATCTTCTACGATATACGAAACGAATCAAACGGAGTGCAGAGATTATCATTCGTTATCAATTGTGACTTCACTGAAGTCCTATTGAAATTAGTTATCTTAAAGCCGCTATTTAGCATTATATTCTTTTGATGTTTAGCTGTTTTTCACCAACAAGCCTTATGAAAAGATACAGCTTACTTAATATATATATAAACTTTATTTATTTTACAACAATTGTGAACAAGTTATACAACTTGTATTAATCACTCTTGTTTGCCCAGATGTTAGCGCGAGGGGTCTTATTGTGGGAGGAAACCGGAGTACCCGGAGAAAACCCACGTGGTCGGGCAGGTGACCCCATACCTTTGCACGTCCGGTCGGGGAATCTAACCCCGACCGCCTTGGTGAAAGGCAAGTGCGCTATCCACTGCCCACCCGACCACCTATTAATGTAGTACAAAACTGAACGATTCGCCCGATTCACGACAAGAAATTTTTCATATACATAACCTCGGACAGCAGCCTTGATACACATATACTTATTAAGATAAAAAACACTAGGATAGGAATCGGGAATATACCTTGATAAATACAGGAATCGATGACATACAAAAAAAGGTCAAAAAATATTGATACAACTCAAGAAGGTAAGAAACGAAAGATACACCCAAAATAGAATTGAAACTGATGTTACATTAAATCAAAGACAATGACTGCTAGTATACCCACACAAAGATAGTAGCCGGTTATACACACAATCATGAACAGTATAGCTGAGTCCATTCTCAAAGACAATCCTAAACTGCATGATTGGAGATTATAAGACTTTTATTGCGGGTTTGTGCTCAGTATCGAGTACGGCCCGGAGTTTTCTTAAAGGTAATCTTATTAGCAAATAGAGTGGTATCTTTACAAGCTTATTAATCACTGTTTCGGACAAATTATACAGACGTAACTTGATCAATTGTTGGTATATATCATGGCTTACGTGCTTGTTAATTTTGACAAAATATTCGAAAAATGCATGTTAAAAGAAGGAACAAATTGGTTACGAATAACAATAACAAATATGTAGCCCCAAACAGCTATGGTGTTATACTCTCAAGTGACTATAGCAAGAAATAGGTCATTTTGTTTAATTGGATATGAGGGGCCGCGGTGGCCGAGTGGTTAAAGTGTTCCGACATTCTACCACTAGCCTTCCACCTCTGGGTTTTGAGTTCGAATCCCACGTGGGGCAGTTGCCAGGAACTGACCGTAGGTCGGTGGTTTTTTCCGGGTAGCCCGGCTTTCCTCCACCTTCAAAACCTTGCCCGTCCTTAAATGACACTGGCTGTTAATAAGATGTTAAACTAAATAAACCAAATTAACTGGATATGGCTCTATCATTGACTCCGTTTTTACATCAAATCGCAAATTGCGACTGTAAAACGTTTTACCCAACTATGCATACATGGATACATTTCAATAATTGAAAACAATCCTATTTGATACCATTAAAACTTATGAACATAGTGCGAAGACTGTTTTCAAAGAAATTGTCAAAAATATCGAGTTTGAGGCTCTAGTTAAGAAAAAAATAAATCAACAATTTTAAGACAAGCTCGGCCGTTAAATCATTTTCCCAAACAATAGTCTTATCATGTTCAGAAGTTGAAATAGTCTCTAAATGATAGTATTTGTAATGATTGAAATACCTCCCTATATGCTATAAGTTCTTGTGGTGTTATTCACAACCGTCATTTCCATTTCAAAGTAAAAGCAGAACCAATGTGTACGCATTGATAGAGCTATATCCTGACCGAAGCGTCAACAAAACTATAATTCGAACTTACACTCCATTAAACTAGATGCAAAATATGAACAAAGGAAATATTCACATGGAGACCCTTGCAAAAGAACAAGAGAACAAACATACTGAGTATTACTAAAGTAATACATTTCCCCTATCGGCCCCGCAAGATGTTTAGATGCAAGGATTCACTAAACAAATTACAGCCACTTGACGTAGATACAATGTATCCCAATGACGTATCAGTATACCAAAGTGTAGTTCAATATGTGTATACAATGCAGATAAATTGCATGGAAACCCCCAAAAAATGACAGACAGAAGGACAGACGGCTTTGTCGGTAGGAGAACAAGTTGCTGTCCTTCAAAAAAGGACAACAATACATGGACCTGCAACATTTGAAGGTGTAAAGAAAGTAGTTGATTATGCTTCAGTTCGAAGGTACTTCAAATAGCCTTTAAACTGCCTGCAGTTATAAAACACAAATCCAACGACCTCGTAGCGCGTGGGTTCATTTCATCAATGTTCAAAGAATGCTATAGATATTTTTCCACTTCATAAGTAACCTCAACATGTCAACAGAAATATTCAGTTGTTGACAAGTTCGTGTAAGTGTTGATTGAAATTACAAAGGTGAATGAAAGTCTTACACGAAAATAATGCAACTTTCCAAATATTGGATTCTCTACTTAAACTACGACCAACATGGACAGCTTACTACTAAGCTATACGATAAACGTGATGATTTCAATATTCCGATCGTTAAATTTCCATTTCTTAATAGTAACATCCCTGCTTCTCCAACCTATGGTGTTTACATGTCGCAGTTGATTCGGTATTCCAGGGCTTGCTCTAAATATCGGGATTTTCGTGATCGATATCGACTGCTGACAAACTGAGAGATGCAGGTTGATCAGTACTATGGGCAAGTTTTATGGTCGCCATCTTTGTCTCATTAGGAAATATTCTGTATCTTTAGGTGATATGAAGATGGACGTTTTTGAGTATGCTCATTAGTGTGTTTACTTGTTGTGATTGACAATGATACTCAGTTCTCATTTTGAGAACTTGATGTTTAGTTGTATCTGACAAAGATTTACATGGCGGGTGTCGTCGATGAAGCAGAAGACGCTTACTCTTCCAGAACATCTGGTCTTTTTCTCTTGCACTTTTGCAAGGGTCTCCATGTAAATCTTTCCTTTGTTCAAATTTTGCCCCTGGTTTAATCGATTTTGAGTTTGGATTATGATTATGTTGACGCTTCGGTATTCTCTTATTTTATCTTGCATAGCTGTAGCTGTAATGTTCATTGTCGTAATTAAATAACGTAGGTAGTGACTAATATTTTTTTTTAAGTTCGGCATTCATTCCTCATCTCATTTATCGGTTTTCATTTCCATGTGTCATTTTCATTTGAAAAATAAATTACAGTGACCTTATTTTATAATATTAAAGTTCGGAGGTTAATATCAATAATTATATTCTATGGCAATTTTTAGAAATTTAGGTCAGACTGACCTAATTTCATAAAATTCCAGTTCAGCATCTATCGCTAATCCCAAATGCCAATTTTTATTTTCAAATGACAATGTTTAGCTTAGTAGGTCACGCTGACTTAATACTATCAAATTCAAATTCAGCATCTATTGTGTCAATTATGTCAATATTAATTGTCCTATGACAATGTTTAGAAAAAGGTTACCTTGACCTGATTTTATAATATTCTAATTCCATATCTTTTACTCATCAATATACCTTTTTAATTGTCCAATGACGGATTTTAGCCTCAAGTTCGGCATCTAGTGCTTATCTAGTGTTAACTTGCATTGTCGCTATAACAAATGTTAGAAAAGTAAGTTACATTGGCACAATTTTCTAAAGTCCGAATTAGGCATCTTTTGCTTACCACATCTAACAATTTTCATTGACCAAGGACAGATTTTTAGAAAAGTTGGTCACCGTGACCTAATTTTGCAATTTCAAGTTTAGCATCTAGGATAATGACAGTTAAAGGCGAATATTAATTTTGTCAATAAACAAAATGTAATATTTCTTTCATTATTAGCAACTGGATATCATGATTTTCATGATGCATTTTTCATCTTTAAATTTTTGCAAAAGCTGTTTACTAGATTTGAAATTGCCAATCACCATGTACACCCCTGCCTGCCAGGAGGTTTTTTTTATTCATCAACAATAAACATGTACACATTTAACATGCACACACATGCCCACACATAAGTACTAGACCTTGTGTTTGTGTTTCCCAAGATGTTATCTTTAAATAAATCTGTAATTTTCGGTATGCGTACAATTTGGAGTTCTTTTCTGGTACAGTATAAGGTGAATTTTATTAATAAATATACATGTGGTATACATTATGGGATAAAAAGCTTATATGGTGTATATAATGAACAGGCTTATTCATAGATTTGATATGATATGGCTTATTCTCCTGCCAGGAGTTATGTGAAATACGTGTTACGTTGAAAACTGAGGACAGTCGAAGATTCTAAACTCCAGAGGACAATTGAATATACTTCACTGCAGCTTTGTGGTGTTAAATTACCAACACAGCAATCTCCACGCCAATTACATGATAATGGGTTTTCTATGACATGATTGCGATTTGACATTAATCACGGCGATATTATTCAAGAGATAGCGACAGCCTAATTGTAATGCGTAAACCATTCACAATACCTGCAGATACGCAAAGACATTTTCCCAATAGCATCCGGAATCTTGCGTCTGACTATATTACGTGGACCTCAGGGTCCTCGCAATAATAAAACCTGTTATTACGGAAGGATATGCATCTTCTGTGTCATCGTGGTCATATAAGTAACATCAACATTCACTATTGGAAAATTGCAATTGTCACTTTTATCACTTGTCCTGATTAGCTACAAATGTGATATATATTTCTTTGCATGTTCTACCTTCAAATTGGCGAATTACGTTTCACGGGTAGCCATAATACATACCAAAACTTGAAATATTATCTGAATGAATTGATAATTTTCTATATATGCAGTATTTGGAAAACAAGAAAAGCTGCGGAGTTTTTATCAATTCTGGCAATACTTACGACTTTCATATAAACCCCATCAGAAGTTTAACTATATTATTTAACTTGGAATTTGAGTTTCATATTTCTTGTATAAGTGAAGTTAGTAAATATGGTTATGTGTTCATAAGATCAAGAGTACATTGTATATAAACTTGAATTTCTGGACATTTTGAAGGTTAGCAGACTTTAATCTTAAATCTATAACATATTCTGCTACCACTAGCCCTCATCCTCTATTTCGAGGGTTCAAGACCATGTCGGTGATTTTCTCCGGAAACTCCATCTTACCACCACTATAAAACCTTGCACTTAAATCATAGCTCTTCAAAGGACCTGAAATATAAACAAACCTAACCAAACCAAACGAAATCATGACAACTCTTAATCAATATCTTTATATTAACTTGATTTATATTACAATTATTGAGAAACAAGAGATTTCAACTGATCGTAAACTCTCCTGCTGCCCGGATGTTAGCACGCGGGGGACTTATCGCAGGGAAAAATATCGGATTTCCTTTTTGCTATCCACTGTCGCTCCTGACAGCTTGAGCAGAAAAAATAATTCGCCTTTAAATGGATTTAGTTATTGAAGTCGGAGGAATTCATTACGAGGAAATACTCTAACAACTATTTCCAGGAATCGCTTTCCCTTTTTTGACCATATATGCCGTGGTATAACGTCATTTCTATGTTTTCTTTGATTGTTTGGCCGTAAGGCTGGAAATTAAAAAAATGAATTTATTAGACATTTAAGAAAAATACAAGTTATAATATCCATCACCCATAGATGAAATCGTATTTTTTATAGAATTCTAAGTTGGAAATACATTATGTGAGTTAAAGAACATTAAAGACAGAGAAAGCGTAAATGTACAGTTTGTGAATGGTAAAAAGGATCTATTTAAATGCCAGCATATTATGGTTTTTGTTTGTTCTGTTGCTTTTATTGAACTCGAATGATAAAATGCCAAGCTAAATATAAATGATATACATAGTTTAAAAGCTAATGATATCTTTGAAGTTCAAATGGTATTTTTCATTAATCAAAGAAAAACGCTGTTTGGAATTCAAATTTTAAAAATTCAAATTGATATGTAAAATATTCTTTTATTTTAATATAAAGACTTTAATAAAACAATCACTTCACATGCCACTCACAAGCTTTCCCGCCACCCGATCGACAACGGTTCGTTACTCAGCATAAATAGCAGACGACAAAATGAGATGTTTGTCACTATATAGCAGACGACGGTATAAGCCAGGTATGACTCAAGTTCTGTCAGGAATAGAGGTCAAAATTCAACCATTTTGTCAACTTAAAGTATTGAGCATGCAAGTGTTAATAATGTCTGGCATGTATTATACAAGTGACGGTAAGCACAGTATAACTCAGTATCAGTTAACATGTACACAAAATAATATAAACAAACACAAACAATATCAATAAACATGGTTCAATTTAAAACAATCTGAATTCCTAAGCTATTATGTTGTAAATATTTCATACATAACACAAAAATGGTCGAAATTCACTGATAAGGCAAAACACTATCGGTTTATAAATGTATATGATCTAAATATAAATAGATGACCCAAACTACCTAACTCTTTTGTGCTCTTCCAAGTACCGTAGACTACGCAGTTCTCGGTAACCAGGAAGGAGTGTCCGGGTGTATATATAGCTGTGTAAACGTAACGTCGTGGATCAGGGTGAGTCTTGTATTATTTGATATTTTACAGATAGTATAAGATGATATATAACGTCCAATGATGTATGTTTCTTTGAAAATATAGTACGTTTGTTACAGGGTCTACAGTCACCATGTGTACGTGTATACGACATCAGTGGCTATACCACGAGCGTGCCCCGTCATCTACCTATTTATATACCAGTTACAATCTACCTGTACAGGCCTAGCAAATTACCTTATTTCTCCACGTCTGGTAGTGGGTTGATAATACTAGTGTTAGTTCAACATTACACTAAATTGATGCAGAAGTCACCATAAAGTTCAACTCAAAATTATTATTCAGTTGGATTCAAATACCTCAATTAAATTTTGAATATATATATTTAGTAACTAGATAGTAATAAAAAACATAGCCAGATTAGGTACTCGAAAATAGTAATAGATCACTGAGCCTGTGCCTTGTCAATCTCTGTATGTGACCCCACTGAGTTCTACGAAATGGGGTTTATTTCCTCTGCCAGTTATTGAGGGATATTGAAAGCGACCACTTTTTAAAAAGATAGATCTTATGTATATGTTGAAGAAGAATCCCACGTGGGGCAGTTGCCAGGTACTGACCGTACGTCGGTAGTTTTTATCCGGGTACTCCGGATTCCCCTCCCCCCCCCCCAAAAAAAACCTGGCAAGTCTTTTAATGACCCTGGCTGTTGATAGGACGTAGAACAAAATTAACCAAACCTAATTGAAGAAAAATCGTATTAACTGAAGCCTGCTGTCTCCTCCTTTTTGATTCACCATTAATACACCCTAATTGACTTGATATTGAGATAGATGTATCAAACATACTAAAATCACACGATTATAGACAATAGTCAAACATGTATAATGTTAGTGACAAATATTTCCTTTAATCGACCTTGGTCGAACGTACGATGCAATGGGCCATTCAATAAGATGATGTGATGTTTTGAATGCATTCGACATGTTTTAATAATCAACTGAAAACGTACAATACTGTTTATGATATGCCTGGCTTGGCGAATCAACCTTGATTGAAACATAGGATGATATGAGGCATTCAATAAGTGAATGCATTCACTTATCGAATGCCCCATATCATCACTATGCATATTCCGAAAACAAATTACACAATGGTAGATCCATGTATGACTGGGATGGCGTAATACTATTTTTGACTATTTACATGAATCACAACTAGTAGTCAAGTTAATTTATGATTTAACCTCAAACTAATTGCAACAGAATTTATTTTTTCATTTTTTTGGTTGATGAGCATAATACTTATAACTGAAAAAAGTCTCCGAAAATCCCAATAGGAGAGAGTGTTTTTTGGCCTTCTAAATGATCAGGAAAATTAAGAAAATCACACATATAACCATATTTGAGGTCTAATATTTACCTCATTGGTAACGCTGGACATATGAATATAACAGTATGTAAATATCAACCAATATAAAAAAAAGATTTGTCAAAACTTCCACCCGAGGTATTGTATTGATAAAAAGAACTGTCAATATGGCCGGCATTTCTAACAAGACTATTTTTGCTTTTGTTGTCTTTTCAAATGTAGAGAATACTATTAATTAACATCGGTATGGTATCAGTGTAAATTTCGTTAAATATAACTTTCAATTTAACTTACTCCGCAACTAATTGTACATTTACAAAGGAACAAAATACCAATAATGTTTGAGCGACACTTATTGTTGATACTAATTTTGGTATGATGAGTTTGCAAATGTGTCCAGGTTTTGATGGTGAGAACTCAACCCCATGCATATTTGGCTCAATCCTGGAAAAATGGCAGTTCATGATTCTGAACAACAAAAAATGATTTTTTTTTCCACATTCGTTTTCCTATTAACAAATGACTTTGCTACTAAAGCCACCGAAAATGTATGTAAATAATGAACTGTATTTAAAATTTAAGATTCATGCTACTTTAAAGTTATATTACAAATTATGTATCCCAAATGCTTTGCTATGGAGGAAAGGGGAAAAAAGATTTGTTTAGATATAGAATATTATTTCAACCTTACTTCCATTTAGTCAAAAGGGCATGCCATGGAAGTAATTCATATCAACAGTGTTGGCAATCGAACCTAACAAAAAGTATACACTTACTTTCGTTGTCCAAAATCATTTTAGCAGCTCAGTCAACATAACACGAAATGATGATTTGGTCAACCTGAATTGGTTCCCTATTAATTTTCTAGAAGTCTTCACCAAGATGACATTTCTGCTAAGAAAAATATGCTTATAAAATAATTTGATGAGCTTTAATCAGTTGATATTATCTAAAAACAAGTTACATAAATTTAGAAGTTGTTCAATTTGGAACTCCAAATAGCTTCAAATTAACACTACAGGTCAAATTTGAAGTTTTATAAATGTTTATGAGAGAAAACGAAATCTCTGATATAAATTTATGAATAACAGATCACCTAATACAATGTAAATAAACTAAGCTTGAATGAATATTTTTCTTCATTATAAGTATTTCTCTCATTCAAAATGACAACCGAAGCCAATATCGTCGTGTTAAAAAAAAATATTACCCATATCGACAGGTCAATATTTCATTGAACTAAATTAGACCGTATTTATTTTTGAACACATTCGTACTGTAGTTTGGTTGGTTTTGCCATGCCCCTAACTTCATGTCCAGTGGTACAAATGAGGTAGATATTTCACTTCAAATATGGTCGAAGGCACATTACAGAATGGCTAGGACCTAAGATCAATTACAGATTATATATTATGTGGCTCCGGACCTGGTATATTTTGGACGATGAAATTCCACAGTCAATGGCCACGAGTGGCTATATTTCTCCAAATGAGGACCGTTCTGCCTTGACAAACCCAAAATCTATATAAGTACGGCAGCTTACGCGGGAGTTTCCGCCATTTTTTATAGTACATTCTTTATTCTTTGTATCAATACCTCACCGTATTTATTACTGTATAAAGTTACTAAAAACTGTTCATTAGAGCGTAAAATTTGGTAATTTTGCATGTAATGCTTCAGTATATCAAAATATACAATAGTCTTCTCAAAGGAAAATCAGGGTATGCTTGCAATAATTTTTTAATATCACTTATCATCGTCTACTGTATCCTTTACCCTTACCGAAGCTAAGGAGAGCTAGACTATTACGTGAAGATGGCCACCGAAGGTATTTTGGTTAATGATACCAGCTTCTGATATCTAAGTATCTGACAGATACTGCCTTGTGCTTACTGAAAAATTGCTGTACCATACTTAAGTGAAACAAGATGTGGTAACAGGTAGATAACAAATTGTGTCTTCCATCAGCCCTTTGATTTTCTGTAATTCTTTTTTTTTTCTTCTGTAATAAGGTCCCGGTCTTGGTATTTTGCTTTATTTGCAGAAAGAAACCCTAGCAACGGTGGGATTAATGATTCTCGAGCAGGCGTCCTTCAAATTTGTTTTCGCAATGTCGATTAGAAAGCAACAGGGGAGTACCAGGAAAACTGAAAATGTTTTTCTTATCATCAATTTTAGCATTAAGTCGTACCTGTTGGGTAACTTGTTAATAGTGATAAAATGATTAACTGACGTAGAAAAGATCTTTATGTGGTGTCTGAACTTTTGATAGCAGTTTTTAGGGTTGTTCATTGAATTTCTATCTGAAATAAATCAGATTTGACTGCAGAGTCAACAAAGTCACAATCCCAACTCAATATCGATTCAATAGAGGCAAAATATAAACAAAGGAAAATTTTACACGAAGTCCCTTGAAAATATACAAGGGAATAAGAACAGGTGTTCCGAAAGAGTAAGCCCCTTCTGCTGCTCAACGACGACAGACGAACTTCAAGACAATACAACATCGAAATACAAGACAATGTAATGGGTAAAGGACTGTCTTTATTTGCGGTTGAAATATGTTTTTCGATAAATTCAACCTCATTCAAAAATAGTCAAGAAAAAGGTCCCAGCATTTGCAAAATAAAAACCGCTGTTGTGAAATTGCATGGATTCGGCTAAACGAACCAGAAAGACAGTAAATGTATATGATGCTAATTCTTGCAGTATTTTAACATCCTTTTAACTTGTATATATTTTTTTACCTTTATATATAACGATTTTGAATATTATCGTCATGCTGACTTAACAATAAAGATGTTCACGCGAGATTAAATCTATCAGCTTTTTGCAGACATTGAGTGATAGAGTGTGTCAATATATGGTGATATATGTTGATTTCTAACAAAATAAACCTCAAAACATTTTATCCTTATATCTAATACATGCACTGATTCCTCAGAACAGATGTAACATTGCAAGTATATATAAATCTGACGCCGTATAGCAAGTATAATTTTATCTATATTTCATGAATTTGATTGAGAGGACCTAAATCAGACACTTGACTTAGAATAATTTGACGGGACGATGCATTTTTTAAACTAAGTTTTTGCTAATCTAAATATTGTAAAGTTGGTCCTTTATGAATTCTTGACATTTTCTATCGCAGCGTGTGAGTGTTGAACAACAAATTAACATCGACTGACGAATAAATAGGAAAACTGTTTTGGTTTGTGCACAAAATATGGAATTAAACGTGAATTTTATCAATACAAACACTAGTCCTATGACTTTTACATTAGTTTAGAAATTTTGGATTCCTACCTTTTGGCCCCTAGCATCATTGAAGAGTCATAGGAGGACGAAACAGCTGTATGATGCAGTTTAATTCAATTTTTCGATATACTCTATCTATTACTAAATTTTAGAGGTGCAGCATATGTGTGTGTTATGTCATCTTTTAACTTAACAAGAGTATCGTTGTGAAAAAATCCTTAGTTTACAAATTGTCCTAGATTTCTCGCATTTGAGTTTAGAAACTTATTAGCAATGATTTCAGTTTTCTTTTGTTTTCTACTTTGTTGAAATATGTTTTTGCGTTTTGTTTACTGCAAATGTAAATAAAATGACTTGAACCTTTAATTATAATAATAATTAAAATATGTTCGCTGACATTTGCGATTTAGACCGGAAACCGTGGTACAAAGAATGAAATGAATTAAGAAGAATACAAGAATGCTAAGATGGGAAATTCTAATTCTCGACTAGTCATTGCCCCGATTTAACGACACTTTATCCTGTACAATTGTCATCTGTTTTTTAAAGAAAGACTGGTGGATTTCTCGAAATAGCTGGTCATACATAATATGGAGAATGAAAAATAAGGGCGATATCTAGCCAAGGACAGGACAGTTGGAATGGCACTGACAATGGGGATTTCCTTTCCGATTGCAGAACGGTATTCCGATGCATTACCGAATCCGTTAACAGTTTAAGTGTCCAATAGTTGTTGTTCTATGTCTTTTTAAGCATACATTCAAATAAAACAAATTGCAAGTCATAAACGGAAACAGGCGAACCTGTTGTTTTAAACGAAATATTTTGTATTATGATATTTTTTATATTGTTCTGATTGCAGCTTGCTATTCCAAATGATACACTGTCACAACAATATGCACCGTTCGCTTTATTGACTGTCACAACAATATGCACCGTCCGCTTTATTGACTGTCACAACAATATGCACCGTCCGCTTTATTGACTGTCACAACAATATGCACCGTCCGCTTTATTGACTGTCACAACAATATGCACCGTCCGCTTTATTCATTGGCTTGCTATTAACTGGGCCATCAGGGTTCAACCGTCGCAATGAGCATGGTACACTACCCTTAATTTACATTCTAACCCCTACATGGTCTGGTGTTTTATTACAGAACAAATGAAAATGCAGACACAGACAAGTGCTGTATGTTTTTAAACAATCACCGGTACATGCAACAGCCTGGCAGCGTGTAATACAATATGCTGTTTTGTACGGTTTTGATACGTAGAGGTTTAGGATGGACATCTGATGTAAGTTGACAGCTGGTGTTGTTTCATAATTGTAAAATCTAAACAATCACAGAGGTCATCTCTGTTGCAAATAGTCGTTGGTGAGCACCCGTATGACGACGAAAACATTTAAGTTGTAATGGATAGTCTTATAGTACAACGTTATCTAAATATTTACAAAAAAACAGAAAACAAAACAAGAAAGCTTCGAAGTTTTACTCGAAATTCAGACATTCATTAGTATCTCTCACTCTCTCTGTCTCTCTCTATATATAAATATACTAACTAAAGGTCCGGACTCTTAAGGACTCACACAACTAAATAAGCCTATCACGAAATGTTTCATAAGTTTGTAGTCCCTACCGAAAATTTGTTCCGGCCAAGTACAGTGATTCTGAATAATCTGAATAGGTAATTGTTGGCATTGAATGAAATCTATAGATATTTAACTTTTTAAAAATGTATACTTTTGGTAGATTTTGATATGTGATGGCGGATTAATATGGGGTCAAAAGTCAGAGGGTGTTCCCGTCCCATTTCACTGGTTTGACATGTAAAGTTTTAGTTGTCCGAAGCTGACGTCCGTAGCGAGCTAAAATGCCACGAAACTCCTGATAAAATGTCATTTGAAGTCTTTGCCATGTATACATCTGTGAATCCAGGCAGTTGTCACTGGTGTTGAACTTCAAATATTAAAGTTATTAGCTCTAAAGCCGAGTAATAACATATAGTAAAATATTTAGCTGTGTGAGTCCTTTAAGAGAACTAGCCATGTGCTCAATGAACTTGACCTCTATAACATTGTCTGTGCTTCCGGATATTTATTTTTTCAAAGACAACTACTGTCATTAAGTGTTAGCACATTTTGTTTCAGTATGCAGATATATCTAATTTGGAAAAAAACCCTTAAAAATTAGCTAAAATCTTGCTAAACATGGCCCTGTGTTGAAGCCTATTTTGTTGGACTGACCCTTATACTCAGGTTTTAAATTAAGTTTGGTTCAATAACCTGTAATAATTGATATGCGTGTGTGTTAGAAGTACTTCGCTGATATATGTAGACAGTTTTTAGCATCCAACATGTATCTAATCTAGTGTGTTGTCCTGCACAACCAGCACCCCCCTTCCTACTTCCAACTCTGCCCAGTAAATCTTAGGCTTCTTTATGAATACAAATTACAAATGTATATGTGTTTTTTATAGCCAGAGGAAAGCAATATTTAGACCTAGTTCGGAATAAGCTTGTATAAAAAATTGCACATATGAGTTTTTATATGAGTATGTGTCCCTTGTAGGTTTTGGTTGCTAAATCCAATTTAAAATTCCATATTTTCAGTTAATTGTAGATATTTCTTTATTCCTGCCACAATATATACCTTGTTCAACATCTTGTTTATTGATTCAATGTGTTTGTAATCTTTGTTTACTCATACAATAAGCTGTTTATGGCATTACATCTCCCCCTACCCCAATATTCTCCCTGTAAAGTGGCGGCACCCCGGGGATCTAGAAGTGCTATATGTAAGCCTGTGTAATTGATAGATAAACAGTTCAGATGGATATCCAACAACCCTTTATGACTCAAGTTTTCTGTAGAATTTTGGAGTTTTGTGTGAATTCTAAATGGGTTCAATTGTTAAAGTTGAATAACATTTACTTAAAATGAAAATTAAATTACTTCAGAGACTGTAAAGTTAACAGAAAGTGAAATAACAAGATTTCTTTTCCAAAACTGTTGAGTGGTATGCGTATTTGATCTGTGGGCAAAATATGAAATTGCTAACTGCGTGCTTAACTGAGGTGCTAGAGGTAAATGTTATGCAAAAGAAATGAAAAAAATTGTGGTGCTAACTCTGAATAGCAAATGTACATCAAGTGCAATAACTAGTGTTTTCTTCATAATTTATTATTCAATTCTACTCGGAAATGTATATACTTTCAAATAGTTAACTTTATTTCAACATCTTAAAGGTTTGGGGCTATTAAAAGGACTCGCACAACTAAATCAGCCTATCACGAAATGTTTCATACGTTTGTAGTCCCTACCGAAATTTGTTCCGGCTAAGTACCGTGATTCTGAATATTCTAAATAGGTAATTGTTGACATATTCTGCATTGAATGAAATCTATAGATATTTAACTTTTCAAAATGTATACTTTTGGTAGATTTTGATATGTGATGGCGGATTGATATGGGGTCGAAAGTCAGAGGGTGTTCCCGTCCCATTTCACTGGTTGACATGTACATTTCCAGTTGTCCGAAGCAGACGCCCGTAGCGAGCTAAAATTCTAAAAGAGCGAAACTCCTGATAAAATGTCTTTTGAAGTCTTTGCCTTGTATACATCTGTGAATCCAGACATTTGTCACTAGTGTTAAATTTCAAATATTAAAGTTATTAGCTCTAAAGCTTAGTAATAACATATAGTAAATTATTTAGTTGTGTGAGTCCTTAAGTCATCCCCGGATTCATGCTCGAGTAATAAATATTTATTCTTTACAGAGGCAGTTCTATATTTTATTTCATGGGAATGCTCTTCTACATTAGCAAAAATGTTTACCTTAGGACGATCATGTTTCTAACACGGCATTAGATATAGAGGTTACACAACGAGTGGTTGTTGGATATGGAATTTATTTCACTAGAGTTAATTATTTTCTTAAAGTTACAAAAGACACGAGCTTTAGCGAGTCGTGTGACCTGTTTCTACCACAATTTTAAATCAGTAGTGTCAGTGTTGATTTTTGGAGTGAACAGCGGACTATTTGCACGAAAACGTACCATCTCGCAAATATTCCCGCCAAGTTGTCAAGTTCTCAATCAATCAAAAGTCTGGAAGGTCATATACCACTAGTGTAATATAACACATATTTATCCAACAGTCAACATGTTTATACAATGGTCTGAGTGTTGATAGCACAGGGTATTGTGGTATAAAATACAGTCTGCGTTTCTAGACAGAAAGTTCATAAACAACAAATATATCAGAAGGTGTATTATATCAAAGCAAGACAAACTTGTTATCAATGATCTAGTCCTTTGCGACAAAACATCCATGGGCCAGTGGCCAATGCATTCAGACTAGGTTTTGCTGTCAATTAGTGTCAAGTAGGTTTGAAGCACCAAGGATTAAGATTAAATCTAGGTATGTGGTAATATCATGTTTGCGAAATATGTAAGGCGATAGGGTTTCAAAATCTATCAGCCAAAAATTACCGATACAATAGATAACGTAGTCGGTGAATGATATATTTATTAGTCTTTTGATTCATACAAGGTAGCTCAATGGTCTCCAAGGCCAATATCAGTTCAAAAGGTGCAGCAAACATGTATGCGTATGTGTTACGTCATCCATCTTAACTGATTTTTCACAAAATTGATATCACCGTGGGCAGAAAGGTCTCTTCGCAGACTAATTAGGCGACGAAGCATACACAGGAATAGTTTTTTTTCACTCAAATAGTTTACGACTTTGATTAACGTAAATTATTTTTCTAGATTTCGAACTTGACAACTCTCTCGGAACTAGTATGCAATGATAGGTCAACCTATTTAATTAATGTTCATGCATTTATCTGTTCTTTCATGTTCTTTTACCAAGCAACCATAAAATTTGTCACGTTTTCAAAAAGGGCACTTTATTAAAGTACCGTTAGGTCAGGTGTGTACATTTTATATGTAGCTAGATCGCCCCTTATCTGTTGGTATGGAGAACACAGCAGTGCCTTGACATAGAGGGAAAGCTTTGGAATAGGAGAGTTTTTCTAATTCAGTTACGCTTTCTCAAAAGTGATGAACTTCTTTTTGATTAGTTACTTATTTTAGCGTGAGCTGTCGATTCTATGTTAGATTTGAAAAAGTTTGTTCTAGAGTATGTTATGTTTTCTTGATTTATTTTTATTAATAAACATATGTTTAAGCAAATATGCTAAAAGTGATGTCATTGGTGTCCTTTCATAATATTTGTTTAAAACGTATAAAATCATAGCAAATCTCACGACAATAACCAATATCACAAAATAGACACTGATCGAATACGAATTTAACTCTGATAGTCTACTTTTAAACCGTTCGCGCTTGAAAAATCACTGATATGTATGGATAGCGTACAATTTTTTGTATATGTAAATAACTAATTTTCCATTGATTGTATGCACGGCAATTGACGTTGCGTATTGATTTGTAAAAAAGAATCCATTGTAAGATCAATAAATTGTACATAAACATGTTTTAAATTTGAAAAAAAGTGTAAAAAATAATTATAAGCGTTGATGTAAATTATTTTTTAGATTCATAAAAAATAAGCTTGTAAACGTCTGGAAGAATCCGCTCCGCGGATTCATACAGTTTGCAAACAAAATATTTTCCATACCCCAATGAAACTAAAAAAAATGTCATCAATGCTTCAAAGTTAAGTTGAAAATGTTACAGCTGTCAGAAAAAGATATTTTGAAATATTTATTAAACAGTGTCTTCAGTAATAACCAAGATATTTCACGAGTTAGGCTAATATTTTGATATTTTCTTGAGGGCGGAGCATGACTATTTTTCGATATTTCATCGTAATATATTTCTCACACTTTCATTGATATATCATACAGAAATATATTTTATCATGAATTAATATTGAAATATGTTTTTTGAATCTTTTAAAATTGGATTAGCATGGTAATATTTATGAGTAAAACCTTAAAGTGTACGGGAGTTAGTACACTGGCTTTCACTATTATACACTGAGGTGAACTAGAGTGCACTGCTTTTTATTTGCTTACTTGTTGTGATGACAATGATGACTCGGTTCTCATTTTGAGGAATGATGCTTACTTGGATGTGATCAAGATTTGCATGGCGGGTGTCGTCGATGAAGCAGAAGACGCTTACTCTTCCGGAACCCCTGGTCTTATTCCCTTGTGTTTTTACGAGAGTCTCCATGTAAAACTTTCCTTTGTTCCTATTTTGCCCTTAGTTTGATCAGTATTGAGTTCGGATTATGGTTTTGTTGACGCTTTGGGTATTCTCTGATTTTTTTCCAACTGTAGATGCTTAAATCGAACACACCATTAAGATGAGAATCTTAACTCAACAATACATTTGGCTTCAAGTCAAGCCATATTAATTTGAGAAAAATGATATATATATAAATTGAATTAATTACACGATTATTTGTTTACCTTTATAAAATTACTGACTTGTGAATAGATTAACATGTTGGGGTTGTAATCCATATCAGAACAATGCATTAATTTGATATGATATGGTGGCGGGAATGTAGGCCAACCTGGCAAACCTAACTTATGTCAATATTAAAACAGATACGTTCAATTGATTCGTATGCAGAACAATGCATTTTACTACTTCACTAAGCAATGATTTTATTCAATATTCCGTGTTATCCTAGATACACAAATCCAGCACAAACACACAATCAAGAGTCTGTTAATGTGATGCGTGTTAGCGTGACAATGGCTACATGTATCAGCTGGTGGGGACGTGAGACTGTATCTTTGGTCCTTGTTTTATATGACAATGGCTACATGTATCAGCTGGTGGGGACGTGAGACTGTAACGTTGGTCCTGGTATTATATGACAATGGCTTCATGTATCAGCTGGTGGGGACGTGAGACTATATCTTTGGTCCTTGTATTATATGACAATGGCTACATGTATCAGCTGGTGGGGACTTGAGACTGTAACGTTGGTCCTTGTATTATATGACAATGGCTACATGTATCAGCTGGTGGGACGTAAGCTGTATCTTTGGTCCTTGTTTAATATGACGATGGCTTCATGTATCAGCTGGTGGGGACGTGAGACTGTATCTTTGGTCCTTGTTTAATATGACCATGGCTACATGTATCAGCTGGTGGGGACTTGAGACTGTATCTTTGGTCCTTGTTTAATATGACAATGGCTAAATGTATCAGCTGGTGGGGACGTGAGACTATATCTTTGGACCTTGTTTTATATGACAATGGCTACATGTATCAGCTGGTGGGGACGTGAGACTATATCTTTGGTCCTTGTTTAATATGACAATGGCTACATGTATCAGCTGGTGGGGACGTGAGACTGTATCTTTGGTCCTTGTTTAATATGACAATGGCTATATGTATCAGCTGGTGGGGACGTGAGACTATATCTTTGGACCTTGTTTTATATGACAATGGCTACATGTATCAGCTGGTGGGGACGTGAGACTATATCTTTGGTCCTTGTTTAATATGACAATGGCTACATTTATCAGCTGGTGGGGACGTGAGACTGTATCTTTGGTCCTTGTTTAATATGACAATGGCTATATGTATCAGCTGGTGGGGACGCGAGACTATATCTGTGGACCTTGTTATATATGACCATGGCTACATGTATCAGCTGGTGGGGACGTGAGACTGTATCTGTGGACCTTGTTATATATGACCATGGCTACATGTATCAGCTGGTGGGGACGTGAGACTGTATCATTGGACCTTGTTTATATGACAATGGCTACAAGTATCAACTGGTGGGGACGTGAGACTGTATCTTTGGACCTTGTTTTATATGACAATGGCTACAAGTATCAGCTGGTGGGGACGTGAGACTATATTTGTGGACCTTGTTATATATGACCATGGCTACATGTATCAGCTGCTGGGGACGTGAGACTGTATCAAGGTCCTTGCATTATATGACAATAGCCATTTACCCACTGATCGAGTCTTTATACTGCAGTTGACGCTTGTAAACGGAGACTTAAACCTATGTGAAAATTTGTTTTTGTGACATTGACTTTTCATCTACAGATGGAGACTAAATACTATCTTTTGAATACGTGTTTATGTGTTTTTGGCATTTTACCTACATATGATGATTAAACACTATTCATGTGATATTTGCTTTACCTTACTGATAAAAACTAAAGATCTTAGATAAAATACTCGCTTATGTCACATTGATCATGTTACCTGTTATTCTATTCAGACTGTGATGAAATTTCAAATGAATCTTTCATAAAACAGGTATTTGACGGAATAAACAGAATATTATTTCTCAAGCCCTTCCAGAAAGGGTATTTGAACTACGGTTTTTGCCATTCTGTTTTCCGTTTTTTAATCCAAACTATGAAATGCCAAAAACAACGTTTTCCGGCCTTTTGAAACAAATATTCCTGCATGGTTTTTCGATGACCTTGTCGTCTCACTACATGAAACAGGCAACTATTGTTGAATCGTATACTTTCTGTTTAAATTGCAGTTCATATAAGCATTTGTTTTAGACTGATGGTTTGAAAATATTTTTAGAGAATACCAAAGCGTCAACAAAACCACAATTTGAACTCAAAATCTATTTAACAAGGGGCACTTTTAAAAACAAATGAAAGATTTACATGGAGACCATGACCCTTAAAAAACACATGAGAAAAAGACATGGTGTTCCGGAAGAGTAAGCATCTTCTGCTTCATCGACGACACCCGCCATGTACATCTTGGTCATCCAAGTAAACATTAAGTCCTTAAAATGAAAATCGGGTCATTATTGTCAATCACAACAAGTAAACACTTATGAGCATACTCAAAAACGTCCATCTTCAAAAGACGCCATAGTCCCAATTGCAATCGATTCAGCGGTTAAATACCGCATACCAATTAATGCATACTACTTTTTTACTGTGAAAGGGTATAATTGTATACGCACACAATTTAATGGAAGAAGTACCCAAGTCAGTGCTCTACAATTAAAACACTTTTTAAAAATGCCACATTCTATCCTGCGTTCCGAGACGCGATAAGATATGAAGGAATGAAAAAGATCACACCGCCAAAGTGGCTTTATTACAATGACAATGATTTTATTCTCATAACCATACATCGTGTAGAGATGCAATCTGCTGATTTTCATTCTTCATTTAACAGACTTTAAACCGTTAATGACAAACATCAAATTAAAAATAAATAATTCGAACCTATTCGTAGACAACAACTTACGCTTTGTTAAACCTCAAACAGGTCGGCAACAGAAAAAAATCTGCCGAGACGTTAATCATTTACATGTTTAAACTTATTGTCATCAGTCTGCATTTACCTTCTGCCAGCAAGTGAACATTCTTGATATGTTCAAACCTACTGTATTTTTTATCCTTATAATTTTGTAAAATGATCTGTTATTTCAGCCCGACAATGGACATACCATGCAACGCTCACAGCGAGGTCGCCACAATTCGAGACAAGACCACAGTACCGAACTAATCACCACGTAACCTAAGAAAATTACCTAAATGCACCACTGAACGCCAACATTTTACATGACAGTCCAGCCTGGAGTCGCGACCATAGCTCCAACAGGACAATAATGTGTGGAAAACTAGTGGGATTGTTATTAACACGTACTGTGTGATAATGTTAAAATGGAATATTTTCCGCGGAAGAAGACATTGATTATAGTTCTTGCAATCACATTGCTGTCTCCGACACTGACGATTGGGTTCTGCTGCACACGTGAGTATGACGTGACGTATGCCCTCATGTTTCGGGGTTTGATCTTGATATGAGAGGAAATAAAAGTACTCTAAGAAAATCCACACTGTCAGGCAAGTGACCCTTTATCTATGGTACTGAAAGCGCGGTTCATACTATTTCCTCGAATGCAGTGGGCGTTTATATTGCCTATAACTCGAAACAGGATGCAGTTTAATGCTTGATTAAATCGCACGTCTCCTGGTTAGTTTATATAGCGGCTTTCCCATCTAAATGTAAATATTAATTTATATTTAAGTTACCTTTCATTGCGGCATAAAAGATAAATATAACATTTACAATTAATCATTAAGTTGGATTACAATTACCACATCAAACAGTTACAGGTAAATAATTCCTCATCAGGTTAAAACTTGCCCCTGGAATATTGCGAGCTTTAATCTTAATACATTTTATCTATATTGACTGCTTCTTAACTATACACCCTGAAATTTGACTGATAACAGAACTTATCACTCATCCACCCATTGTAAAAAAAAAACAAATATGTACTTAATAGTTAAAGGCTTCATTACCTGTTTCGGCATTTGGAGCATAAATTAAACTAATTGCTTAGCTGCATTACACAAGATTATTAATTTGACTTTGCTGAGAAAATGTTTGATTAAGTCATTGACGAAGGCCATTGAGCGCTTCGCTATATTGAGATAGGCGCCCTATATCGCTCGCTCTGTCAATGCGTCCGTGCGTCCGTGCGTCCGTCCGAAACACATTAATTCCCATTTCTTTACAACCTGTCATAGTACAGAAATAAAACTTTGCATGGTTGTTAACCATTATTAGAAGGTGTATCGAATACTTTAAAATTCGTTTTTGACCTCCAAAGGTCAATATGTCAAACATGTGGCAATCATATACAAAAGTGTCTTGGAATCTGCCTTAGCATAAGCAATAAACCATTGCTCAAGTTTTCATGATACACTCAGCTATTCTTGATAAATTAAAACAGTTTGAGTAGTGGCACGGTACATAATATACACATTTTCGTAGTACACGATTAGAAATTATACAGAACTAGTTTAATTTTACTTCTAAATTCATAAATTAAAAGGATTTAACGCACCTGACCCTTATGAAATTTTGGATTTCAACCTTTTGGCCTCTAGCATCACTGAAGGGTCCTTGGAGGAAGAAACAGCTGTATGGTGCAGTTAATATTTTTCGGCATACTGTATCTATTACTAAATTTAAAAGGTGCAGCACATGTGTGTTTTACCTCATCTTAAGTCCTCGAAGTTGCAGGGAGAGTTAAGTGAGAGGTCTATTTTCGGTCTTATGAAAAAAAAAAAGAAAAAAGAAGTGTTATTCTTTTATGTATTCAATTTAATGGCATTGATACAATGGTCCACTGTCAAAACGTATGTAAAAAAAACCAAGAGATTACAAAAAAAAACATTTTAAGGATATGAATTGTATCAAAACCAATACACCGGTGAAAAATAGTGTTAAGCATAAAAACAATCTACAAAGTTATAATAATAAAAAAAATTGCAATACAAACTTCGAAATTAGCTTTGTTGAATATTTGATAAAAAGTGTACCGTCAATTTTGGATGGCAGTTTATAATCATATCTGTAGTGATGCATGTGTATATACCTACTTCTTCCTGGTCGACATACACATATGTCAGGTTGACCTTTTTGCATGACGTCATTCCTCCGAATACATGTTTGTAAGGGGCGGCTGATAATTTCGTTTCACGTCCATTTGATGAGGAAACTTTATAATATACAGATTTTCCCCCAACAGATCTTGAGCCGTCAGGTACCCTTTACAAGGCGGTTGGGGAGAGGTTGGACCTAGAATGCTCATATGTTAAAAATAGCATATACAACACGTCAGACAGCCTATTTATACAGCGGTGTAGAGACCGGAAGTGCGTCATGTTACCATCTGAGATTACCAACCGTACATCCATCCGGGCATCGATTGAAAATCTGCACGTGGAGGACAGCCAGACGTACACATGTTCTTTCAAGCTTCAATACAACACCATGTCCATGACTTATGTCTGGGTCGGATGTAAGTTTGATATAAACACCATGTATGCATTAAGGACCATAGCTGAACTTCAAAACGAAATAACACAAATGTATGGAATCATATTTCTGCCATTCACATTCGACTTGCGAGTAATTTTTGTCGACATAGTTTTAAGAAGATATCGATACAATCTGAGAAGAATGGCGACACAGTTAATTTATGACTGATACTATTTCGGAGTAATGTTTTAATAAGATCCAGATGTTTTTACATTTTCCTATGTTACTTTGCGTAGTTAGTTATTGCAAAAAAGTCGAAAGTCGATGTTAGAAATGTGCCACGAAACTAATGTTTAAGCTTTTGCCGAACCTGGCTATCTCGAACTGAATTTGAGTGCTTCGCCAGTTCAGGCCACATTTACCCTTGCATAGGATTTCAGTTTACTCACCTACTCAAAGTGTTCCCTTTGGTCCCATCGACTCTCGTGAAAACGAAGTTCAACTTTACATTTATATTTCTAAAAATGTGTGCATGTACATGTTTATCCATCTAGTATGTGTACAAGTACATTATTCTTAAGTTTCAACTTGTGTAAAACTTATATTTAGTATCATTTTTATGTATCTGACTTGTTCATGTACTTGTTTATGTATTTTGAAAATGTAAATTTATGCCATAAAATCATAAATGTAAATGTGCTTTAAAATTGCATTACAATTTACAAATTTGAATTTAAAATTGTATTACAATTTACAAATTTGAATTTAAAATTGTATTACAATTTACAAATTTGAATTTAAAATTGTATTACAATTTACAAATTTGAATTTAAAATTGTATTACAATTTACAAATTTGTGCTTTAAAATTGTATTTCAATTTAAAAATTTGAATTTAAAAAAAAATGTAAATGTGCTTTAAAATTGTATTACAATTTACAAATTTGAATTTAAAATTGTATTACAATTTACAAATTTGAATTTAAAAAAAAATGTAAATGTGCTTTAAAATTGTATTACAATTTACAAATTTGAATTTAAAAAAAAATTAGATTTCTTCTTGAAGTAAATTTTTATAATTATAAATTTTCGGAAATGCATAATAATTGTAATTTATGATTAATAAATATTATGAATATAAATGTATTTTGGTAATGTAAATGCATATTTAAATATAAAATATGTGAACATGAACACATCTTATACATTATACCTTAAGTTGCTTTATTTACCTCCCGTGACGAAAGCCATTAGAAAATGAAGATAAAACCGACGCCTTCTAGTGTATCTATAGCTTTTGTTGAGAGCATCATAGTATATTGCATATATATGCTATGCAATATAGCATTGACATTGTTCTGTTATATTGTCAACACAGAACATATACCCCTAGTATAATGTCATCAGAACATATACCCCCTGTATAATGTCAACAGAACATATACCCCTTTATAATGTCAACAGAATATGTACTCCCGTATAATGTCAACATAACATATACCCCCTGTATAATGCCAACAGGACACGAACCCCCTGTATAATGTCGACAGAACATATACCCCCTGTATAATGTCAACAGAACATATACCCCTTTATAATATCAACAGAACATAAACCCCTTTATAATGTCAACAGAACATGTACTTCCCGTATAATGTCAACATAACATATACCCCCTGTATAATGTCAACAGGACACGAACCCCCTGTGTAATGTCAACAAGGCACGAACAACCTGTATAATGTCAACATAACATATACCCCTGTATAATGTCAACAGAATAAATACCCCCTGTATAATGTCAACAGAACATGACCCCCCCCCCCCAAAGAACACATTTATCTTTTGTAAAAAGTCATTATAGGACATATATCTTCTGTATAAAGCTTTTTATAAATCATCAAAACAAACTATCTGTCTGTGAGCGAGATCTGTAATTCGACAACGCTTTTGTTAAGTTTTAGTTGCTGACACATACACAACGATAGGTATAAATATTTCTTAGTACATGTATTAAGTATCTTGCTAATTTTCCACTTAATAAAAACAGATTTTAACAGATTTTATTTCAAAACCGGTTAAACTTTTTCACGGCCAAATTGACTCTTACAAAGTTTGCAAACTCAGATAAATCATGCAAACAGTAGTTAAAACCTGTTAGTAGTTGGTTTAATTGCAACTCTTTTGTGGATCTTTTTTACTCACATTGATAACACAGCCATATTTGCTCGACTTCACCTTAGGAATGCCAATTGGTATACGTTGTAAGATTGTGTATGTGCACAGAGTGTATACTTAAAAGTATACACAAATTGAATGCATATCAGATCTTAAAATGTGTACATAAAATCTATTATAAAAATGTATTTGAACAAGTTATATACGTTTTGGATGTACGATGTGGATTGTTACTGTGAATGCGTGTAATCGCTAACAGTAAGAATTAGAGACACATATGTATCTTTCTCAAATGTGTAAGTTTCCCTTGGTCGGTAGTTCTGCATGATTATTTTTTACACTGACCGGAAAAATAAAATGGCTGACCCGCGGCTATCTTAGAGAGTTAGAGTTTGATATATGTATTCAATATTAACTTCATTTCATTTCTTTTCTATTTCAGTGCATAGGTAAAGCAAAACACAATTTTTGAAATTGTATTTCGGAACAGCTATTTCTCAAAAGATAGATGAATCTTTCTCAATTTTGTTTCCCACTTTTGGTTGACTTGTTTTTATTTTTATACGAGGCTGGATTTGTCTTATTTTGGCTTATTTGGACGGGTAACAAAAACCTTGCCAAATCTTTCAATTTCACTTTCAGATATATCGACGACGTGTTGTCTATAAACAACAAGAAGTTTGCTGACCTAGTCGATCGCATAAACCCTACTGAACTTGAGATTAAAGACACAACTGACTCTCCTAAATCAGCTTCTTACCTCGATCTTTACTTAAACTATGACCAACATGGGCAACTTACTACTAAACTGTATGATAAACGTGACGATTTCGATTTTCCAATCGTGAACTTTCCCTTTCTTGATAGTTACAAAGCTGCTTCTCCATCCTATGGTGTTTACATGTCACAGTTGATTCGTTATTCTAGGGCTTGCTCTGAATATCGAGATTTTCGTGATAGATGTCAACTGCTGACGAACAAACTTACGGCATAGAGATTCGATAGATGCAGTTTGATGAAGACTATGGGCAAGTTTTATGGTCGCCATCTTGTTCTCATTGAGAAATATTCAGTATCTTTGTGGGATATGAAGATGGACGTTTTTGAGGTTGCTTATAAGTGTGCTTACTTGTTGTGATCGACAATAATGACTAGGTTCTCATTTTGAGGATTTATGCTTACTTGAAAGTGACCAAGAATTACATGGCGGGTGTCGTCGATTAAGCAGAGGACGGTTACTCTTCCGCAACACCTGGTCTTATTCTCTTGTACGAGGGTATCTTTTACGAGGGTATTCATGTAAATCTTCCCTTTGTTCCTATTTTGCCTCTAATTTAATTGATGTTGAGTTCGGATTATGGTTATGTTGACGCTTTGGTATTCTCTGATTTTTTTTTTCGTAGTTGTTCGTGTTTTCTTTTGAGACCGGCCAGACGTTAAAGCTATCTAGACACCTAGGAATATAAAGTTAAAGTTTATTAATATTATTACTCAAGCAGAACTTGACAGCCATTTCGCAAATTTCCTTCGAAGATCCGTCTTCGTACGTAGTTATATATAATTAGGTTATTATGAGAAAGCAATCTTTAAATCAACATGGTTGCAATGCCTCAGCTTGAGAAAAGGTTTTTTGTTATTGATAATTTCCAAACGTTCAGTGACAAATCAGATATCTTTCTCAAAAGTTGCGTGATGGTTCTCCTTAGGTCTAGTTGTGCTTGTTCCATATTGATACTGATACACAATGGCTGCCAGGCAGACGTTCTGCACCTTGATCGTTAAGTCTTGTTATTGCAGATCGACTGCACATTTTTGCTGTCCTTGTCTGCCATGGCCTTTATAAGGGTCCATCCCTTTTGTCATCACTTCAAAGTACATGTATATACATGTATATATCATAACAACATCTGACGCAATGGTGTTTAAGCTTTATTTGAGGATACGACGTTCCTGCTCAGCCTTCTCAGTAGTGGGCTGTGCAATATTATTTGGAAGAAAAATGGAAAACAGCAAGGTTTTGTGTAAATTTGATAGAAAAAAATCATTTTAGTTTGGGCGCAAAGGTTGTCCCATAGAAAGGGACCTTGCAGATCGCAAACAAAATGCGAGGCTGACCATGTTTTATAGTTGGAAAGATTGTCAACACATCTAAACATCTAGCCCCTACTTCCAGACAAACCAGGCATCTAGCCCCTACTTCTAGACAAACTAGGCATCTAGCCCCTACTTCCAGACAAACCAGGCATCTAGCCCCTACTTCCAGACAAACCAGGCATCTAGCCCCTACTTCTAGACAAACCAGGCATAGTCACCATTCTCCACTTAAAACTATTTCATGCGGGACGTCGGTTAGGAAAGAATCCTTGTTTCCTCGGGAAATCAAAGATTGGAACAATCTCCCTTCTAAAATTCTAAATTTGACTTTACATATTTAATTTCATTTCTAATCTGCTATTTCCGACGCTTAATATCAATTCCGTTCTCTCCCTTTCATATAGCGCCACATCCAATCCATATACTATAAACCTTCACTACGTTGAAGTAGAAGAAGGGTTTGGGACGAATCTCTTGTTTTGTGCTCTAGTAATTTTTATTTTCGGTCGTGGCCCAAACACGACAATATGTTGCGTTATATGAATTTGTAAGGAACATTTCCGTCCTGTCTGTTTTTATTATGTATCTTCTGATTGGATTTCACCAGTGATTACACGTAACTAAATCATTACATGAACCTCCTTTCGTTGTTAATGGTTATTTTAGACATTGCCATATCTATTTATAGATCGACCTTCACCTCCCAAGGATATATACTGCTTTTCGAAGAACCACCGTGATATGAACTGCACCGTGACGTTAGCAGACAGAGACGTCTGGTCTAAACTCGATAATAATCTCACCATTTATTTCCAGTCAATATGGTAAGTTGAATTGATAATGCCATAAAAAGTAAAATTTATATAATTAAGAATTTTGGTAGCTAACCACAGCTTAATATATTCAAAGAGTACATATGGAAATGAGACTAGGTGGCTCGTCGCTGCGTTTCGTTACATAATTTTGGAATCAAATTAAGGCTTATTGAAAGGAACCCTATGTTTTGCATTCATTTGTAGACCTCCCCCCACCTATCTATCCGTTTTTGTCGATATAATCCCGCAATGTTCGAAACATCGAAGGTTACAGTTTACATAATAAATATATTGAAAACATAAATGATCCCCATAATAGGACTGACTGTGACTTTGTATAGAACTAAACGTTGACGTGCAGATTGAACGAATTTATATATTTTTTGAAAAAAGCAATAAATAAAACACTCGGTCGGTCTATTTCAGGTCTACACAATGGCTGGAGTGTCCGGACTACAACTCCCTATACCGCTCCTGCTACTGGAGGGCTCCGCCCACACCGGGAAGCGATCGTGATAACGCCTTTGTGATGCATAGAGGGTACATCATCCGCGCCAAGGTCGTGAACGTTTTGGGGAGTAACCAGGCAGACTTAGCGATCAGTGACTCCTCCGAAATCGGTAACAGCTATAACTTAAGGATCCTTTGCCCAATACATGTTAAAATAGCTCATTTGGGCAAGTATAGTTAAGAAGTATCCCCGGACATTGCAATTTCACAATCAGACCACAGTTGAGGTTTATTTTTATAGGGTTTTTTTGGCGAAAAATGTAACTTTTCTCTCAAAGAGAAACTTCCACAAGCCAATACATGCTAGCATCCATTAGGTTTTTTCTAAAGAACTTGTTAATTGCGTTTCCGCTCTGCTATCCCAGCCCCCTTTTGCTTAGAATTAGACATCACAGTAAGCAACAGTTTTCGAGGTATTTCGTCAACCTAACTAAATTGATATATTGATAATGTTCTAGAGACGTGGAGTAGTTAAGCAGTGGTACGGTGTTTATCTGATTATTAAAAGACAATACGGTTGATATAAATGATAATATACATCAATGTTTACTCAGCATGCAAGACCAAAAGAATTCTAAATATATCTATATATAGATATCTGCACCAATAACGGTAACTAAACAAAGTATCAATTTGTTGATAATGAGTATAACTCTTATAAACAATTTCTATATGGAAAACAACACTTTATTAAATAAGTTACCAATGTGAAATACACTGTATGCATGCAAAATATTTTAGTTCTGTAATTAGACCAGTACGTAGACCCCAGGCTGCTATCTTACATATTAGGTTTACCAGTCTAACCGACTAAACGAAAAGGTAAATGAAAATATCGAGGCCAAATTTGAAAAAGTTATACTATCCGTCTAACCAACGAAAAGATCCACCACCTAGTACATATACATGTGTACGTCCTTAAAATACCTTTACCGTAAAAAGGCGTAAATCACTAACATATTATAAGATTAGATTATTAGATATCTCATGAACCCCTGGTCTTTTTTTATTCATATTCACACCATACCTTTACACTATCAAGTTGTACACCTGCTTATTATTTGGTGGTCATCGGTCCACGTAAAAAGTCAAAGGTCACACTTGACTGGTTTGAAGGGGTGGGGTATATCTATGTTCGCCCCTGCTCACTTTGCTTTTATTTACATTAAATAAGCCCAAGAAATGCAGTTGATCAACACTGCTTGAGAATAAAAAAATATGTATTTCAGAATTCAAACATTCACTACCATAATATACTAATGTGGGTTTTTTTATCATTTTCATGGAACCAGTGACTATATCTGCCCTGCACCAATTCAAAGTGACCAACATTACAAGTAGAAAGGCCGTGCTAACCTGGGCGTTACCGGAAAGTCTGCTTCCGGTGACATTTCTCATCGACTTTGAAATCAATTATACTTCGAAATGGGACTACAATAAACAGGTGATTTTATTAATAATTGTTTTTATCACATAAATGACCCGTTCAGTCACATTATACGGCTATGTCATAAATATGGCATTACACATGTGTAATAAAACTGTTGTGACGTCATAAACAAATGACGTGTTTACGACGTTATATGATTGTCTCGGTAGTGAAAATCGTACCATCAAAGTAGAATTTGCCTTTCTCATAAAGACATACATGTGATAGTTTAGGTGTATTTTCACTAAAAAATAATTTATATGTTAAAATGTTTTAGAGAATACAGTAGCGTTAATAAAATCATAATCTAAGTACAAAATCGATTAAACTAGGGGCAAAATATGAACAAAGGAAAGATTTACATGGGGACCCTTGTAAAATTACAAGATAATTAGACCAGGTGTTCCGGAAGAGTCAGCGTCTTCTGCTTCATCGACGACACCCGCCATGAAAATCTTTATCACATCCAAGTAGACATCAAGTCCTCAGAACCGAGTCATTGTCAATCACAACATGTAACATACTAATAAGCATACATCAAAAACGTCCATCTTCATATCACACAAAGATACATAATGTTTTTCAATTGGCACTAATGTAATATTCTCTATATGCTAATTATACAACGACGTGGCATAAAAATACAAGTTAACATCTCCCCTGTTGTTGCTGATTCAGGGTAAATATATACATGTTCGATCCCTTTCTTAATTTTAATATCACTAAAAGACATTATATTGTTGCATTCAAACGCAGCCATGTGTCTTTTGCTGGAGTGAATAAAGGATGGCGTCGTTTACGTTTCATCCAATCCACATACCCTGTCATGAATAACATTACTTGATATTGAATTTGTATTCCATTACAAAAATTTATATAAACAAACATTAACATACGGTTTATATATACATCGTAGCATATATCTTGTTTTTTAAAATAAGGTCCGGAAAATTTTCAGTTTGATTCCCTTTTTGGATATTAATAACTCATACTATCTATGTAGATATGTAAAATGTGTGTTATATTTTTTAAAAATGAATTCTGATTTGCTCGTGTCTTTTTCCATTTTGGAGAAGATTTTTTCACAGATCAGTGATTATAATCCTTATTTATATCTGTTTCCTTTCAAGATTACTTACAGTCATAAACGTAAGATGAGCACCGTACTGAAACATCTTATTCCACACACAAAATATGACGTGTCTATTAGAGCGAGAAGTCGATTGGTTACCGATGAACGAAGCTGGAGCCCGGTCAATACGCTTTCGTTCAAGACTAAAAAGGATGGTAAGACATATGACCTATACGAAATGATTATTTGTAAGTTTTGAAATCAAAAATGTGCATTTTTATAAAATTTTGAACTTGTATTGTTACATAATAATCTTTGTACAACAATATATACTGTTAACTGTTAGTTATTATATATATATACTGTTAACTGTTAGTTATTATATATATATAATGCTAATTGTCAGTTATTCTTTAGATTATGCTAATTGTCAGTTAATATACAGGTAATTGTTCCAATGTATATATTTGCTTTTTGCACAATGTCTATATTGTTACTTACTATCATATAGTGATAATAATTTATTGTTAGTGTTACTATATGATAATAATTGAAAGTTACACCATAAATATATGCATGTACCGAAGTTTCATTAAGTTTATTTTCCTAATGATAGGTAGAAGTGAGAGTAATGTACTTACTTGTATCAGTAATATGATGTTAACATGTACATGTAATATGTACACTAGCAACATATTGTTCATTAAAGGTCTGGTCTGGAATTAACAATATTCAGTTTGTTAAATTTAATAAACAAAGAAACCTTCCTGTAGTCAATTAAAAACTGTACCCTCGTATGATGCTATACCTTGTTAAATGACTTGCTACATTGTAATCGGATGTTACTGGATGGCGCGTGCACCAGGATAACCCCCTCGCTACACAATGTATTCTGGGATGTATTCATCATAGCGGCATACATTTCCGAAAGTTAATCTTGCCAAAATCATAATGGTGACATTTTCCCCCAAAATATGCTCTGGAGCGTTTTCCGTTAATTCAAATCCATTGTTAATGTAGGCTTGCCTCCCGTCGCAATGGCATGTCCTAAACACGTGTAATTACTAATCGTTGTTTACTTCCACAGCCCCGAGTGCGGCCCCGAGGTATACAGAAGGGGGATACTTTCTGTCCAGACATGGTACCAACAACACGGGAGATAACTGTGCCTTACACATCTACCTCAAGGTTTCTACGAATATATTATTTCTATCACATCAATATACACATATATCGGACGGAAATCAGTGACAAACTCAAATCATTTTTTTAAAGAAGGTGGCTGCATGGTGTAAAAATATATTGTTTCTCATACTTCATATTTTGCTTTATTGATATTTACAAAGGATTATGCTAATTAAGGTAGTACTGAATTAGATTCAAAGTTGTTGCATTGGCCTGTCGTCCATGTATATGTACTTCATTTCATGGTTCATCATTTCCACATACACCTATCAGACATTCCTATTTAACATCAGCACAATGATAAATTGACACACTCATAATCGTCTCGCTGTGGAAGCATGGCGCAATCCTGATTGAGCGGAATACTTTCAGGTTGAAGGTTTATCAAGCCCCTTAATCATGCTATATTCAGCCTATATATTTTAACTCACTGGTTAGTTATAATCCGAGGCCCTTATCAAAAATGAAGAATATGTCCACAGTTTAGATAATTATATTGACCTTGTATACAGGCTATCAAAAAGGTACATAACTAGGTTAAAGAAGTGAATAATAAGACATTAAGGCTGATGTCTTAATTAATATAAATTAAATCACCGGACTTGTAACATGTTAATCTTTTCAGTTAACTGAATGCTAAGAAATGACATAAAAGTTCAAGTTCATTTACATTGTATATACCTAGGTCATGCGAGGCATGATTTCTCCTGAATTGAATGTAGAGTGGCATATGGCGTAAAAAGGAATATAAACAACTACTGAAGCTTCATCTACAATATGGTTTCCTAACTTTTAATGTTGTTATACAAAGGCTAGCCGTGCTGTGAACATTATAGTACGTTTTAGTTCAAATGATTAGAACACGCCTAGTACGTATACTTTCATGATATCATAAATGTTGTTAAACACCATATCGAGTTCATTTATCGATCAAGGTTACTTAGTCTTTGTTTCTTATTTACGATCTGCTAAAAGATATTACTAATTTATTTTATTATGATTTTAGTAGTTTCACGTGGTCACGTCTATGATAATATGAGGTCGGCATCCTTCTTTAACTTTTTAACCATTGAATGAGAAATAAAGCTCCGCATGACCTTGGTGTTATAAATAAATTTTAAAATAAACGTCATTTCTCGGCACTCAAAAGTGTTGGAAAAGATATTGACAAATCCGATGGGTTATTTTTCGGAAGATGTCAGCCTTAATGCTCTATTTTTACTGTCTAAAGTTAGCAAGGTAATTGCTTAATAGACAATGAACAGGTTCAATATATTCAAATTGCATACAACAGTTCCGATTTTAATCAAGGTCTTAATCAAGGAAAAAAGGTTTATTTCAGGTTTTGAACTTTAAGATGACTACTGCGTCATTTAGGGGATTGTTAAACCTTTAATGTATTCATACGTTAAACTCATGAGTATGCCCACCTCTTGTGATCGAGGATGATGCCTCATATCCCACTTTGAGGATGTGACATTCATTCGGTTTTTACCTAGATTAACATTGCGGCTGTCGTCGATGAAGGAAAAGACTGTTTTGGAACTCCCGGCCTTCTTTTCTTGTACTTTTAAAATGTACTCATGTAAATGTTTCCTTTCGTTTGAATTTTGTCCCTAGATTAAATAATTTTCAGTTCGGATTATGGTTTTTTCGACACTTCGGTATTTTCTGATTTTCATTTTTTGTTTGGTCTACATTCCTTACTAGCTTACACTTAGATACGCTAGTTTTATATCTATGTATTACTGCAGCCTGTCCCTCGGAAGCTGAGAAATGGAGACCTGTCTGACATGGACTACAGAGCGGCTCTAGAAGGAGAAACGAATACAAAGTACATTTTTGATCCTGCTTCAACACTTATCCTTAGCCACAAGTCCTGTTGGAGAGACGGACCATACAGGGTGATTGTCCGGGCGTGTATGGAGGGACGGCTGTGTTCCAGGAAACACACAGTTATCAACATTCCTTCAGCCGATACGGATCTTGAGACTGGTGAGTTATGTATTTACAATTCGACACAGGTACTCCTAATTAATCACCGTGACAAAGACGATCGGGTGCCGCAAGTCGTGAGATCGAGACCTGTATATGGCACGTCTCTTGGTCTAGTGGAAGGACGCCGGGCTTGTGATCGAAGTGTTGCGAGTTCGAGTCCCGATCACGGCACTTGTGATGTATCATTGACTAAGATACTTCATTCCTCTTGTTCCAGTCTACTCAGCTGTAAATGAGAACTTCGTTGGGCAGTGCTATGAATTATGGAAAATCTTTCCTCTTCACTCAACAAAAATATTGTCGACCAGGAATTCAATCATTCTTGATATTGAGTTCGGATTATGGTTTTGTTGCGTTTCGGTATTCTCTGACTTTTTTAAAACTTTGATTACTAACTATTATGATGAGTTGATCATTGGCGATACATGAGACTCACTCCAATATACTTATCAATAATATGATTTCTTTCCATTTTCAAGAGCTCCCACGTGTATCAGATGTAATAGTGGAGGGATTTGGAGACACAACTTTCAGGGTATCCTGGTCAACAGCACCAGAAGTCAATGCCAGTCTTATAAATCACGTCACTGTGTTCTGGTGTAGAGGAAATAGAGAACAACATGTATGTCAGGTAAATAATGACGTCACGTTATTTTGGGTGTAGAGCAGTAAGGAAATAACAAGTACGTAAGGTGTGTAATGACGTCATTATGTTTTGGTTAAGAGGCAAAAGGAATAACATGTGCGTAATATAATGACGCCACTATGTTCTGATGTATATTAAATGGAGAACAACAAGTGCGTAAGGTATGTAATGAAATCCCTATGTTCTAATGTATACTGAATAGGGAAGCAATGACGTCACTTTATGCTGATGTAATGAAAATTTGGTACACTATTTACAATATAGTTTAAGTAAGTATTGTCAATAGTATCACATATATTTCGCCTTATAGCTCTACTGTAACAAATCCCACGCATTCTTCTGATTTTAAAACTCATATTTTTGACAAAACGAAAAAGAAAATAATATAATGTCCTGTATTAAGTTGGTTCATCAGCTAACACAGTTGAAGGCAACTGAGAGTGACTATCAAGAGGACTCCATGTTCACCAAATCATTACAATGCTACTTTCGTTGTACCGCAGGGATCCATTCTTGGGCTCAAACTATTTCCAACCTTTGTTAATAAATTGACGTTGAAATATTTTACTTTTCATTTTTATTATTAAGTTTGTTAAATTGTTTAATCGTAAATAATTTCAATTTGTCTTTGATACAACAGTTGAGCATTGAAATAAAGACATATTTAGTGGGTCATTGTTAAAAATATAATACTATAAGTATGACCTTTGATCTTGAAACGCAGTAGAAACGTCTTTTTAATTAAGTGAATTTGATTCAATTAAATATAAGGCGTGAAGGGGGTAATGTAAGCCTTCTAGCTTAACATGTCTATATTTAGTTACGCGTCATCCATCCAAGGTTATCAAATATATATGTTTTGCTTAAAACGTTAATGATGCTTTTTGTTTCCCCAGAGTAAGCTGTCATGGAAAATAATAAAGGAGTATGTGACAAATGCTAATATTGAAGTAAAACATTCAAATTACCGGGATTGGATATTTGCGGTCTCACTCACCACGCATAACGGAGAAAGCGGTGGAATGGTGTTTGATGATTGTCAATTCCTTAATGATAAAACTCAATCCGAGGAGATATCAGCAGTAGGTATGTTGTCAATTCTTTAATGATACAAGTCAATCTGAGGAAATATCGGCCGTAGGTATGTTTTCAGCTCCTTAATGATGAAACGTAATCCGATTAGAAATCAACCGTAGGTATGTTTTCAGCTTCCTAATGATAAAATTCAATCCGGGTAGAGATCGGCCGTTGGTATGGTTTTCAGTTCTTTCGCGGTTCTTTTAAAGTTCAATGTACTCCTCCGCGCCAATCATCTTTATGTTTAGGTTTGTCAAGCTTTGCACTTCATGAAACTTTAGCTTAGACGTCATTTAGAAGTACTGTGTTTAGTAGACTTTCTACATGGAAAAATATAGGATGTACCAGTAAACACATGTAGATGATAAAATTTTTATCAAACTGTGGTTCCTAGATGGAATCAACATTGGGAATCTCACAATTGCGGAAAAATTCCGAAATAAGCTTAACACTTCACACGCCTCTTTGTTTTTGCAACTGAAGAATAATCCCTCGGGTTGGAACTCACCCTCGAATGGGATGAACAGTTTTCTTATAAACTGTGTCATTAGGTCACAACATTATACTCCAAAGAATAAGAAGTCTTGCAGAATTGATCCACCTATCTTTAAATTTCATTTTACTTTTTTAGCCTCATTGAAGCCAACTTTTAACCTTTTGTCACGGAGTGCTGAGGGAAATGACATGGACACAATAGACACCGTCTCCCTGTCGTTCAGGTATTGTGATGTTCAGTTCCTGCGCAGAAAACCAGAGCAATACGAAGTGTTCTATAAGAAGTCATTATCGGACACAAAAGAGAACTGCATTGAAGGTAATATTTTAGACATTAGCTCCTGTTGGATAAAGGTCATGTGACGCCTATCTGATTTTATATCTACTACGTTAAGATACTCCGAGCGTGGAAAAAATACCAGACAGCATATGAATACACGTGGAAAATAGTTACAAGCAGTAGAATGCATAAAGAGACTATATCATGGGCCCAGTGTACTGTAACTGGTTACAAAAGAGGAGCACACACAGCTACTGCGCGAGACTTTCATAATTTAAAGATGGTGGATAAGTCATAAAAGCTCCGGCTCATTGATTTTAAATTCAAAGTTAGTCTCTTGGTAAAACAATCAGAGAATACCAAAAATTAGATGAAAAGAAAGATGTATAAGGGTACATTTGAAAAAGTAAAAGATAATAAGACAACACTCGTAATCTTGGTTACATCCAAAAACAGAGAATACCAAAGCGTCAACAAAACCATAATCCCAACTCAAAATCGAGTAAACAAGGAGCAAAATAGGAAAAAATGACCCTCGTAAAAGTACATGAGAATAAGACCAGGTGTTCTGGAAGAGTACGCGTCTTCTTTATTGACGCCATCCGCCATGTAAATCTTGGTTACATCCAAGTAAACTTCAAGTCCTCGAAATGAGAAATGAGTCATCATTGTCCTATTTTTTTCTTTTAAATATCTATAAATATCGATATCGTTGGATTGTATTGATAGCGGCGTTGCATAAATTCTTGTATAATGGTATTTGAATCTTCAGAAGTTTTTCCCGGGGCTGATTGTTATAGCAAAACGGATTGTTCGTAATGATGACTTTGAAATGTTTAGTACATTTTATTCATGACTTTAACAGGGTCAAACTCGCTTAACGTGACGGCGAGCTTAAGTCTCCAAGATATAGTTCTACCTGACCTTGACCCTATGGCTCAGTATTCGGTGTGTATGAGGATCCGGACGAGTGTCGGGACCAGTGAACTCAGTGACGTCAGATGGAGGAAACCACTCAAATTGCCTGGTTTGTTTACGTTTTCTTCAGTACCAGTTACACATTTGGTATTTTATCATGTAAATTTATAAAAGGACTAAATTTGAATGTAATACAGGTTCCTGTCTATAAATTAATTTGTGAGAAGAGGATATCTAAGCAATATATGCTTTAACAAATGTTGTTACAGTCCTGTAACACGCATTGCTATTGATTTACAATTGGCAGATCAGTCCGTGGCGCGTGCTCGTCTTCGATGTTAAAATAAGTTTATTCGATTTGATCTTTTAAGCGATTTAAATCGACAAAATTAAACCAAGAAGTTATCTATAATTATTTCTCGTCCAAACGAGAGTTCGGCGTGATATACATTTTTTTAAACCTTCATTTCACTTACGTCTTCATACTCGTTTCGGGTCATAGTCCCATGAACCGAACCGGAAGTTGTTTGGTTTATATAGTGACAAGTCAGGGGCAAATGTAAATATATTGAAGTAAATGGGTCAGTTTGTTATTGTCTTCCATAGATTCCGCCGATGGGAGTGATGTGAAACTTGTTGTCGGCCTTCTTGCTGCCTTCCTGGTGGTGTTGATTCTGGGATTCAGTTCATGGTAGGTTTGTCATAAACAGCAAACTAATAAATGAACATAACGTGCGTAATAATATCAAGACGGCATTCACACTATGCGATCGATATATGTTTCATTGAGAAAGCGTTTGTATTTTAACGATTGTCTTACTTTCTTTTTGCACATAAATATTTCAGGCGATTAGCCAAGAGATACAACCAAATGGACACCGCTATTGAGGTCCCCACCGTTAGCACAGATCACGAAAGTACCGACGAAAAAAGACCCACGGTAATTTCCTTTTTTTTATTTGTATACCACATCCTGAATGTATATTTACACAAATGTGAAAAAAATGTACATAAAGTGTATATATATGAAATCCGTGTTCATTATGAATGCAACACTTTAACACAGCTATTGTAATATCAAACCGCCATATCTTTACTATTTTGTAGTTGTGTATTCAGTTGTTGTATATATCATTGTTTTGTATGTTATTGTTATGTACGTCTGTTGTTGTTTTAAATGTTGATGTTCATTATGTTGTGATGTAGGCGTTAACTGTTTAACTTGTAATATACATGTATGTTGTTGTCCGTTTAATTTGTAGTTATATACATGTATGTTGTTGTCTGTTTAATTTGTTGTTATATACATGTATGTTGTTGTCTGTTTAATTTGTTGTTATATACATGTATGTTGTCGTCTGTTTAATTTGCTGTTACATACATATATGTTGTCTGTTTAATTTGTTGTTATATACATGTATGTTGTTGTCTGTTTAATTTGCTGTTATATACATGTATGTTGTTGTCTGTTTAATTTGTAGTTATATACATGTATGTTGTTGTCTGTTTAATTTGCTGTTACCTACATATATGTTGTCTGTTTAATTTGTTGTTATATACATGTATGTTGTTGTCTGTTTAATTTGCTGTTATATACATGTATGTTGTTGTCTGTTTAATTTGTTGTTATAAACATTATGTTGTTGTCTTTTTAATTTGTTGTTATATACATGTATGTTGTTGTCTGTTTAATTTGTTGTTATATACATGTATGTTGTTGTCTGTTAATTTGCTGTTATAAACATTATGTTGTTGTCTTTTTAATTTGTTGTTATATACATGTATGTTGTTGTCTGTTTAATTTGTTGTTATATACATGTATGTTGTTGTCTGTTTAATTTGTTGTTATAAACATGTATGTTGTCTGTTTAATTTGTTGTTGTATATGTTTTTTCCCATTGTTTTGTTGGGTATGTTGTTGTCTGTTTAATTTGTTGTTGTGTATTTTGTTAATAAACATATACAATTGCCATGTGTTATAAATTGTTTATATTCAATGTTACGCTTAAACTTATTGCAGCTCTTTGAGGTGAGTTATTTCTGTACAAGATTACGATATGCTTTTACATACATATATGATATGCAACAATTAGAGAAGACTGTAGTAATTGTAGCAAATGTCATGCCTATGTCACATATACATGTAGTTGGTCTGTATATAAGGAAGAACAAGCTTACTGTGTAATGCATGTGATCAAGTTCAGACAATCATCTGTTGTGATTAAACGCACTTACTGTAAATCAACTTATTTTCGCGGCGACTTAATTTCGCGTTTTAATATTAAACAACTATTTTGTGGCGATTTAATTTCGCGATAAATACGGTCATAAATCCTATGTACAATACAATACTGTACCCCTCCAGTTGATATACCTGTAATTGAAACTACATTTCGCGGAGATTACTTTTCGCGAATTTTAATCAACCTTGAAATAAAAAAAGTTATCGCTCGATAAAAAGAAATTGGTTTACAGTATTTCGTGTAATCACGTTCGAATGTCAATTCTTCTGTATCACGCACATATATTTACTTCAATACACTCGTGAGATATTCAGAAAAAAATATATATTACATCAGCATGTGTGTTTCATATTCATATATTTCAGATTCATATTATCAAATGTGTGTCACAACTTAAAGCATGGAAACAATACAATTGTTATATTACTTGAATGGGTTTATGTTGAATTTGTCATTGACTCCGATCAGAGGTATTCTTCAGACTTTAAAGTACAGGTAGAATATCAATAGACTACTACGTACTGATATTTGACTTATAAACTATGCAATCACATACTAGGTCACAAGAGTATGGCTACATAATAAGTCAATGATTTATGATTTCAGTTTACTCTTAGTATTAATGTATGTGTAAACAAACCCATATATTCTTGTCCCCTTTATATATGCACCTAGCACACCATCATCCCGCCACAAAACGTATAGTTTCTTTGTCTTAAAAACGAACGCAAACATCTGACGTCACATAAATACACATGTAGAGGATCACTTGCTTTCGCTTTAAACAATGTAATATTAAGCAATATGCTAGTCTAATCTTTTGTGTCATAATAACCAAATGGAATTCAATTAATTCAGATGGACATAATTATAAACGAAAGATGACGTAACACCCACACATATGCTGCAGTTTTTAAAGTTAGTAATATATACAGTATCTGATAAAAAATCGATTATGAATTTTGATTTAGAATTTTTAAATATTAGTATACATTTGCAGGCAGCTTGAATTCACAATACCAAATTATTGATCAATAAAATAAAATATAGTTTAAATGTTCCTGAACGACAGATCTTAAAACCATGTTCATTGTAGTCGGAGGACTGTATTTAAAACAAAGAGACCATTTTATTTCTGATAGTGTTTTATTATATAAATTCTTCTAAGATAGAGTCAGTTGTGTTGAGAGAGGGGAGGCAAATGTTAAATGGGGAAAAAGTGACAGTTGCTTCCCTTTCGGTTAAAATATTTGTAAAGTTATCAACAGTAAACGTAACATTATGTTGTTTTTCCCCTGAACGTTTTAAGTTTTTACATCACCTAACTTGCCCATAGAACAACCATATACTTCAGTGAAAGTGCAGACTAGCCTTTAAGGTTCGAAAAGACGTCACATACACTTTCGTTAACATTCGCTTGACTGTACATTTGAGATCTTTCTAGTGAATTTATAAAAACAAAGTTGCTCCTTGCAGTGTCATTGTCATGTACATGCAACACAATTATATGTAAATTTGTAATAAAATGTATATACGTATTAGCCTGTCTCCTATGTCCAGTCATTCCGGATTGTCCGCACAGTTAACCGTCCCGATTAAAGAATTGCGACAAACCTCGAAAACAATTATGCTTAACTTAATTGATATATATACAATGTAAATATGATAAAACTTTTATTTGTAAATTTATATCAACAGAGAAAATGCTCCGATGAAGACAGTGGATTTAATTCCCAATATATCGCCTCCTTCTCTTGTGAGGAAAAGAAAAGTAAGTACAAAACGATAACATTTGTGTGACCTAGACAGAGACGTGGCAAACACAAATTGAGGTGTAGCAGAGGTTGAACCTCTCAGCCCCCCGCCCCGGATGCTCTTTCGCAATGAACACACATGGTTCTTCATCAACAGACAATACTATTTGCAGTAAATAAATATTAATCATATACAGTGTCTATGTATAAAAAAGGCATCAAATAATAAAGAGTAAACGGTCTCTATGTACTATGACATTTACCATGTGTCCAAGTCAGAAACAATACTTAACATTTTAGGCCACGCCTTTTATTCATTTATCCAGAGGTCTGACATTTATTTGAATCAACGCAGTAATACCACAATATACTGAGTTTGCAATAGTGATTTATTCCGTAACACACATACACATGAAAGGTAGACAATCCATTGATATTCACTGATTTTCTGACTATCTTTCTTATTTTAGCATGTAAGTTTACTACATTCATAAGGTTAAAGCTTTAGAGTTGGGTAGAATAAATGACAATGTGTTTTACATATTCCAGAATCTGAGCAGTATCATACGATTTCTCCGAAATCTGACGGAAGCAGATTTGTTGATAGTGATGAAATGTGTGGTAGCGAGCAAAGCAAAGTATCTGGAAAAATCAGTAGAAATGGTGTGACGACGAAACTGGTTACTGACCCCGAGCTAGGGTCAACAAAAAATGACAGCTGTATGCTAAGTAAATCAGAAAAGGGGCAGCAATGTGAATTTATGAACGCAAACAAAAGTGGTTGTTCAGATTCCTACTGGATAGCAAGTGGTGTTCTCTTACAAAGTTCTAAGGATGCACATTCACGAGTGTTAATGGATCGTCCCAGTTACAGTTATAAACGGCGACTAGACAATGGAATTGACTTAGAAACTAAGGCACGCAGCAACAGCGAGCAGAGCGATTCATCCACACTTTACAGTGATTTATCTGAGGATGACTTTGATGAAATCACACCACTCGAGAATTTTCACATCGATGTAGATAGACAGGATAACAATTGTCTTCAAAGAATGAAGTCGAACCACACGAACAAAAAAGATCGTAAAAACATTGGAAATTCTCAGTTATGTTCAAAAGGTACTACTCCTTATGAAAGTACTTCTCTGGTAAAATCTCACAAACCGTATACTGTGTCACTGGAAACGGCATGCCCTGAGGGATCAAGGTATGGTACTGATACAAACCCACTCGACGTAGAAGGGGACAATTCTGAAGAGGAACATCTTTTACCATATCTACAAAGCGATGCTAAAGTAAAAGATATCTCTTCTGAATCGGACAACGATTTCTCATTCACAAGTTTTGAACCTTGCGGAATTAACCAAGTATCTTGTGAATCAGACACGCGTCACTCAATGAAACAATATTCACCTCACAAAAACCATTCTGGTAGATGTTGTGAACCACACAAAAACCATTCTGGTACAGGCTGTGAATCAGGCAAAGACCAATCGAGGACACACTGTGAACTCCACAAAGACAAATTTAGTGCATGTTGTGAACCTTACAAATATTATTCTGATACAGATTGTGAAAATCACAACCACCATTCTGGTTCATGTTCTAAACCAGACAGTGATCAATCGGAGATATGTTATGATTCTGTTTATCATTACGACACAAATATTGAACCACACAGAAACCAATTCGATACATATGACCTCAGTAAAGAACAGTCTGGAATATATAGCGAATCTCATGGACAACAGTCTATTGCGTGTTTTGAGCCTAAACCGGTTCACGCGAACAATTCCCGTACACATTGTGAACAACACATTCCATACAAAACATTAGATGACAATAAGAAAACTAAGGTAAAGCTCAAAGGATATGTGAAGAAGTTTTACTGAGCGTTAATCAAAGATATTCCTAACAGATCGCCATGTTATACAGACCTGTTACTTTTCATCAATAACTTTTAAGCGATAAACAATGACATGAAAAGATGAATTAATTGTGTTTAAACTGTGCGTCGGGTTGCATCTTATATTTAAGCATGTTTCCCTTGAAATTATGAAGCTTCACATACTGGAAACAATACTTCATCTTGGTTTTCTTTTCGATAGCACCAATGGCACCGAAAAAGCAGAAGACATTTACCATTCTAGAACACAATATCCCATAGCTTTGAATTTTTTCAATGAAATCCGTGCAAATCATCTTTTTTTCCCAAGGAAATCTGACCCAAGCGTGATGTTGGATGTTTGATACATTCGTTGTCGTGTTTTGTTGTGTTATAGAAGTCCAACATCGTATATTGATAAAAATTGTATTACAGAAAACCCATTTTCTTGAAATCAAACTTTTTAGCATTAGTAATGTTAAAGAACTATCGAATTTAGGGAAACATTTAATTAGCTTTTACGAGACGAAATTATAGGTTATGTTGTTTCATAACTGTACTTTGTTAGGTATTGTTAGTGTTTTTTGAACGATGATGTCTGTACATTGTGATGTCACTCTCTTGTGTTTTCTTATTACATTAAACGAATTATATATATATTTAACACAGTACAATTACGACAGGCAATTCATATTTTAACCTTCGGATCAACAACACTAAGTGTATATGATACATTGTGTTTAATATATTTATAAATAACTCCGAAACACAAATGACGAAGGAAAACGAATTATATATATATATATGCATCTTTAAACAAAAGGACTTTTGGCTAATAAAGATATCATATTTAGTTAAAATACTAGTATACAATATGTACACGATGAATGTAATCTTTGGTCACACCAAAAAACGTCGGGTCCTCAACGTGTAAAACAGATCACAACAAGTAAGCACACTAATGAGTATATTCGAAAACGGTCACCTGCGTACAAGGACACAAAATATTTCTCAATTAGAACAAAATAGTGTCTATAAAACTTGCTCATAAGCTTTCTTTAAAGATGAAAGTAACCCACAAATGTGTTCCTTTTGATTTGATTCCTCCGATTTAACCTACCACAATACCAAGCTTCATACTTAACATGAGGAGTGTATTCAAACATTCACTGAATCGTACATACACCCTACAAACACACGTAAGAAAGAAAAGCGAGGCACAGAGAATGTGTGGAACAAAGGTTATAGTTCAAGTGAAAGTTAAGAGCATGTGTGAACAGCGTTTTCTGTTATCTTTTTAAAATATATGTCTCACAATATGAAAATTTATTTCAGCCACATAATTATAGTTTTTGTAATCTATGTTCACCGTTGTATTTGATATACGTTTTTCTAATAAATTGTATATAGTAAAACCTTTCAGTTTGTTGGTTATCACGTAGTTTACAAATATAAAACAGTATGGAAGAGCAGCTCTGAAACACTACTGATGACTTAATTGCATTATGAATAATTCCGCAAAACAAAGTAATCACTGGACTAAAATAGTGTTTTCACATAATTCATCGTCTGATTTAAGTAACAGAAATGTAGGTTTTGCATTAATTGCTGTAATATTTTTAAGACATAGTGAAGATTTGGAAGACTTTTTCCTTCAAAACCAGTTGTCAACCGTGTAAACATTCTTGTTTATAAACTGTTTCATTATTTATTTAGAAAAAATGATATTATGGCAAATTAAGTCTTCATAACACAAACAAAATCGATTGTGTTGATTCTTACTGGATATCACGTGCGGTCTTTGCAGAGATAGTGGAGAAAGCCCGATGGATGAGGGTAAAGAATATGAGACAGGTATAAAGACAGACGATTCAAACAAAGCTTTATCACAGATTCTTACGTTTTAACACAGTTCATGTATATTTTAGTTTGTTTTTGATAAAAGTCTATGAGCCAAAGACAGTTTTATTGACTTGATAAAACATTTTAAATTGAATATTCTCGTCCCCTCTGATATGACTTCTGTGCTTCTTGATTTTCCATCATTGTTGCTTTTCCGGCGGCGGCAATTGCGTTAAAGTCCACTTTTCACAGTGTTATAATTATCCAATTGAATTGAAAGTTGGTCATATTACTCAAACCATCATACTAAATACCTTACTTCAATTTAAAAAAGTGTGCAGCAGGTTTTGTGTTTTGGCGGGGGGGGGGGGGGGGGGGGGGGTGGAAATTTTGAGAATTTACGTTAGCATCCACTATTTATAGGGTTACTGATATGTTATTAATTAAAACTTGGCCAAGTTACTGATATCATATTGCTGTATGTATTTTGTCATACTAAGTGTTCCGTTTGGACTTAAAGTTAATCGGCAAAGCGGGAAAAGCGAGACATATAATTACGCTTAATTCTTGTTAATATTGTCTTCCCTTTGGATGAAGGGATACATATTGCATTAGAGATTGTAATTCTTGTTCTTCTTCTAATTATTATATGATATTGTCTGCGACGTAGTGTCTCAACAGTTAAAGTTACATGTACATTAATGAAACTTTGAGTATGCCTGCATCACCAAAAATGCCCTGTTATTCTGTCAAGTTGACTTTGACCCCAAAGTTCAAAGGTCAAACATGTGCAGTTTTCTAGTACATTCCTATCCGTCCTGGCCTTGTCGTAACTTGCAGTACACCTGAATTCATTGACAATATGCAATGAAAGGTCATTAAGTCGTTGTGACCTTGACCTAAAGGTCAGAGGTAAAAAAACGGGCAATTTTTTCAACATCTTGTCCAAACGTTAACCGTTAGATATAGCTTGATAAAATGTGTACATGACATCTGCTACAGATGCAGTGGCATTAGGTCACTCTCACAAGGTGAATTATAAAACAAGTAGGATTCTTTCAAATATTTAGAGGTGTACACCAAGGTGATGCCAACAACCCCCACTTTGTATAACTACATGTAAACAGACTTTTATTTGACAAAATTTCAAGGTCAAAGGATCATAGATCAAAGTCAAATGTACATCTCTTAACAGTGTGTTACGATATTAAGAGGAAAGATATTCGTTTTTTCTTCCCAAAAGCAAATTGTTTGCATCAAGTAAACTTAAAAAAATAACATTGTTCGATAAGTTTTAACATATTTGTATTAGACGTTTGAAAAAGATGAATATTCTTTGGCGTTATTTCATGCTTTTAACAACATGTATTTTACTGAACGATCTTAGTAATCGTTTTAACGATATAAAAACATCTAAGTCTGTTTGTTTATCATGATAGTTACGATTTGTTACATTTGTATCATATTTTAATAATAAATTCAATACTTGTAAACGATAAAGGTTTGTCCTTCAAAGTAAGATTCTATTTCTATTATGAGTTTTTATTCCAATCGATGCTTTTACATCATATATCCGCATATTTTGCATCATCATCAACAAAATTACATCTATTATCATTATCACCGTGTCACCTGTATTATATGATATTTTTTCCTTTGTTTATTTGAATTTCCACAAAGCTGTAATTGTTTCGCATTATACGTAATAATATAATTTCTAGTATTTCATATCAAGTAATACACCAATAAAGTGGCTAAGGACAATTTATGATGCTCTCATTGAGCTGTAGTCTGAAAACCAAAACTATGCTGATCCATCGATGTTGTATGAAATTTGTAGGAGTTGTCCTTCTTAAATTGAAATATTATATTGAGCAGTACATGACTTATTCACACTTGTATTGAAAAAGAGGATACTACATGTGAGGCCCAGAAAAAACGTACAGACAACAATTGTCACTCCATGATCATTGAAAACAAATAGATAATTTTTATTTAATTAATTGGTATCTAAATTGTTTAAAAACATATATAATGGGTTGAGTGTTGTTACTTATTTACAAACAATTGTTTTATGATGTTGTCAACCATTTACAATGCTATAAAACGTTTACTAAATGGACAAAAGCAGTTTACTACTAGCAGGTGTAAAACTGTTACATACCTTTTCATACATATCATTGATAAATAGAGGTTACACAACGAGTTGTTGTTGGATATGGAATTTATTTCACTCGAGTTAATTATTTTTTAAAAGTTACAAAAGACACGAGCTTTAGCGAGTGTCTTTTGTTACTTTTCAAAAAAAATTAACGAGAGTGAAGTAAATTCCATATCCAATAACCACGAGTCGTGTGATCTGTTTCTGCCACAATGCTATTAAGTCGCAGTGGCAGTGTTGTTTTCTGTCAACCGCGGATGATATTTGCGCGAAAACACATCATCTCGTATATATTCCCGCCAAACTGTGACGACGTCAACAATCGATGACGACATCAACAATGCATCAACGCTGTATTGAGCCAGATGATTTCCGGTCAAAGTTCAACTTCTCAATCAAAGTCCGGAAGGTCATATTCCATTAGTGGTATATAACATATATTTATCCAACAGTCAGCACGTTTATACAATGGTCTGAGAGTGGAATAACACAAGGTTTTGTGGTAGAAATGTCAATGCAATATACATAAACAACGCAAACGAAGATTATTTTTTGTTTTCGTTTTCTATCCTCTTCCTGATTTATTTCCCATCTCGCTGTCTCCACCATCATAGGTTGATCCACCGATACCTCATAATCATCCTTTCTTCCAGACCTAAACAAATACTTTATCCACTTTTATTCCGTAATCAAATAAAATTCATACGTTTTCTAAACTAACGGATTTGAGGAGCCAGCCAGAAATAAGTTAACAAATAAGTGTTATGACTTGGTCCTCACCTTGTCGACTTTTTAATGCATTTTGCTAGACAAATATATTTCTCTAACAATCTTTAAATTTCTCTTTGGAATGCGACTATTTTTAGTTCATTTAGCTGGTGAAATATATTTCTAAACAACCATTCAATTTTTCTTGCGTGTATGTACTATCATTAAATGACAAGTATAAACGAGGTCGCTCGTATCATCCCTCTTCAAACTGATGATGGTAAATTATGCAGACTCTGCTACATAAACCGCCTAGGGAAAAGATGACACACACATATGCTGCACCTTTTAAATAGTAATAGATACAGTGTGCCAAAAAAATGAATTTAGCTACATCATACAGCTGTGTCGTCCTCCTAGGAATCTTCAGGAATGGTAGGGACCAACAGATGAGACATATGGCTACGTCATGACGCTTATTTGTTTACTTATTTCTTGCTCCTAAAATCCGTTAGTTTAGAGATTGTATGCATAGAAAGTAAGTAAATCATCCCTATATATACATGTATATAACGGAATCATGGTTCATAAATTCAACTGAAATGTGAACAAAATATGAACAAGTGTAAGATTTCTATAACTCTTTTAAAAAAAAGAAAGGATATCACGATGAGGTGTTCCTGACATGTGAGCCATTCTCTACCCGTTTTGAGTAATTATTGGTCCTCATCGGGAGGGTGTCCACGGCTAACCATCTAGGTACACTAGGTTCATGATCAAAAGCGTTGGCATTCACATCAGAGAAATAATGTATAGCCCTATGAAGTCATTTATTCAAATAAAACTTGCACAAAGAATCATTCTGAACGAAAAAGGTGTCGCATTGTAATAGATAATCATGATTTAAAATCGGCGGTGCATGTAGCTCCGAAAAAGTCCATAAAGACATTTCTTATCACATGCATTTTCAATGTCTTCTATGATGTCTTCATATAGTAATATTTATCCCGACATGTTTAAAAAAGTTTTATCATATGCCAGAAAATATCGCAACATTTCACAAACGTATTCCGAATTAGGCTTGCATAAATTGTGGTTCACGAATTTATCTCTCCAAGAAAAAAAAGGTAAATGACTTCATCAACTGAAAGTGGCAGTTTGTTCTAAATGTATGCTTAGTCTTGCACCCGGGGTCAAAAAAAGCTATAATTCATTCTCACCATTTCATGTCCAGTATATTTAACTTTTGGCTGGACACAACAGACTCTTCTACATCAGCTGCTTACCTCGATCTCTACTTAAACTACGACCAACATGGACCGTTTGCTATGAAGCTATACGATAAACGTGATGATTTCAATTTTCCGATCGTTAACTTTCCATTTCTTGATAGTAATATCCCTGCTTCTCCAACCTTCAGGAGTGGATGACAAGACAAGTCGCAGTGTTCTGAGCTAAGTACATCATTTACATCCGAGTCTATGCATTACATTACAAAATAAGGAAGGTCTAAAATGTGTGTAAATCACAGATCTGAGTTCCAATAATAACAACAATTATAATATATCACGGCCTGAACGAGGTCATTGTTCTATTAACTAAACATGACCAAGACGATACATTCCGAATTCTTTCCGTGTATAAAAATACCATGCACCCGTGTGCTCCAGAAACGCAATTAGTTTAGATACAGAATTCATGTAATGCATTTATATTTTCCTCGTCATTCGACATCAGAATCAGCTAATCCTATAAGCAAAAGGTCTCCATGAGCACGTTCACAAATTGTATGAAGTCTACGGCTTTTTGATCATCATTCTTGCCTTCTTCATCGGAACATGGAACCGGCCCAGGAATACCTTGTACCATAACATGGAGTCGTATATATCCTCGCCGAGGTCTTCCTTGTACAACCCATTCAGACTCGAATCGACACAGCCTGCATACCACCAAGCCCCTTTGCAATTCTGAGCGCAGTTGCAGTTTCCACATGCGTCGTTGTCCGAGTCGAACGTTGAAAACTGGCGGCCATTGTGATAGCTTAGGGCATTAACTGTCAAAGTATATAAACAGTAACATTTAACCTGCAATACATGTGTGTTGTTGACCAATAAATAAAAAGGAGAATGATAATGATATTGATTCGAGGTTCTTATATACCGCTTTCTCACAACCTTTATGTCGTCTCAAAGTGGTTCACAAATTATTATCCGTGGTTACATAGACCTAGATAGTAGGACAAGCTTTGAAGAGTTTGTCGTCCAGTAGTCTGCACCAAAGGTTTTATACTGTTTTTACCCATAGAAAGTGCATACTCATATAAGAGTATAGAAAGTATATAAATATATAAGAGTTTATATGGTACCATCCTCAATATCCAGGGGTTACGATTACCTTCGCTCTTGGTCACGTGGCTGAATGAGTAATAGTTATCTTAAACAAATACAGTCGAACTTCGTTATCTCGTATGCTACGTTGAGTTATTCGATTATTCGAGTTAAATGAGTTCGGATGTTAAGTGTCAAGTTTGGCTTAGACCGACGAAATAGACGATATAGGGTCATATAGTTACACGAGTTCGAAATAACGAAGCCCGGCTGTATATCGATGTGAGGAAAGTGTAAACCTACAAACGTTTCCTGACGGGTCGGTTGCCTGTATTCGATATTTATCAGTCTCGGCGGCAAGGCTGAATGTGCCATACTCAATGTGCCACTTTGACCCGTCCCAGGCTTCAAGCTCTACTCGCATAACAGTGTACCCGAGGACTGTCAGCTGGTGTATTACATCATTTCCTGCAAATAACAAAATTATCACATTATACAAGCTTTACCGAACATAATCTTACAGTGTACGTAAATGAAAAACGTATACGTATCAGCTGTACGTTTTTGTTTTCCGAAAGCACTGTCAACTTAACCACACTTCATCCGTCAAACCATGCTCTTCGTCTTCTTTGATGGTGTCGTATTTCTTTTTGTTTATCAGATGCATCTGTTCCTGATCTTTCAATAGTCTCTTTCAGCTTCTTTCTTGTCTAGTCTTGTGACTCTGTTTTCGTCAGCCAATATTTGTTTATCGCGACTATCTGACATTTGCGCTTCCGGTTCTATTTTTATACGAGCAATCACGTGATTTTTTTTCGAATCATGTGACCACTATCCTGCTCCTGGTTCCATGCCGATTCGCAAGAAAACATAAGAAATGTTTTTTTAACATAGAAAACGATAATAAAAATACAACTAAGGTACTCATGTTCTAAGTAATAAATCTTGATATTAAATAAATATGTTATTGTTTAATAATCTAAACTGTTAAGGTTAAACAAATTATAGAAAATATTTCATGTCGTACCATGTTGAGATTCCTATAATTTGTCGAATGGTGGCGGCGAAATTGAGCAGACGAGCACCAAATTTAGCGGAAAATGCCGTTTGAAAGTACTTTCCGGTTAATTGACACAACTGAGACCTTGATTTTTGTTCTTAGAATAACATTTGCCTTTAGAAAATGTATTTCATTTAGAAACACGAGCTAATTATTATTATTATGTAAGATTATGTTTTAATTACATACATGAAGACAGTTAGAGTGTGCATAATCTCAGGATTGAATATTGCTTTGGTCGAGTTTATGGGTAATAAATTAAATTGGTTGTGGAGCGAAATTAATGAATTGCGCAGCAGTTTGTATAAGGCAAACTCGGGCTAACGATATTGCCTGTATCTATGAAGATTACCTATCCAGAAGTTGCCACCAGTATACTTGAATCCATTTTTGTAGTCATTCCAACCCCGATAGAAATTTCCTTTGCCGTCTTGGCGATTTTGTATCATCTGTAAAATAAATCGGAAGGTATACCCATTTATGAAATAATAAACAAATATAAATAAGAGATTTAGAGAAAAAGATGAATAAACGAATAAACTCGGCCTGAAAAACCATGAATTACAATAAAAGTAATATTATAATTTACATGAATCGTATCTCTATCTGCATCAAATGCTGTATATAAGCACAGGGAGTTATATAAATTCAGGTCAAACATAAATCTTGTCGAGACAGACGTGTACAGGATAGCATTACGTGATTTAGTTGAAATCAAGATCATAAACTAAGCAAAATATATAATATTTTTCTTGTTTGTTTACAACCAATTCGGAAGATTCGCATCTCCAACACACCGGAACCTTTGATTGGTCCCGGTACATGTGAGACATGAAACTAATTATTGCTGTCGGTATCAGTCCGTCAACACCCACAACTATTCACACGGTATACGTACAATCCATGGTCCCGCGGGAGAGTCCAGATCACAGAAGACTTTGAGGGTCTGTCCAGTAGACGGGGTGATTGGATACCAGCCAGAAGGACAGGTAGTGTTTACGTCATGGCACGTCTGGTAATCTACATAAATAATTAACAACCTACATTATTAATGCATCCCATTTCACGGAACGTCAAGGTTGTGCTATACAAAAAAATCAGTGAATACAAAAGCGTCAACAAAGCAATAATCCGTACTCAAAATCGATTAAACTAGAAGCAAAATATAAACAACGAGAAAACTGATCTGCTAAATGAATTCGTGGATGTCACTGCAACGTTGATACAACATGATGTTACTTTCCCGGTGAAACTCACTTTTAAATGGGTTAGTTATATATATTATTATACTATTTAGTAAACATCTAACGCGACAACCTTTGTTCAAATAAGACGTTCCCGACGAATCAGTGGGTATAAGCGCATTGAAAAAAACAAATTATCTTGTATACAACATAATATCGTGTACGTACAACCTAGCATCTTGTATGAACAACTTATTATTCCGTATGTACAACATAGTATTGTGTATGCGTACGAACAATTTAGTATCTTGTACGTACAACAAAGTACATGTATCGTGAATGTACAACATCGTATCTTGTAAATTGTTCGTACAATTTATTTTCTTGTGCATGCATTTACAACTTACTATCGTGTACGTACATCTTGATAATTTGTACGTACAACATAGTATCTTGTACGTACAACATAGTATATTGTACATACAGCATGGTATCTTGTATATACAACATAGTATCTTGTACATAAAACTTAGTGCCTTGTACGTACATCATAGTATCTTGTACGTACAACATAGTATCTTTTACGTACAACATCGTATCTTGTACATGTACGTACAACTTAGTATCTTGTACGTACAACCTAGTATCTTGTACGTACAACCTAGTATCTTGTACATAAAATTGAGTATCTTGTACGTACAACATAGTATCTTGCACGTACAACATAGTATCTTGTACGTACATCATAGTATCTTGTACGTACAGCATCGTATATTGTACATGTACGTACAACATAGTATCTTGTACGTACATCATAGTATCCTGTACGTACAACATATTATCTTTTACGTACAACATTGTATCTTGTACATGTACGTACAACTTAGTATCTTGTACGTACAACCTAGTATATTGTACATAAAACTTAGTATCTTGTACGTACAACATAGTATCTTGCACGTACAACATAGTATCTTGTATGTACATCATAGTATCTTGTACGTACAACATAGTATATTGTACGTACATCATAGTATCTTGTACGTACAACATAGTATCTTGTACGTACAACATAGTATCTTGTACGTACAACATAGTATCTTGTACGTACAACATAGTATCTTATACGTACAACATAGTATATCTTACAAGATAATAAGTTGTACGTAGAAGATACTGTATTGTACGAACAAGATACTATGTTGTACATAGACGATACTATGTTGTACGTACAATATATTAAGTTGTACGTACAAGTTACTAAGTTGTTCGTAGAAGATACTAAGTTGTACGTACAAAATTTAAATTTTACGTACAATATACTAAGTTATAAATACAAAATATAAATTTAACGTACAAGATGTTTAAGTTGTACGTACAAAATATTAAGTTGTACGTAGAAGATACTAAGTTGTACGTACAAAATATAAAATTTACGTTAAAGATACTATGATGTACATAGAATATATTGAGTTGTATCCTGCAATCACCACAGATATCGACCGATAACTACTGCCGGATAAACATTTGCTTTATCCGTCAATATAAAATGCTTTATTCGTCAATACGTTGCACGTGAACTTTACCGGTTCTGACGGGACTGTAGAATGTAAACGTATATCTTGATTGACTTATGATTTTGTTCCATAGTTTAAACGTTTGATTATCGGAATATATCATATTGGTGTAATAGTTTCATAAACATATGCATGACGTTACTCTTTGAAGACTTAATAATAATAGAACTATATCGTATTGCGTCTTGATTTTCTTAAAGACCTACAGTTTAAATAGGCCTGAATGGATATTTTCCTATGCAACATAGACGGCACATGGCTTCAGTGCAATAAAAGGTTAACAAATGGTGTTTTCGCTTTATTTAATGTGAATATCAGTGTTAAATGATTGCAGGATAAACAGAATACACGGTAAGTGTCTTACAATGCAAGGTTTATTCTTGGCTCGGGACGAAAAGACGAAGATGGCTCGCCATCCCGTCTTTTCTAACCCTTGCCAAAAATAAATCTTTTTTAGTAAGATACTAACCATGTATTATCTATGTACGTACAATATATTAAGATGTACATACGGGATACTAAGTTGTACGATGTACGTACGGGATACTAAGTTGTACGTACAATACATTTTCTTGTACGGACATGATACATTTCTTTTTATAGTTGCCCTAATACGCCGCGGTAGATTTCTGTAGAACGGGACATTCCATTTCACGGAATGACAGATTCATACCGGAACAACCGGAACGTTTCACTCAATAAAAAAACACTCTGCAGCTGTGGCCGCTTCGTGGTTTATTTAGAGTAAAATCCGTTTTTTTTGTGTGTTATAAACCCATAACATAAAAAATAGATTCAAGTTAATCCTTAAATAGAAACAATTTAATGTTGATTTATAGAGTAGCATTGACTGTGTTTAACCCTACATTGTTAGTATGGGCTGATACAGTAAAAGTCACGAAGTGCTACCTTAGTCACCTGATCTGAAACAAAGAACTATTGTTCAATGAACGTATAGATCTCATTATTTGTAGATCACGAACGAACAAAAGCTTGTCTAACGGGATGCATAGATTAATAGATAAGTATATAGACCCTCTATGTTGACAGGGAACTGGAAGGGAGATATAAACGAACCAGGTTTCTATTACAAATTAAGCATGCACAAGGGATTAATATAGATAGATATGAAAATAAAGTCCTATTTTGTCGTCCTATTATTATTTCAAGCATCAGAACCAAACAAGTCATTATTGCAGATACTGCAGATGCATAGATTAATAGATAAGTATACATACTCCTCTATGTTGACAGGGAACTGGAAGGCAGATATAAAAGAACCAGGTTTCTATTTACAAATTAAGCATGCACAAGGGATTCATATTGATATATATAAAAATAAAGTTCTATTTTGTCGTCCTAATGTTATTTCAAGCATCAGGGGTTTTAATCAAAGGTAAATGTAGCAGCTCTGATGTCTATTGATATTGACGTCAATATATATCAATTAATACGTCAATATCAGGCTTGTAGCAATTTTAGTATTTGACACGACAGTTCACTGGTTTCTACAAAGGATTGGCGAGATTAAGGTACAAGTAAATGAATATCAGTATTTATTACATTTTTACAAATGAAATATTGAAAATAATTCAATTCATAAATGTTGCATATTTTTCACAATTTAAAATCATAAATATTAAAAAATATATACCAAATAAACGCTGTCTACAAACGACTATGGAGAAAAGTAAAAGCAGCACGGGAGGGTTTGCTTGAAAATGTAATGAACAGAATATCTAACGGTATCATCAGCAATGATAACAAGAAATGGCAACACGAGAGAAATGTATTTGGTATTATTGAAGACACTGTTATATATCATCGATTGATAGAATATTCGTTTTAAAGTGAAAGAATTTTTTTTATTGTCGACAGTAGAACATAAACGGCTCTAGTTTTGAGAATACTATGACCTGGCAGTATCCCCATACCGGTGCTGTTTTCCCTATATATTATACCACAAGGCGATGTCCCCGAACCGGTACTGTTTGTTCCAAATAGCATACAACAAAGTAATAAACTCGAACCGGTACTGTTTGTTACATATATCAGACCACAAGCGGTGTCCCGAACCGGTACTGTTTGTTACATAGATATAATGCATCATACCATTAGGCAGTGTCCCCCAACCGGTACTGTTTGTAAAATATCAACGACCTACATAAACCCACTGTTTTTATCGTTTAGGGAATTGAAAACCGATCTATGATATGGAATGATTTTTATGCTCTTCAAAACTGGTCTAGTGTATGGCTTCTGCAGTTCAACACGATAAAAGCAGCTTTACGACAGGCCAATAAAACGAAAAATTGAATTAAAAAAGTTTTTCGTGTAAATGATAAACCGGCATCAACATGCAAACATCTGGGTGTGCATTAATGAAAAATAAAATTACAAAAAGAATACCAAAGCGTCAACAAAACCATAATCCGAACTCAAAATCGATTAAACTAGAGGCAAAATATGAACAAAAGAAAGATTTACATGGGAGACTTTCGTAAAAGCACAAGTGAATAAGATCAGGTGTTCTGGAAGAGTCATCTGCTTCATCGACGACACCCGCCATGTAAATATTTGTCACATCCAAGTAAACATCAAGTTCTCAAAACGAGAACCGAGTATCATTGCCAATCACAACAAGTAAACACACTAATGTGCATACTCATAAACGTCCATCTTCGTATCACTTAAAGATACAGAATATTTCTCAATGAGAAAAAGATGGCGGCTATAAAACTTGCCCACAGTTCTAATCAACCTGCATCTCTCGAATCCTTGTGTTGTTAGTTTGTTTGTCAGCAGTCGACATCGATCACGAAACCATGCTTATGCTCAAGTGTGTGCCGAGGCCTTATTCCTGTTTAAAACTTAATAATAAAATCCTTTTATTTTTGTCAGTGATTTGAAAACAAACTGAGGAGTCAAAGCCGAATACAGTTTGTGATGCTTGCTTTTGATTGGTTGCTAATTTGACCCGAATCTCGTTTGTCATTTGGCACAAAATGTACACAGCGTTAATGGAACCATTGGCTTCATAACAAGTTACTTATTTGTTAACAAAACTATGGTTTGCTAACTCTGGTTTGGTTTATTTTGGTTTACGTCCTTTTAACTGTCGGTGCCATTTAAAGACGTGCCAGGTTGTAGATGTGCAGGTAAGCCGGAGTACCGGTCCCACGGTTAGTACCTAACAACTGCCCGAAGCGGGTTTCGAACTCGCAACCCAGAGGTGGAGGACTAGTGGTAGAATGTCCGGACACCTAAATCACTTGGGCACCGCAGCACTTCACTAGTTGACATCCTAATTGGACCACATCTCAAATACACGGCGTGTGTTTTAAATCCGCACAAAATAGTTCAAATTCTAGAAGAAAGAACCACGAAACTATTGCAATTATTAACGGAACTATCTTACAGTGAACTCCTCGGAAAGTTTAACAACAAACTTTAAAATTACGAAGGCCATCGTGATTGTATTGAGAGATATTCTGTATTATTGTGTGGTATATGATGTTGTGGTTTTATTGAAAGATATTCTATATTATTGTGTAGTATATGGTGTGGTTGTATTGTGATATATTCTGTAATATTGTGTGGTATATGATGCTGTGGTTTTATTGAGAGATATTTTGTATTATTGTGTGGTATATGATGTGTTTTTATTGAGCGATATTCTGTATTATTGTGTGGTATATGATGTTGTGGTTTCAATGAGAGATATTCTGTAATTGTGTGGTATATGATGTTGTGGTTTTATTGTGAGATAGTTGGTATTATTGTGTGGTACATTATGTAGTTTTATTGAGAGATATTCTGTATTATTTAGTGGTATATGATGTTGTGGTTTCATTGAGAGATATTCTGTAATTGTGTGGTATATAATGTTGTGGTTTTATTGAGCGATATTCTGTATTATTGTGTGGTATATGATGTTGTGGTTTTATTGAGCGATATGCTGTATTATTGTGTGGTATATGATGTTGTGGTTTTTAAATGTGGTAACTAGTATGCCGTGTTGTAATGTTTCGGGAAAGAACGCAACTCTCACTTTGAGGAAGTGACATTTACTTATATGTGACCACGATTTACATGACGGGTGTTGTTGATGAAGCAGAGGACGCTTGATCTTCCAGAACACCTGGTCGTATTAATTTGTAAAGCTTGTGTAAGGTTCTATGTGTAAATATTGTACGGAGTACCAAATTAAGCTAGTGATCAATATAGACATGCTTTGCACGGAAGTCAATATGTAGAATGTATCGTTCTCGGAAAGTGTGTATCATTCTGTTTAGAAACAAACTTGACCATTAAGATATAGGTCAAACTTTAAAAACTACCATTTTCTTAAAGAAAATGAAGAAAAAAAACAAACAAAAACAACAAGGATAACCCAACCAAAAAAACCCAGAATAACTGAAAAGTGCCAACAATCACATAAAACATAACACAAAAAAACATGATTGTCAACATGCACAAGGATAACGATTAACAAGCACTTGCATATTGTAGATTATCTAGGTTAAGGTAAAAAAAAACGTACCAAATCACCTATTTTCAAGGACAAAACCATCGGCGTTAAACAATATCAAAGCATTCATGTAGTGCGAACAAACTGTTTCCTTATTTTTTAAAGCAATTAGCGCCATCCAACAATAAAAAGACATGGAGCAAAGAGTTCACCTTGCAAATTACAATACATACCAATTATAACACAGTACAATTACATGGGGTAGGCTATAACATAGTTAATACATAAATGATAGCCATATACATAGCTGTTTTTATGTCACCACACATTGGTAGGTTGTTGTCAGGTACAATAATATGTTACGTAATGATGCCCCTTATGGTACCTTTGTTCCCTTCATTATGCCTCTCTGTTGTTCAGAGGTAATTGATTTGCTAATATGATTATATTTAGGCTGAAAGCCGTCTTCTACAACTCTGAGAACATTTTCAACGTCGCCAGTTTGTGGTTGCATCTTTCCAAAAAATTACATGATTTTTATTTTATTTTATTTTATTAAAAAAAAAACCCAACCTTACATACCACCCTTATTTTCTATTTTGCGTGAGAATTAATTATGATTCGGGATGTGGCGTTATTCTATCGAATCCCCACCTAAGAATGTAAATTGTTGGTAGGTTTAACATCATTTTTACAGTTTGTATCACGATGTCATGCATTATACATAACCATCTTAGGATAGCTTTTTCAATACTTTATATTGTGGTATGATGTCATGTTAAATAAATTGTCATGTTATGATAGACCTGTGGAGTTTTATGTGTAGTAACATACTGTAATTTGTACTGAATGTTTTGCTGACGTTATTTTTTTTTAATACATGCTTGGTTGGTAAGGTTTGTTTCTTACGAAAGCCGGTCAGTGCCACATGAAATAATTCTGTTTATGTCGTAATGACGACTTCTCGTTATTACGACATACTAAGTCGTAATTATAACATAATAAATGTGGCACTAACCGGCTTCCGTAGTTTCTACGTTATTTGAAAGGAGAGGACAAATTTTAATTTGCAACATCAGTAAGCAAGGAGAGAATTTAACGATAAAAGGAAATTCTGCGCTTGTAACATTATTTTTTACACATTGTATGCCTATATAATTGCAACAAAACGGTTATTTTCAAGTAGGCGTTAAAGTTGGATATCTGTCAATATCATGCGTCGTTTGGTTCTAATATTATTTTAATTCACACTTCATATACATGCCTGATTCCTGTTAAGCTACTTTTTTTACTTGCTTTATTCAGGAAAATGATGATACACTCATCACTCGAGATCCAATTCCCATTAATTACAGATATTGACACAATTCAACTCATGCAGCGTGATGCTTTTGCAGTGTTTCTTTTTTGAACCGTGAGTTTTCGTTATTGTACACTATCTATAACGGACATATTGTCTTTTATGACAATAATGACATGTTATTAAACGAACAGATAGTGCCAAACAGATGATGACGAAAGCTTGACACGATCAGAATAACAGCCGATCTCCAGGGAGTGACGAACTTGTAGCAAAGAGCTAAAAACCTAGGAGAATGACAGCACTATAAAGGAAAGTCAACAATGTGTCAAGGAAACGTCTTAGTGTCAGTTTCTCTCCTAGTAATAACAAAAACAACTTATATACGAAACACCGAGTCAAGTGGGCTGGATGAAGGTTGTTCGTCTGCTCAGTCATTAGTCTCGTGTTAATCCTGCAGGAGAAACAGACATCTGTAATCCGTTTACATTACATGTAGTAAATAGCTCGGTTGACATGTATACTCCTTATCATAGAAACATATTTACAACTCGTCAAACGTCAACACGCACTACCGATAACAATATACCACGTAAACCACGCACCATAGAGAGCTCTACACCACGATTACCACGAACCATAGACAACTTTACACCACGATTACCACGAACCATAGATAACTTTACACCACGAATACCACGAACCATAGATAACTTTACACCACGATTACCACGAACCATAAACAATTCGACACCACGAATACCTCGAACCATAGACAATTTTACACCACGATTACCACAAACCATAGACAGCTCTACCCCACGATAACCTCGAACCATAGACAACTTTACACCACGATTACCACGAACCATAGACAACTCTACACCACGATAACCACGAACCATAGACAACTTTACACCACGATTACCACAAACCATAGACAGCTCTACACCACGATTACCACGAACCATAGACAACTTTACACCACGATTACCACGAACCATAGACAACTTTACACCACGATTACCACGAACCATAGACAACTTTACACCACGATTACCACGTGTAAGGACCAATAGAATGAATATTTACCTGGTTCTCTATATAAATAGATTTTCAATAATTTTGACTATTTTCATGGTCATTCCAATGTATTTCACATATAGCTATGAAGTAGTTAATCTATTTCACCGGTGACGTCATGAACTGATACACGTTAACTTAGAAACGATTGTGCAAAGCGTTTATGTGATCTTGATTGAAGCGTTTTGTTTACATGTAGACTTTTTCTGACTGTGGACATTTACTTACTGTTAGACATTTTCTGACAAGCTGTCACAACGCGAAGCTGTTTCGAGAGATTCATGAAACACAAGAACATGCTAAATTCAACAGAATTAAAGTTACACAGGAGGATTTTCGATGACTTAGAAATGAGTGATGAACATGGTACAGATTAATGTTAGACCTTTGAATTAAAGGTAACAAAACAGTTAGTTTATGCCCTTAAATCAAAACAGTTTTTCCTCGGTGTTGGGACCAACCTGGCTTCCGGCATTGAGGAATAGTTCACCAGGTTGGTCCAAACACCTCGGGAAAACAGTTTTGACTATTGACTGAAAATGCTTGAATTAACTGTATACTGGTTTCCAAAATAAGCGGATTCGAGGGGAAAGTTTTTGTTTTTTGTTTTTTGTTCTGTTTTTGCTTCCAGTACTTTTGAAATTTGATTGAAAACAACTGGCTATATCAGTAACAAATAAGTGTATGCCTAGTTTGTAATATGTTCAGCGAAATATATTTCTGAAGTCTAAAACAATCTCGGTGTTGTATACTTACCGTTTCTGGTAAAATAGTGTACGCTGGAATTTGAAGCGGCGGCTCTCAAGTCCTGACAAAACTCCCGGCTGTATGTTTGACAAACGTTGGTGGGAAACGTGTAGGAATAGGCGTAGCATTGTCCTCGGCATTGCTTCGCACAGTCAGCATTTGTCGGTGTATCCGTGTATCGCTCCAAACTTGCGTCCGTGTAATCTCCGATTGATACACGTAATAGACGTGTAAAGGTGTAGGAGAAAACGTTCACCGAAAAGCTGGATATCAGTATAAACGTGAGAAGTTCCATATTAGATGTTATAAGGTATATTTTCTAAGGCAAATGCCATGAACACGGCTTCTCTGCTAGTTCGCGAATCGGCAATTATCAGTATGGTATACCTACCACTTAAAAAATCTCATTTACAAATCGAAAGCGTAAACTCTCAGTTTTTATCAGTAGTTTGTGTACCGTCATGGCTGCGCAATTTTATTGTGCATTCTAAACGCAATTAAGTCACTCCTTTGGTGCAAGGGTAACCGTCATGTTTGTGGGATAGGTGGTATTCACGTCGTCCACGCCCGGTAACTATCGGCCCCAGTTGTTGATTCCGTTTGTGATATTTAATTAAAGCATACCATGGTTCAATAAGCTAATTATTAATGGATAACGGTAACAAAAGATACACATCTCTCCATACCTTCACGGAGCCTAGTAGTGCAGCAAATATGATAGCCTGATATGAATCATCTAAATGTATATTTAAACAAGTAATTTGACAAATGTTTGTTTCATTTTCATCGAGGCACATAAAATATATTTGAATACATTTCAAATGAGTTGGTATATTATCTAATGTGTCTTGAATCCTTTTAGCACATTTCTTATTTAAGTTTTATTTTTCATTCAGCACAGTAAACAAGATTTTTTCACGAAGGTCTGTTAGACAGCCTCATTGTATATTAAAGGAAAGTATCGAGGCGAAAAAAACGAAAGTTGTTTTGCATGCTTTTTAAAGTACCTAGATTCATACAGTTTGCAAACAAAGTTGTTTTCATACCCCAATGAACATTTTTTAAAATGTCATCCATATTTAAAACGAAGGTACAGTGACTTTAATTAAAATCATTAACGACCTTTCGGGTAGATATGGGAGATGGTTCCATCCTCTCAAGTTATCCGCGTGCATGCAATCCATGCAGCTGAAAGTCTTACGATAATGCCCTACGTTCAAGCTGCGCTGTCATTCGCGTCACGGAAGTACTGCCTATTGTATTTTACCATACCTGTCAGTGTCTGTTCACGACTTGTTTATGAGATGATAGTCTTAACAATGAAGAATTGTACCTCCATATTCGAGCCTAGTCTTGCTCATAATTTAAAAAAACTAATACCCACCACAAACCATGCGTTCAATCAAAGAAAGATTCAGTTGTTTAACAAAAATAGCGGCAAACAAAATAAAAGTCCTTTTTTAAAGATGTCTTGGTACATTTTATATTATGACCAACTGAAATGAGCAAACACATAGTTCTAAATGTGTAATGTTGTTATGTGGAAGAAAGCCCGGCCAGTTGAGACGGTTCACGAGACAGGTACTGCAAGAGCGTGGCCAGGCATTGACAGGCTGGAACAGGTAGCTCTCATGGCAACATAAGGCTGAGGAAGCAGAGCACGGATGTCTGAAGGGCATACATGTATGCTAGTGTGCATTTTGCAGAGGACTGTTCCTGATGGCACCTGACGTCTTGGATGAGGGAAGAGATGAGGATTTCTGATCTAGCCTTATCTTCATACACACCAACAGCTCGAAGGGTCTTCCTCTGAATCGGATCTAGCAACCCAAGTGTTGTTGGGCTAGCATTCATCCATGAACGTGATGCATATTCCATTACACTTCGAAGTTTGGCCTTGTAAACAGTTTCTCTACCTCCCCTATCCAGCTTGTTAGCCATTCTCCTTACGGTCCCAAGTTTATTTACGCATATGTCAATGATAACACGAACAAAATTTCACTTTAATCTCTTTCCAAGTTTTGTTTCCCTATTTAAATATGTATCAATAGAACAATTCATATTGTTTTCTTTTTCTCACAATGGAATCACTATGAGCGCTATAAAGAAAGTTTATTTATAAATATGAAACTGACATTTATTGCCATTGTTCTTTTGTAAAAAAACACATTGACAAAAGGTGACGTTTGTCGAATAAAAAACACATGTTAAAACTATGTAGTTATCCTGACAAAGATTGCGATTACTTTGTCTTCCACTGTCGTTTGTAAGTGATCGAAACAATTCTTTCAAACTCAATTCTTGCTGTGATGGTTAAATTCCATTTCCTGTTTTTATTGTTTAAATGTTATTGATACTAGTTGATGCTAGTATTAATTATAAATTTTGAAGATGATTTAGTGATTCATTTTTCACTTTCTCTCCCGGAACATCAGGTCCCGAGATCATGAAACAATATAAGACTTAAGTTTGTGCTTAGCCAATCACGTACAACATTACTTTTCGTAACGTTATCTGTGATTGGCCAAGTCAAAACTTAAGACAAATTTCATGATCCTGGGGCCTGGTCTTGCGTTACTTTTTCATGTATTGTTGTATCGTTGTGTAAAACTTTCCATCGTTCATATTTTGTCCTTACCTTGATCGATTTCGTGTTCGGATTATGGTTTTGTTGTCATTTCGATAATCTCAGATTAGTTTTTCTTATTAGACTTTTCCCTTTAGTTTATTTATGCATAATGTATTCTTTTGGTAAAAGATCTATTTGTGAAAGTAATATATCCAGATTGTCGATTATGAATTTTGAATTGTCATCTTCCAAGTTTTATGGTCGGCATCTTTGTCTCATTGAGAAATATTCTGTATCTTTAAGTGATATGAAAATGGACGTTTTTGAGTATGCTCATTAGTGTGTTAACTTTTTGTAATTGATAATGCTACTCGGTTCTTATTTTGGGAACTTGATGTTTACTTGGAAGTGACAAAGATTTACATGGTGGATGTCGTCGATGGAGCAAAAGACACTTACTCTTCCGGAACACCTGGTCTTATTCTCTTGTACTTTTACAAGAGTCTCCATGTAAATCTTTCCTTTGTTCATATTTTGCCACTGGTTTAATCGATTTTGAGTTTGGATTATGATTTTGTTAACGCTTCGGTATTCTCTTTTTTATTTGGACTATAATTTACTCCGTTTGGAGTGTTGTTTTCCAGCGACATGCTATTGCCATTTTAAGCGTTAATGTCATTTCAGAGGGAATGGATAACTCAATTCGAGGATATAATCGAGGGTTCGAGCATGATAATCAATTAAATAAATACGGGAACTGGGGTTTTAGCTGAGAATGATTTAAGCGTAGAATAGCTTTGTCTTTGTAGATCCTCTTTTAATGTCTGACTGACTTATTTGAAGCCAACTTTGTTTGGTATTAAATCATAACGATCAATTCTGCAAAATAATGTGTATAATTTCAACACGTATATACACATTAGGTAATACAATGTATAAATAAGAATGTTTGTCGCTACCATATCAAAATATAATAAACTTGTTTATCGTTTAGCAAGAGAGTATTAACCTTTGTCTTTGATTTACCATTGCGATATAACCATGTTCATAGGGAAGAAGAACGTCCCTTGTTCATCTACGGAAATAAAATAAAATTTAATTTGAACCAACTCTGATAAATTAGTCCAACTGTTTCAGCAAAATATAATTCTTGAGTCATGAAGGGACACACACAGTTCTTCATTTATTCTACTTAGATGCGGCTGGATTGCCAGTATTAAATAAGCTATATTTAAAGTTTTGAATGTCACCTATTCTGTTGAAAAAAAAGTTTTGTATTTAAGTAATTGAAAAAGAAAGAGATACAAATGTTTTATCCCAGTATGCTCACAAAATGGTTAATTTGAAGTATGATTGAGAGCTCGACGAGGAATGTAAAAATAACATTAACATGAAGTTTGTTGGAGAAAGTTTTTCGTTGATAGGAAATCTTTGTGTTGACAGTTACTTGTTCGTACATTAACTGTTAGTGGTGCTGGCTCCGGGGTGTTTGTGGTACATTGTTTATGTCTGCATATCAGAAATGCTTTTTAGTGCCACAAAAAAAAAAAAAAACCATCACGGAGAGAAATGTATTCTTGTCTCTTCTTTGATACACATTTCAACACAGAAGCTTTGTCAACAAGACCTTTATCAGACAACAAATGTCTTTTTTTAGATCGACCATATCTCGTTCAGCAGGATATACTGACATTTCCGGGTAGAGCGAGTTCCGCATTTCCTACATAAGCCTTCTGCCATTCAGGAACGCGCTAAAACGTTTGTGTGGGAGTGAAATGACGTCATTGATTACGTTGTTTGACGTCATGGATGCTGGGTATAACCACTACTATGATTGATGTTTTCTCTATTTATTCTTCTGTTGCACAAAATATATTAAAGAATCGTAATACCACTTGCTAATTTAATCCAAGTCACAATGATATCGTACTATTATATATATAATACTCTGACATATGTCTAAAAATCCAAATTGATACATTTGCATGAAATACAAAGGGGAAAATGAAATGTATTACAAGACCTAAAAATCATTTTCTTGATTCCAAGTCTTCGAATGAACTTCGTGAACTCTAATGTAAATGGTCTCGCAGTAATCAATAAAGCAGAGAACCGTATTCTTTGGATGAAGATCCTATGCTGGAAAGAACAAAATTGAATATACTGCGTGTAGAATGTGATGTGAATTCGCAAAAATTTGAAAAACATCATTAAGCGTGAACCCTTAAAAGTACACGGAAAAGGAACCACAGAATCACAGTTATTAAAACTTGGCTGGGCTATCAACTTATCTATCTTTAGAGCTTTATCAGAAGCAGATGATTTGAACACACACTTTGAATTAAAAGTACGAAACGTCTATAGCAAAACGGAGCGCTGGAAAAATTCCTATAAGCTTCAAATGAAGAAAGAAGCCGTTCATTGTGAAACTGTTTTGAGGTTCCATTTTCATATATACGCACACATAAATTGTATACCTTATGGAACAATACAATGACGTGGTGATATAGCGACTGTGCACGATCTCTTAACAGAGTTTTCATAAAGAGGTATGACAATCCGTCTTGTTTTGGACTTGAAATGTTATCATTTTCAAGGAACATTGACTGATGAATTAATACCACCAGGTTTTGCTCTTTAGTACCATTAATCTAAATCATAAGATCGGATTGATCAGAACTATGAGCAATTTGAACGGTCGCCAGTTTAGGTCTCATTGAGAGATATTTTGTATCTTTATGTGATATGAAGATGAACGTTTTAAGTATGCTCATTAGTGTGCTAATTTGTTTTGATCGAGAATGATAACTCGGTTATCTTTTTATGGATTTAAATGTTTACATGGATATGATCAAGATTTACACAGCGGGTGTCATCGATTAATTAGAATACACTAACTCTTCTACAACATCTGGTCTTATTATCTTGTACATTTTCATATTTTGTCCCTAGCTGACCAACACGGGCAGCTTACTTCTAAGCTATATGATAAACGTGATGATTTCGAATTTCTAACCGTGAAATTTCCCTTCCTTGATGGTAACATCCCTGCTTCTTCATCCTATGGTGTTTATAGTAGTTGATTCGTTATTCTAGGGCTTGCTCTGAAAATCGTGAGTTTCGTAATGTATGTCAACGGACGGCACAGGGACTCGAGAGATGCAGATTAATGAAGACTATGGGCAAGTTTTATGGTCGCCATCTTGATCACGTCGAGAAATATTCTGTATCTTTGTGTGATATGAAGATGGACGTTTTTGAGTATGCTTATTAGTGTGCTTACTTGTTGTGGCTGATAATGATGACTCGGTTCTCATTTTGAGGATTGATGTTTACTTGGATGTGACCAAGAGTTACATGGCGGGTGTCGTCGATGAAGCAGGAGACGCTAACTCTTTCGGAACACCTGGTCTCATTATCTTGTAATTAAAAGAGGGTCTCTGATTTTTTTAAAAATCGATTTTGAGTTAGAATTATGGTTTCTATTTTCTATTTTTTATTATACAGTGATATTGTTACCAAATTTTATTTTTGTTTACTTTTCGTGCATACGGATTTTTTTCTTGTGGCGGAAGGATAAATGTCTATGAGGCGTTTTTTGGCCGGGATAATAAGGATTTTTACCTCCTCAATATATGAAAGAATTCCTTTTGTATTACAAGTGCAAAAACTAAGAAGTTTGACCGAAAGTGAGTTTTGGGAGGAACCAAAAATGATGTAGGTTTACTTGTATAATATATTGTTTAAAAATGCGGTTAAAAACCAAAAGAATACAATTTCCGCTTTCAACAGCATGAATTATCTAAACAGGCGTATGCTAAAGAATTAAAAATGGCTAAAAGATATGTTATATAAAACGGAGGATAAAATCAAGGGAGTGGTTTGTATGATTTGCAAGTAAAAATAAGTTTGTTTTTCTTCCTTTTTCTGATTTATATTTTGGGTTGACATTTTACTCATTTTAGTCAACTTGCTCAAAATGATTCTTTACTACACACAATTTTGTTGTTTAATACTGACTTTTGTCTTCTAGAAACATCTCGAAATTGGCAATTTCGAAGAGATCGCTCTCAGTCTGAAGTAAATTAAAAGTTGCAGGACACACTTCATATGCTATAAGTACAACAGAATGATAGCTAAGATTGAATATTACATATATATAGAGGTTATACAAAGAGTGATTGTTGACTATGGAAATTATTTCACTCGAGTTAATTAGTTTTTAAAAGTTACAAAAGACAGGAGCTTTAACGAGAGTGAAATAAATTCCATATCCAATAACCACGAGTTGTGTGACCTGTTTCTACCACAATATTAAATCGGCAGTGTCAGTGTTGATTTTTGGAGTGAACCGCGGACTATTTGCGCGAAAACGCATCATCTCGCTTATATTCCCGCCAAGTTGTGACGTCGTCAACAATCGATGACGACGTCAACAATCGTGATTTCCGGGCAAAGTTCAACTTCTCAACCAATCAAAAGTCCGGAAGGTCATATTCCACTAGTGGTATATAACCAACAGTAAGCACGTTTATACAATGGTCTGAGAGTGGAATAACACGTGGTATTGTGGTAGAAAATATGATACGCGCACAACACAAAAGGCTGACAATAGTTCCAGGTCCCGAGTTATCTTTTACCTATAAGAATTCATTTAGAAACCAGAAATGGCATTTGCCACAACAATTACAGTGAGATGATAAATGACCAACTTTCGGTGAATCTTTTACCTTAGTAGTTATTGCACATGTAATGCTATGGAATTTTCTTAAACATATTGAGGAGGTGAAAATTCTAATTTACCAGAGTCCCAAAAAAGGGCCTTGAAGAAACTCATCCTTTATGTGGTTTTGTAAAAAAAAAAAAAGAAAAAAAAATGTGTAGGGTTATGAATTTGTGCAGAAAGAGACCTCATGTCAACATTCACGTCAATAATTTGGATTTTTATTAATTCTTTGACCCACTAGATAAACGAAAATAAACCCCCTACGAATATTAATCATACTACAGTAGTTATGGCTAATTATCGATATTTTAGAAAGCCTGTCATGCTGATTATATAATGATTTTGTTTCTCCGGAGCAATGTGTAGTTACTGTACCGTTTTAATTAAGTTAGATACAAACATGTAAACATGATAAATTATTTATTTGCAAACATACCTTTGTTGATAATTTCTAATGGAATTTATAATACCAAACATTATAAATATTTATGCGACTGTATATATCCTGCTCACCAATGAAAAGTATTTCACGGTTTGTTGGATAGATAATCAACCGGAAAAAACCATGTCTGTTTCTATCTCACATGTTTGACATTTTGATGCTGCACTAATTGGCTTGTTAGACAAGTACCAGACAAATGGAATGATAAATGCTGATGACTTCGTCCCCGATGATAAATGATAAGAAAAGTGTAATTATTTTCCATATACTTTAATCCCAAGTTTCGCTATGTTATCGGAAATATTTCAATTATGACAATAGACAGCGGCCAAAAGGATTCAATTTACTATTCCATAATAGACCCTGCTTTGTGAGCCATAACTGTATCTCCCAAATAAATAATTTCATTCGTTGATATAACTTTCAATGACGGTGGAGCAAATTTCAATTAAAGCGAAACGAATTTCTTTTCAAAACATAAATTTGTCTTTCTTTCATCTACAAATCTCAATTTTCTTCCAATTCCGGAATTTGTGGAATAAGTGCTTGATTAGCCTGGGGCCGAGCTGGTGTTAAAGATTCCTTTCTACTGCTCTCTTCGTTGATTGTTGTAGGAATACTCAGAGATCTATCAAGAATTTCCCTTTTGTGAGCGTAAACAAGAGCCTTGATAGTTTCGTACTTTTTTTCCTGTCCTGGCACGGCGAGGTGAAAGGCCTTTGTGTCCATTCTGAAGTAACATTTTTCTCGCAATATACACCTGTCTCTCGAGGAACTGTCTCGTGATCGTGTTACTGTATTTGTGGATTTTAAACTTGCATTTGAAGATCGTGAAAATCGAAAACTGTCTGTTGACCTCGTTCTCGTTAGTGTACTTGACGATATAACACGCATGCGCGGCCGATTAGTTGCGCGCATTTCCACTGCACCATTAGGAGGCGTATATCGGACTGCGAAATTTCTCTTTGCACTTCTTTTCTTGCATTTTAAAAATCTGAACAAGTATTTACGAAAGCTTTTGCTGGAATAAAAATATAAAACTGGATTAAGAGCGCTGTTAGCATGTCCTAAAAGAATTGTAAAAGGAAGTACTGCGAGAAACGGCTGCACGTGACGTCTATGGAAGTCTAAATATAGGCTTACAATATGATACGGCAACCAACACACGGCAAAAAGGATGGCGAGTGCTATCAGCATTTTCGCCACCCTTTTCCTGCCATTCATGACGTGTTTCCCAAGGCCTCGGCTAGTCTCTGACTCAGTTCGCTGTAAATTCTTATCCTCTGTCCAAAGTTCCTTTCCTATGAGACCGTATGAGCTGCCAATGATGACACCGGGTACCGCATACAAAATGGCGAACAGGAGAAGGTCGTATAACTGACGGTGCGCAGTATCTGGCCACACTTCATTACACAAATATAACGGTTCGCCAGGAATCACTGATACGACGTCCACCCTCCTCATGAATAATAGAGGACACATAATGGCTACGGACAGCACCCAAATAGCCGTGATGAGTTTAACGGCAGACTTCGTGTTGCTGACCCGTCGGAATATCATTGGGTGTCTGATGGCCAGGAAACGGTCTACGCTGAGAACAGCTATAGTGTAGATACTAGCGGCCACTGTCACGCCTGTTAGAACAGACAACATAAGTCAATATATACAAATACAACATCTATAGTGTAGATACTAGCAGCCACTGTCACGCATGTTAGAAAAAACAACATAAGTCAATATATACAAATACAACAGCTATAGTGTAGATACTAGCGGCCACTGTCACGCCTGTTAGAACAGACAACATAAGTCAATATATACAAATACAACAGCTATAGTGTAGATACTAGCGGCCACTGTAACGCCTGTTAGAACAGACAACATAAGTCAATATATACAAATACAACAGCTATAGTGTAGATACTAGCGGCCACCGTCACGCCTGTTAGAATAGACAACATAAGTCAATATATACAAATTCAACAGCTATAGTGTAGATACTAGCAGCCACTGTCACGCCTGTTAGAATAGACAACATAAGTCAATATAAACAAATTCAACATCTATAGTGTAGATACTAGCGGCCACTGTCACGCCTGTTAGAATAGACAACATAAGTCAATATATACAAATACAAGAGCTATAGTGTAGATACTAGCGGCCACTGTCACGCCTGTTAGAATAGACAACATAAGTCAATATATACAAATACAACAGCTATAGTGTAGATACTAGCAGCCACTGTCACGCCTGTTAGAACAGACAACATAAGTCAATATATACAAATACAACAGCTATAGTGTAGATACTAGCGGCCACTGTCACGCCTGTTAGAATAGACAACAGTAGTCAATATAAACAAATACAACAGCTATAGTGTAGATACTAGCGGCCACTGTCACGCCTGTTAAAATAGACAACAGAAGTCAATATATACAAATACAACAGCTATAGTGTAGATACTAGCGGCCACTGTCACGCCTGTTAGAATAGACAACAGTAGTCACTAGATATACAAATACAACAGCTATAGTATAGATACTAGCGGCGACTGTCACGTCTGTTAAAATAGACAACAGCAGTCAATATAAACAAATACAACAGCTATAGTGTAGATACTAGCGGCTACTGTCACGCCTGTTAAAATAGACAACGGTAGTCAATATAAACAAATACAACAGCTATAGTGTAGATACTAGCGGCTACTGTCACGCCTGTTAGAATAGACAACATAAGTCAATATATACAAAAACAACATATATAGTGTAGATATTAGCGGCTACTGTCACGCCTGTTAGAATAGACAACATAAGTCAATATATACAAATACAACAGCTATAGTGTAGATACTAGCGGCCACTGTCACGCCTGTTAGAATAGAAAACAGAAGTCAATATATACAAATAAATCAGCTATAGTGTAGATACTAGCGGCCACTGTCACGCCTGTTAGAATAGAAAACAGAAGTCAATATATACAAATAAATCAGCTATAGTGTAGATACTAGCGGCCACTGTCACGCCTGTTAGAATAGAAAACAGAAGTCAATATATACAAATAAATCAGCTATAGTGTATATACTAGCGGCCACTGTCACGCCTGTTAGAATAGAAAACAGAAGTCAATATATACAAATAAATCAGCTATAGTGTAGATACTAGCGGCCACTGTCACGCCTGTTAGAATAGAAAACAGAAGTCAATATATAAAAATAAATCAGCTATAGTGTAGATACTAGCGGCCACTGTCACGCCTGTTAGAATAGACAACAGAAGTCAATATATACAAATACAACAGCTATAGTGTAGATACTAGCGGCCACTGTAACGCCTGTTAGAATAGACAACATAAGTCAATATATACAAATAAATCAGCTATAGTGTAGATACTAGCGGCCACTGTCACGCCTGTTAGAACAGACAACATAAGTCAATATATACAAATACAACAGCTATAGTGTAGATACTAGCGGCCACTGTAACGCCTGTTCGAACAGGCAACATAAGTCAATATATACAAATACAACATCTATAGTGTAGATATTAGCGGCCACTGTCACGCCTGTTAGAATAGACAACAGAAGTCAATATAAACAAATTCAACATCTATAGTGTAGATACTAGCGGCCACTGTCACGCCTGTTAGAAAAGACAACAGAAGTCAATATATACAAATACAACAGCTATAGTGTAGATATTAGCGGCCACTGTCACGCCTGTTAGAATAGACAACAGAAGTCAATATATACAAATACAACATCTATAGTGTAGATACTAGCGGCCACTGTCACGCCTGTTCGAACAGGCAACATAAGTCAATATATACAAATACAACATCTATAGTGTAGTTATTAGCGGCCACTGTCACGCCTGTTAGAATAGACAACAGAAGTCAATATATACAAATACAACAGCTATACTGTAGATACTAGCGGCCACTGTAACGCCTGTTAGAAAAGACAACAGAAGTCAATATATACAAATACAACAGCTACAGTATAGATACTAACAGCCACTGTCACGCCTGTTAGAATAGACAACAGTAGTCAATATATACAAATACAACAGCTATAGTGTAGATATTAGCGGCCACTGTCACGCCTGTTAGAATAGACAACAGAAGTCAATATATACAAATACAACAGCTATAGTGTAGATACTAGCGGCCACTGTCACGCCTGTTAGAATAGACAACATAAGTCAATATATACAAATACAACAGCTATAGTGTAGATACTAACAGCCACTGTCACGCCTGTTAGAATAGACAACATAAGTCAATATATACAAATACAACAGCTATAGTGTAGATACTAGCGGCCACTGTCACGCCTGTTAGAATAGACAACATAAGTCAAAATATACAAATACAAGAGCTATAGTGTAGATACTAGCGGCCACTGTAACGCCTGTTAGAATAGACAACAGTAGTCAATATATACAAATACAACATCTATAGTGTAGATACTAGCGGCCACTGTAACGCCTGTTAGAACAGACAACATAAGTCAATATATACAAATACAACAGCTATAGTGTAGATACTAGCGGCCACTGTCACGCCTGTTAGAATAGACAACATAAGTCAATATATACAAATACAACAGCTATAGTGTAGATACTAGCGGTCACTGTAACGCCTGTTAGAATAGACAACAGTAGTCAATATATACAAATACAACAGCTATAGTGTAGATACTAGCGGCCACTGTCACGCCTGTTAGAATAGACAACATAAGTCAATATATACAAATAAATCAGCTATAGTGTAGATACTAGCGGCCACTGTCACGCCTGTTAGAATAGACAACATAAGTCAATATATACAAATACAACAGCTATAGTGTAGATACTAGCGGCCACTGTCACGCCTGTTAGAATAGACAACAGAAGTCAATATATACAAATACAACAGCTATAGTGTAGATACTAGCGGCCACTGTCACGCCTGTTAGAATAGACAACAGAAGTCAATATATACAAATACAACAGCTATAGTGTAGATACTAGCGGCCACTGTCACGCCTGTTAGAATAGACAACAGAAGTCAATATATACAAATACAACAGCTATAGTGTAGATACTAGCGGCCACTGTCACGCCTGTTAGAATAGACAACAGAAGTCAATATATACAAATACAACAGCTATAGTGTAGATACTAGCGGCCACTGTCACGCCTGTTAGAATAGACAACAGTAGTCAATATATACAAATACAACAGCTATAGTGTAGATACTAGCGGCCACTGTCACGCCTGTTAGAATAGACAACATAAGTCAATATATACAAATACAACAGCTATAGTGTAGATACTAGCGGCCACTGTCACGCCTGTTAGAATAGACAACAGAAGTCAATATATACAAATACAACAGCTATAGTGTAGATATTAGCGGCCACTGTCACGCCTGTTAGAATAGACAACATAAGTCAATATATACAAATACAACAGCTATAGTGTAGATACTAGCGGCCACTGTCACGCCTGTTAGAATAGACAACAGAAGTCAATATATACAAATACAACAGCTATAGTGTAGATACTAGCGGCCACTGTCACGCCTGTTAGAATAGACAATAGAAGTCAATATATACAAATACAACAGCTATAGTGTAGATACTAGCAGCCACCGTCACGCCTGTTAGAATAGACAACAGAAGTCAATATATACAAATACAACATCTATAGTGTAGATATTAGCGGCCACTGTCACGCCTGTTAGAATAGACAACAGAAGTCAATATAAACAAATTCAACATCTATAGTGTAGATACTAGCGGCCACTGTCACGCCTGTTAGAAAAGACAACAGAAGTCAATATATACAAATACAACAGCTATAGTGTAGATATTAGCGGCCACTGTCACGCCTGTTAGAATAGACAACAGAAGTCAATATATACAAATACAACATCTATAGTGTAGATACTAGCGGCCACTGTCACGCCTGTTCGATCAGGCAACATAAGTCAATATATACAAATACAACATCTATAGTGTAGTTATTAGCGGCCACTGTCACGCCTGTTAGAATAGACAACAGAAGTCAATATATACAAATACAACAGCTATAGTGTAGATATTAGCGGCCACTGTCACGCCTGTTAGAATAGACAACAGAAGTCAATATATACAAATACAACAGCTATAGTGTAGATACTAGCGGCCACTGTAACGCCTGTTAGAAAAGACAACAGAAGTCAATATATACAAATACAACAGCTACAGTATAGATACTAACAGCCACTGTCACGCCTGTTAGAATAGACAACAGTAGTCAATATATACAAATACAACAGCTATAGTGTAGATACTAGCGGCCACTGTCACGCCTGTTAGAATAGACAACAGAATACGATATAAACAAATACAACAGCTATAGTGTAGATACTAGCGGTCACTGTAACGCCTGTTAGAATAGACATCATAAGTCAATATAAACAAATACAACAGCTATAGTGTAGATACTAGCGGTCACTGTAACGCCTGTTAGAATAGACAACATAAGTCAATATATACAAATACATCAGCTATAGTGTAGATACTAGCGGCCACTGTAACGCCTGTTAGAATAGACAACATAAGTCAATATATACAAATACAACAGCTATAGTATAGATACTAGCGGTCACTGTAACGCCTGTTAGAATAGACAACATAAGTCAATATATACAAATACAACAGCTATAGTGTAGATACTAGCGGTCACTGTAACGCCTGTTAGAATAGACAACATAAGTCAATATATACAAATACATCAGCTATAGTGTAGATACTAGCGGCCACTGTCACGCCTATTAGAACAGACAACAGAAGTCAATATATACAAATACAACAGCTATAGTGTAGATACTAGCGGCCACTGTCACGCCTGTTAGAATAGACAACACGTGTCCGCCATCTTGGATTTACCGTTAGGTGACAAAAATCCTCATTTTCACATCAAGAACGGTCATGTCACATGGATTCAAACATATCATTATTTTTGTTGTTAATTTATCTTCATTTTCATATAATTTTGGTTAATTTACTCGCTTCAATAAGAAAATTAGAGCTTTGACATTTCTTTGACAGGCTCGCTCGATCTACCTTGGCGCCATTCTCTCATTGTTTTGGCTGGTAAATCAACGAGAGTTATCGAATGTTAAAATAACATCACCCATCTTTGCATTTAACACTGGTAAATATGATAAAATCGCCGTACTTCCGAAGGACTATTTCTGTGACGTTTTTTTGCTCACTCGCCAGTGGTCAATAGGAGTTACCTCCCCTTTGCTTGGGCATAGCTAGTATGGGGTAGTATTGGGTCATTATTGCCGATTTCTTCAATTTTTCCCCCATTAAATCACATATTTTCAGATAAAATAAGACAGATTGAAGATCAAATGTCTATGAAGATAGTATCTCAGAATATTCAAGAAGTATTTAGTACATTACCTGGTCGTATGAGGTGGTATTGGGTAGTATTGGGTAGTATGGGGTAGTATTGGGTAGTATGGGGTAGTATTGGGTATTTAGACGCGCCCACAGAATACGATATAAACAAATACAACAGCTATAGTGTAGATACTAGCGGTCACTGTAACGCCTGTTAGAATAGACAACATAAGTCAATATATACAAATACATCAGCTATAGTGTAGATACTAGCGGCCACTGTCACGCCTGTTAGAATAGACAACATAAGTCAATATATACAAATACAACAGCTATAGTATAGATACTAGCGGCCACTGTCACGCCTGTTAGAATAGACAACAGTAGTCAATATATACAAATACAACAGCTATAGTGTAGATACTAGCGGTCACTGTCACGCCTATTAGAACAGACAACAGAAGTCAATATATACAAATACAACAGCTATAGTGTAGATACTAGCGGCCACTGTCACGCCTGTTAGAATAGACAACAGTAGTCACTAGATATACAAATAAAACAGCTATAGTGTAGATACTAGCGGCCACTGTCACGCCTGTTAAAATGGACAACAGAAGTCAATATATACAAATAAAACAGCTATAGTGTAGATACTAGCGGCCACTGTCACGCCTGTTAAAATAGACAACATAAGTCAATATATACAAATACAACAGCTATAGTGTAGATACTAGCGGCCACTGTCACGCCTGTTAAAATAGACAACAGAAGTCAATATATACAAATAAAACAGCTATAGTGTAGATACTAGCGGTCACTGTTAGAATAGACGACAGACGTCAATATATCAAAATAGAACAGGTAGATACAGTAAGTCTTTATCGGAGTACGTCGTCAATAAAAAGGTGTTGCACGCCATTTGTTTGCTATTTTTGATAACTGACATTATAATAGGTTGGTTACCGGAAGCGATGTTTGACGAAAGTTCAAAACAAAATCCTTTCATATTGGGGTCACGGTTAATGATAAAATTATATTAGTCATAGAAAGGAATTTGACAAACAAACATGCCAGTATACCATATCACCTGGTCCAGTAGAATAAAAATCTTACTTTGCATTTACACATTAACCCCAAGTATACCAAGTGAAGTTTCAATAAAATCTGCTCGTGAGGTAAGTTAGAGTTGATCGAACAGGTATTTTGAACAAGACGGGCATTAATAAACAAGCACAGGTGCATACAATACGTGTGTTCTGACTACTTTAAATCAGTGAAGTTGGGAAGATTTAGATATGATATTGTAGGAATTGTCCGGAGAAGCAACAGTATTTTTTCGAATTGCTTTTGTCTTTCAACTTTCTATCTAAAACCTGTATATAAGTGACTAGGATACCATGACAACCACAACGTTTGAAAGACATGCATGAACGTCTGCATACTTATAGTCCTTAAAATGCTCACGGAAAGGTTATCATAATCTGTTCGCTTGTTTAGAAGGAGATGTCAAGACAAGAATTGTACACAGACAATACGGAGGGGCAATTTCATTCCCGTGCTCCCCCCCCCCCCACACCCCCCAACCCCCCCAAAAATGTACTTACCTTGTAAATATACCGTGACTTTACACATGAACTCCCCGTATATCCACACCCGGTACAGTGCTTGACCTACTGCCATCGGCACACAGATTAGACTCACTGTAAAGACAAAGAACATACAGTATCACATTAACACATGTTAATAATGCTGAAGTCACTGACATACTCAACGAGTGTTGCAAAAATGCCTATAGTTCTTGATAAAATAGGACCGAGTCTCAAAATGTTAAAGATTATTCAAATATATCAAGCAAACATATCTCATAGGGATGTGGGCGTCCACCATGTTATATTTACTTTATTTTTATTAGTTTAATGATTGTTCAATCTGTTCTCTTCGAATACTCATATTTGATGTGCATCAAAAACTTGTTTGTCGGCTCACATATATATAGTACTGTTGTAGTACTTAATGGTAAAAAGATATGCCCGGTCATTGCAATATAATAAAGATACGTAAATAGTAATAATATTCCTGAAATTAAGATTCCAAGATGAGTGTCATCAATTAAAATTCGGGCAACATATATGTCAAGAGTCTGTGTAAAACAACCTAACAAACACTTGTCGAAATTCAAAGATGGCTACCTTACGGCCATGATATTGTCAACAATTTCCGATATGACACATAACTAAGGGCCAAGGGGAACCGACGTACGAAGACGTGTGAAAGATCAATCTAGTATATATGCACTGAGTCATCGCTCAGCCTCAGAAATACACATGTACAAAATGGAACCAAAGTAGTTAAGAAATATGTCTAGTATTTTCCGTGGAAATGCAGAATAACAATAACAAGAGCATTTTAGGACAGAAAACGGACGATTCGAAAAATGCATCACCTGACGATGGTTTGCTGAAAATATAATAAATTACTGTAAGTTACATACTGTATATCAAATGCATATCTTTTAATGTAGATTATACACCAGAATATATATTCCAAAACGACAAATAAAACGAACTAATAAAGAATGAAATGTATACTACACTGTACCTGTACCCAATTCCACACAATAGCCCACAGACTATTGTAAACGTACTTATTTTAGCACAGTCAAATTTTAGCACAAACACAGGAAATTGTTAAATATGATTAGTTAGCGTGAACATAAATTAGCGCAATGGGGAGGTTCAAATATAAAATATGTGAAAAAATCTCCGTCTCTTAAATATTACACCAACTCAACATCGGCGACAGTTGTTCTACATGTAAGTCACTAGAGAACTGTTTTAATGGAAATCATAATTATATTTTTAGTCGTTCGGTTGGTGCCGGCTTTATTAATCATTTACATTACCTTTTGAAATAATACCTGGCAATGACTTTCGCTTAATCATTTATCTACTGTAAAAATACCCCATCGGGGCCTCATTAAAATTAAATGCGAAACTCCGGTTTTTTAGCTCTAATTGTTTTCTACTAATTTTTAAACAAGCACATAATTAAACCACGGATAGGGTTAGGTGCAAATTTATCAACAATTACCACAAGCGTATGTCCCGAGGCATGAAGCTTACAACAACAATTATCACTGGTGTTTATTTCACGGCGGGGTGGTTGGACCCAAGGTTACACCGATTTACAGCAGTAATTGCGATAATGTTTTAGCTTTTCCGGACACAAAATCGGTTCGGTATTTGGAATTTAGAGGGATCGGTATTAGGAAGTGTTAATATAAAGAAGAAACAATTCCGTATATATATATGTATTTCAGCATAATAAGGTGAACGGTATAGAGAAGATACAATGAATACGTTCCTTGTTCAGGTTCAGACTCAGATGCAATGTTTTAACGCTGTACATGAATAAGCGCTGCACAAACAGCGCTAAAATTAAACTACCTCTAAAATAAGTACGTAGCCACGAACGAAGCTCAGCATTCAGTACATTAAGCTTGTTGATACAATGTACATATGTGCCCTTCTTTACTTCGGTTTTGCATTAAGGACGCGTCAATTATGAGGTTTAACATATACATTCACGATCCTATCGTTGATGAAGCAACTGAGACTCAATATTCTCAATACCTCAGTTCTCACTTGTAGGAAGAGATATTGATCTGGATGTGACACTAATTTACATGGCAGGTGTCATCGACGGAGCAGAAGACGCTTACCATTCCGGAACACTTGGTCGTATTATCTTTTATTCTTTTACAAGGGTCTCCATGTACTCGATTTTGAGTTCGAATTATGGTTTCGTTGACGCTTCGGTATTCTCTTAATTTTTTTATCATGCATTTTAATTATCGTTTCATTTCTAAAATACCGGCTCTCATTATTCCATTGCTAATTCCATGGCATCCAGTGTTTTTTTGTTTTTTTTTTATTGGTACATATTACATCCTATCAGGTTTTATTTTGAATACAGTTTTTGTAAATACATCCATATTGTCTTTATATATATACACTGTATATATGACTACTAATTGTTCACAAATATTCCTCCATCAGCGAAAGTGCCATCCGTAACAAATAACTGCAATTATACGTCTTGTGAATCAGTCCTTCACAATAATTTACTACACTGTGTTGACACTAGGAAATCTGTGAGACATTTAGCTTCCAGCGTACTGTGAAAGGTCAGGGTGTTACGAACAGTGCCTTTTCTGGCAGCCTTTCCCAGGGCAGTGAAGGTGTTGAAACAGCATCTTTAGCGAGAGCTCGCTGGAGCCGACATCCCTAAAATCGATCTGCAACAATGCTTTCCAGGCAACAAATTAAATTCCTGCGTCATACAAGATTTTTGTTCTAATTGTACGCTAAATAAGGAATGCTCGTATAACAACTGTAGAACAATTTGTTCTGACGTAATTGACTCTATGGATTATGGTGAATGCGTTAACCACGAAAAGCACACTACATTGCAACTGGTTGTATTCGTATCGTTAGTTACAGTGTATGATACAGTGGATATCACATGTAATAGAAAAATATGCAATATAGATGAAAAGACTGAAATCTTCATGCATATGTTCCAACGTATAATTGAGGAAATAAATGCTGAAAAAAACTCATTTAAATTAAAACTCTGGAAGCAAGCTCGTAAACATGGTAATCAAATGCGTAATAGATGTATAGCTACAGACACAAACTACGTTAATATATTGATAGATTGCATTTGTATCCTATTGTTATACTACATGTTAAACATCATACATACAATGTACAACACATGTATATATTGTCATACTACTTGTGAAGCTAAACTCCTACAATGTACAACACATGTATATATTGTCATACTACATGTGAAGCTAAACACCTACAATGTACAACACATGAATATATTGTCATACTACATGTGAAGCTACACTCCTACAATGTACAACACATGTATATATTGTCATACTACATGTGAAGCTACACTCCTACAATGTACAACACATGTATATATTGTCATACTTCATGTGAAGCTAAGCCCCTACAATGTACAACACGTGTATATATTGTCATACTTCATGTGAAGCTACACTCCTACAATGTACAACACATGTATACGTTGTCATACTACATGTGAAGCTACACTCCTACAATGTACAACACATGTATATATTGTCATACTACATGTGAAGCTAAACTCCTACAATGTACAACACATGTATATATTGTCATACTACATGTGAAGCTAAGCCCCTACAATGTACAACACGTGTATATATTGTCATACTACATGTGAAGCTAAACTCCTACAATGTACAACACATGTATATATTGTCATACTTCCTGTGAAGCTAAACTCCTACAATGTACAACACATGTATATATTGTCATACTACATGTGAAGCTACACTCCTACAATGTACAACACATGTATATATTGTCATACTTCCTGTGAAGCTAAACTCCTACAATGTACAACACATGTATATATTGTCATACTACATGTGAAGCTACACTCCTACAATGTACAACACATGTATATATTGTCATACTTCCTGTGAAGCTAAACTCCTACAATGTACAACACATGTATACATTGTCATACTTCATGTGAAGCTAAACTCCTACAATGTACAACACATGTATATATTGTCATACTACATGTGAAGCTACACTCCTACAATGTACAACACATGTATATATTGTCATACAATATGTACTACATGTGAAGCTACACTCCTACAATGTACAACACATGTATACATTGTCATACTTCCTGTGAAGCTAAACTCCTACAATGTACAACACATGTATATATTGTCATACTACATGTGAAGCTACACTCCTACAATGTACAACACATGTATATATTGTCATACTTCCTGTGAAGCTAAACTCCTACAATGTACAACACATGTATATATTGTCATACTTCCTGTGAAGCTAAACTCCTACAATGTACAACACATGTATATATTGTCATACTTCCTGTGAAGCTAAACTCCTACAATGTACAACACATGTATATATTGTCATACTACATGTGAAGCTACACTCCTACAATGTACAACACATGTATATATTGTCATACTACATGTGAAGCTACACTCCTACAATGTACAACACATGTATACATTGTCATACTTCCTGTGAAGCTAAACTCCTACAATGTACAACACATGTATATATTGTCATACTACATGTGAAGCTAAACTCCTACAATGTACAACACATGTATATATTGTCATACTTCCTGTGAAGCTAAACTCCTACAATGTACAACACGTGTATATATTGTCATACTACTTGTGAAGCTAACTCCTATAATGTTCAACACGTGTAACTATTTACAAGCTGAGTTTGTAGCTACGGACACACTATGCGTGTAACTATAGATACGTTGCATGCATTTATAACTCGTTAAGTCATGTTGTGAGAAATACATCTAGATAAATCTGCAGTAAAATTATAGGCACACCTCCCACCAACAATCATTCATAGTGCACGTGTAGCTAAAGACATTCAGCTTAACAAATCAGAGAATAGAGAAGCGTAAACAAAACAATAGTCAGAACCAAACTATGATTAAACCAAGGGCAAAATATGAATAAAGAAAATATTACCACTGAGGCCCTTGGAGAAGGACAAGCTAATAAGATAATGTGTTCCAGAAGAGCAAGCGTCTATTGCTTCATCGACGACACCCGACATGCAACTCTTGGTCACATCCAAGTAAATGTCATGGCGTCAAAGTAAGTAAAAGTAAATCCCTATATACACTGTAGTAAATGTGTTCGTCGCAATTGCCATAAATTCCCAAAACAAACTCGATATTAAAGCAAGTCTTTGAATAATGAATCAAATGCGAGATGTAGAAACATAGGATGGAGATGAATTACGGGATGTTACTATCAAGAAAGTAAAGTTCACGATCGGAAAATCGAAATAGTCACGTTTATCGTACAGCCTAGTAGTAGCTATATAGGTATTAATACACCGCACGTTCCATCAGAAACTGTTGAAATTTCTTATGTGCATAAACATTGATACTAAAAGCATGATATCATATTACACTTACATGTGTTACTGTGTAGACTTTTCATGTTTAGCAACACTACTTGCTTAACTTTACATAACCAATACCTATACAAGCAGAGGGGTAGTTAGCAGAACCATTTAAATATTGTCTATGACATAACAACGTATGAAGACTTAGTAAGACGAAACTATTAAAATATGAAACCCTATATATGTCAAACCAAGAGAAAGAGAGCAGGAATCAAAACAGACAGACATGAAATTGATCTGACAGAAATAAATTGTCAATATGAAATACGAATCCTAAAAAATGTAGGTCTGAAACATCGATCAGACAGACTCACAGACAAGTATTCTTTTGATGTTTATATAAAAATATGTCTGATACATGTTGTTTGAATTATTGATTCAGATAAACCGCCATCTTTTGTTCTTTTTTAACATATGCATGAGTAATTATATATTAAGAATTCTTATTCAAGTTCTCTTTAAAAATAACAGTTGTACACTAGTAGCAATTGATTGTACACGATAATTGACGCTAATGGATCAATGTGTTTTTAAGTTTTCCTTTCCACGTCGTATAATACAAGCTATCGTACCAGCAAACATTCAAATTATTTTTAAACTTTTCCGAGGTGAAGATGTAAAACTAAACAAAACGACACAGATTCATTTTTAAATGTGAATCGATAAAATTTAAAATTAAAACCAGAGTAAATTTGATGCCTAGCAGATATGTTATACTTATATAACTATAACAAAAATGCAATTATGTGCATAGACAGTCATGCTGGTATAAAACAAGTGGCTACAGGCGATATGGTCACCGATTTTGTGGCGAGATAGATCTGTATACGTTCACTGTTCAATCCTTCACGCAAAACCTACGCAAATCTTTCAATAATGCTACGCAATGATAAAAATGACCCTTGTTACAATTAGTTCATTCGTGAAAAAAAAATGCAATTTTGTATACAAAGTGAAATTAATGTCTGTATCTTATGTGAATCAACGTTCAGGCAACATATATATATCAAAAATAGTTGATTTTAGTTTCCCGCTTAATAAAGATTCTCATATCATTGTAAAGTATCCGTTGCCAGATTTGACGGGGGAGTGGAATTAGTGTTATATTTAGGCTGTTTGATTGCGATCAAGGAGGTTCAACTAGTTTATGAGTGGGCCGCCGTAGACTTAGACGCAAACGCCATGCACGTGATACGAAAGTGCCAATCGAGTGCTACAGCAATGCTACGTAATGATACGTTCGAAATGACACCTAACGTGTACTGGTATTTACCAACATGGTGGTCAAATCTATGCTAATTCATTTCTATCTATTTGAATACTTGAACGAGTGTTAAATTTAACAGTGCTTCTGATCTTATTGGAAGACTGGTGTCTCAAGAAGTATTAAATTATATGAGTATTTCATTTGTGTGACATGCTCACTAGATACAATACCCCAATTTTGCGTTATCTTCATAACACTATGAATGCCAATGGTGTCACTTGGTTTAGTTATACTGGTGTTTATCTTACAATTGTCAATACAATTCTTCACTTTCCACGCTGTAAACAGCTTACGATCGGTTCAGTTGGTTTTCAGTTCTTTCAACACCGTTCCATAGACAATACACATGCTACACAGTAAATTACTGCATTCAACATAGTCGGTCGATTGTTCTTCGGTTTTTCAAAATTGAAAGAAATGTATTCTTTTATTTATTTATTTATCTATTTATTTCTAATAATCATTTTATTAACAGCGTTTGTACATGCTTCATATTTTCATATTGTGGATTGCAGAGCGTTCAGAAGCCACATACCTTCGAAATCGGTTTCTTATTAGTAAGCTCCACTAGATGATTGAACCCTTTAAACTAACTTTATACATGTTTTGTGTATATTTTTTTCAATTATGTATCTGCAGCCATTCCTTATCAAAAACAAGACTCGGTTGATATACACAAAAGCAATTGACCACGCTTAAAGGAAATACAGGTATGATTTACATTAAAAACATGTACTGAAGCTGCATTTCAGGAACGAATCTTCGAGCAGGCTTTTAGTCTTAATTCACAACATGTGATATGCATGTTTCAAATTATGACAGATTGGTCTTGTCGAATCAAATACAAAGTATGTCACATATACGCAATATACCTAAGTCATGAAACAAAGTTATCCAACAAATGATAAATGTTGCCGATTATTCGGCTGATTGGACGCCGAAGGTCCTATTAACTTAGCAAAAATATTATATAACAGAGACAGTTAATCACTCTAAAATGTTGTAAACATTCATAGTTAAGCGTTTAGGATAGCTACTGAGCCTATCAACTGTTTAGATCCAGTACATAATTATTGTAGTGGACCGTACCGTCGATATTACTTACTTGACTCTGGTTTGCTTACGCTATATAGTCATGTAATGTCTAATTTACATACATGTCAAAGATAAATAAAATATAGTCAATGTTCCTGGTTAATGATAAATATGATGAAACTTATTCCTGAATAATGATGAAACATGTTCATGATCAATGATAAAAACATATATGATAAAAAAAATCATGAATAATGATAGATATGATAAAACACGTTTCTGAATAACGGTGCATACAAGTATGATGAAATACATTCCTGATTAGCGATACATGTACGGTGAAACATGTTCTATGATTGATGATAAATACGATGGACAGTAGCTAATTAATGAATGAGTAATCAATGAAATGACAGCATTGCATAAACTTCAAAAAGATAAATTATGAAAAAATCAATATTTCCCTATAATGGATTGAAATAAGTGCGAAATGATGAACGCAATTAAAGCAATCGTACATTTACAAATATGAGAAATAACTTGTTCTGTCGGCTAATTTGACAGATGAATGGAATTTATTTATTAGGGACATACTATTAAATAGGGTCATGGTTAAATGCCAAAAGTTCAAACTTGCCTCTTTAGCTAAATATAAGAACCTACTTGTCCGTAAATTCATCTGAACTCGTCAGTCCTGTATGCATCAATGGGCGACATAAATTCGTTTCCTTTACATTACCATACCAACTGATCTTGTTTACATTAGAAGGTCAGGTTCATTACGAACTATTGAGGGCAAAATTACCGCTGATGTTAAAGGAATGTATATCTAATACAATGACAACGATATTGTGTATAAAATCCCTTCGCTACAAGTGTACAATGTATATTTACAGACAGAACGGCAGCTATTGGGAGTTGTAATAACTGATAATGAGAGAGGCAAGACGAGCCCAAATGACCTTTTATTATGTCAACCTTAAACGAAATATGAATCAATTTTCCAAGAAAGATATTAACATTTTTTTATTTTATTTTCAATAATGTTTTTTATTGATCAAAACGTAATAGAACATGCTTTTTACCTTCATTATCTTAATCGACAAACACATGTGTCTATTCATAGCCGCATTAAAGTTTCACTTAACAATCTTAAGTTTGTCGAGGACCCACAATTGAATACTTCTTAATGTAAGACAGTTGATGAAAATATCTCACAGCAAGGAAATAACTTCCATCGTTAAAGAAATGAAAATGTCTGGCAAATGTCATTCAATTGCTCTCCCCCTCCCCCAACAAAAAATATCAGAGAATAGCAAAACGTCAACAAAACCATATTCCTAACTCAAATCGATTAAACTAGAGACATAATATGAACAAAGGAAAGATTTACATGGAGACTCTTGTAAAAGTACAAGAGAATAAGACCAGGTGTTCAGGAAGAGTAAGCGTCTTCTTCTTCATCGACGACACCCGTCATGTAAATCTTGTTCACATCCAGGTAAACATCAAGTTCTCAAAACGAGAACCGAGTATCATTGTCAGTCACAACAAGTAAACACACTAATGAGCATAATCAAAAAGGTCCATCTTCATATAAGTTACCGATACAGAATAATAATTATAATATTCACTTGAATATTCAGTTTTTCATGTTTATAAATATGATAGAGAATTGTCGTTTTTGCGTCATTTGTTTAAAACTCATAAACATATTTAAAACTTTTACTGACAACATTTAGAGAAATTAAAAAAAGAAGAAAAAAATGCATCATTTATATAAAGATTGTACATTTAAGTCCTCTCAATCTAGATCATTATTTGAATAGCCAACACAGATATTGTACAGTGTGTTCTAACAAATAAGTTCAAAGATAATCATCACCGGTTTACCAGATATCTTATAAAGAATATTGAATGAGGGTATAAATATCTCATAAAAAAGGAGAAAGGATGTCCTTAAACCCACCGATTGAAAACTGAAATAGATCTTGTTTTGCACAAACTCCAAAATCAACATTTAGTATATTTGTTACGATATCTCAAGGTAAGCCGAGTTGTCTTTCCTACCCCAGACCCAAGCTAATTCTATAATTTCACCAAATACAATTATTGTCAGGGAAATTAAACCCATGACTTGATGTTAAATAAAATATGTATACAGTTTGTTTGTTTTTTTTCCTGAAACTGAACCATCCTTTTCGGTTTACTAATTTAGGCTGTGCAATTCAACACATGTCGTGAGGAAATCTTGTTTTAGTATATATAGCTACACGCACAAGAACTTGAGATCGAATTACATGGTCAATCGACAATTTAAAACGATGAATAGAGCGAACGCAAGAACCTCAAAGATAGACTGTAGTCGGGCATACAGAAACTAGAAAAGTAATATATCTAGCATTAATTTCAGTCGATGATAAATCAGCTGTAATTCCTGTTTCGTTTGTGATAAAGTTAAGTACTCATGTGAGGGATGTGTAATGTAGGGCGGATGTATATTGTCTCTATGCGGTATTTTACAGCTGACTTCGAATAGCATTAAGTATGCAGTAGGTGCTGACTGCGTACGGACATTCTAACATCTCAAAGTTTCCAAAGGTTGACAAAACAAGCGTTAGTGCACCCAATTATATAAACTTTGGATCATCAGAGTGCCCGGCGGTATTGTGTATCTACCAACCCTCTCAGTCTTAAGATACGTCTTAAGATAAAATGCTTTATGGATTTGACATGAGTTTTACTTAGCACACAGGTGTAGTCGATGAAGCAGAACATAATACCTATCACTATTCCGGAACACTTAGTTGTCCCTTGTGACACTTTTCTTTTGTTTATATCTTGTTCTTGATTTATCGATTTTGAGTTCGATTTTAAATGTATCTTTACTTGGCCTGATGTTATTAAATCTGGCAATTGTTTCTGTTTTTTGATCAAATAATTGTACATGCAATAAGCTTTTAATACAAATTATTTAATATACACAATTTTGCGCGCAAATTGATTCATTATTATTTTTCTTCAATCAAATATAAAGCTCATTTGTATAGAACGTTTGAAGACAACACAACGGGGACTAATGCCTTATGCTTAAACATAAGATGGCTTTGAAAAGAGGTCGGCTTCAGAAAGTAAGTCTGAATCTGTTAAACAAAATAAGTCTTCGCTCATCAACATTGTGTGGAGTTATCTCATCGAAAGTATCATCAAAGGAGTTATATATGTTGGCAGAGACTGAGAAAACATCTCATGGCAGTAATGTCTTATTTGAAAGAAATGAATTATCAAACTTCTATAAGACAAACGAAAGTCAGCAAAACTTGTAAAAGTTAAGGGCAATGCCTTTGTTCTCTATTTTTTTCGGATACGTATATGGTTAGTTACTTATCATGATAGTATAGGAGTGTGGGAGGCAAGCTTGTTATAGTCACTTCCAGCACTATATCTTATTTCACACGATCGATTAATATTTTGTTAGCAATCACTATAGACTATAATATCGTACCACAGCGATGCAGAAATACAATTTCTATGTCATCTATTGTGATATCATTGAACTGTACATACAATCTTCGTTTGTGATAGAGAATAAACAGTTTCAAGCATTGTTTGGTATAAAGTACTCTACTTACCGCACAGGTCGGCTAAGGCCATGTTACTAAGATACAAATTGGTGGAGTTACGAAGGTGCCTATTGGAGGCAATGATGAGTGCAATAAATATATTGCCGACCATCCCGAGCAGGAATATTGGTATATACAGTAATGTAAGTGTAATGGTATCAGCTTCCAGTCGGGTCTGATGTAATCCGAATCCATCTAACATCCCAAGAAACTCGCTGATATTAGTTGAAGTGTTAAATGTTAGCAACATCCGTATCCATTGGGCTTCCATTCCGTTGTCCGTAGCCTTGTGTAGCAGGTGTCCACTGTGACAACTAATACTGGCCCGTTACGTCTGCTGCATTAAATATGGATCATTAGTGAGTCGTTAAATGCTATCAGAGAGACGATAGGACACAAGAATGCGTTCCATCACTCCGGGGACATGCCCAACTAAGGAAACACAGCATCTTTATGTTGAAGTTATATCATAGGTGTAATAAGTCAATTTGTTGGATTTTAATAATTCCTTGAGTGTGACTATACCTTTAAAGGCATGTCGTAAGCAAGGTTACACAGAGGCTGTATGCTGATTGGACGGCGTGCCTGGGGTGGGTACAATAGGTATGGTTACCGCCCAATGCAGCTTAAGCGCTAGAATCACATGTCCACCCACAGTTACTAGGTATTGCCTGAAAGGTATGATGACAGCCCCTGCCGCGCCTCGCCCGAATAAGACCACTTCTGGTAACTGCAGTGGTTAAGACCGGAATGTTATCATACAGACATGATTTTGAGATCACAGACTCATATTAAGCCTCGAAAAACGGCGCGAAGAAAATCGATGTGTGTAACGTTCTAATGACTATGTCCGTGGTACAACTAACATGAAACCTTTCAGCTCGTCTTCGGAAATATTGCCTGTAAAGCGACCCTAATAGTGAATAGTCACCCAGTGTGTGTCTTAATATAGCCTGCTAAGTCACGAGGTTCACTTTTCTGTTGAAACTCGCCAATGTTATTGTACTTAAATCACATTAATTTTTTTTCAATATGGTGGTAAATTAGATTTTTATACAATTAGGCCTGAACTATCAAACACTTAGAACTGTGCATGCAGGTTTCACAAGATTTAAATGATTTAAGTCCACATTGTCCCCGTTTTATCGCCAATGACGTCATTGCTTCATTTATTGTCATATTCTCATTTTCACATTTCCATGCTATCAAAACACTTTCTCAAAGTTATTTTTTGAAAACTGCTTAAACATTTTCAAGTAAAATGAATGAACCATTTCACAAACGCCTCTTCTTTTTATCCACTTCCATCATCTGCAACCCACCAACACCACCCCCTCCACCACTACCACTCCACGCCCCCCCCCCCTCCCCCCTCCCCCCTCCCCCCCCCCCCCTCCCCCCTCCCCCCTCCCCCCCCCCCTCCCCCCCCCACCACAAAGCTTCTTCCTCTTTGTCATTCAGCTTGAGACTGCTGGAGACCACATGTATCAATCATGCACCTATCCAGTAGAAACTGTGTTAATTAATGGTTATATCAGAAGGATTACACGACCTAACTTACTCTGTAAACGGCGCCTGTTGTGGGAATGCTATGGGCAAGTTTTATGGTCGCCATCTTTGTCTCATTGAGAAATATTCTGTATCTTTAAATGATATGAAGATGGACGTTTTTGAATATGCTCATTAGTGTGTTTACTTGTTGTGATTGCAATGATACTCGGTTCTCATTTTTAGAACTTGATGTTTACTTGGATGTGACCAAGATTTTACATGGCGGGTGTCGTCGATGAAGCAGAAGACGCTTACTCTTCCTGAACACCTGGTCTGATTCTCTTGTTCTTCTGCAAGTGTCTCCATGTGAATCTTTCCTTTGTTCCTATTTTGCCCCTTGTTTAATCGATTTTGAGCTTGGATTAGGATTTGTTGATGCTTCGGTATTCTCTTAATTAATTATTTAAGCAACTTATTGTTTCATTGAATGTTGTTATGGTACTATAACACACATTGCTATTGGTGACAAGCTTAATATTATGCATGTTTACATTTTGATAAAGATATTATGCTTTATTTCGTTATTTGGAATACAATTATTGAACCGCAAATCAAATAATGACAACAGTGTAATTGATTACGTCACAAAAGAGATTGATGACTTAAAAATAGCAAATATTGTTATAGTCTCATAACAGCAATTGCTTTCTCAAAGCATTTACCATAGAAGAACAAAGTGCAAATGTAAAGATAGTCAGGTGTATGGAACAAATTTTCTGTCTGTTCAATTTGTTTACAATCTAATAGAAAGAGCTGCACAGTAGTAAGTCGGCTTCTATATAAGCCTATATAGATACGACTTGTCCGTCACAGGGATTTACTCACAATTACCAGGACAGATCTTTTAAGTACATGGCCTCCTCGCCTCCATGTTGCACTGATGTTTCTTACTGGATATACGCTGAAATAGTCGTTACAACCAATTCAGACCTTGACAACCAATTCGAAATCCATATTTATAGTCTGATCGGGGACTTAAAATAATAAAACATGTCTTTGTTTTTTCTCATTTTCTTCCTTTTCATTTTTTTTTTCATTTTATTTTCTTTTGAAATGTGTATTTTATGGCATGTGTTTTGTTTCAGCCTATTGCCATTCTTCACACGAGTACAATGAAGGTAAAACGGAGGTAGACATGTCATATAAACAACTCTAACATGTGCTTTATGTATTTTTCAAACAGCTTATTCTCAGAGAATTTACATGGACAATTTCAAAGTGCATTATTGTACGACGTACATCACGTTACCCGGCAGTGTGGCTCCGCCGCTTATCCGATGTATGTACAAATAAGCACAGCGTCAAGCTGCATTGCATCACACGATCAACCTAGACATTTTGAATTATAGGTAAGGGCACATTTTATTGAGACGTTCTGATAAACATATACGAAAATTGAAATATCAAAGATATGTTAAAGAACAACGCACTGAAAAAAGAAATAAAACATTACATTGAGTTACCATAGAAAACGATTTACAACCGGACAACCGTACGAGTGGTTAGTTTGTACACAGTTGCTTGAGTTTCTGTCAGTATATAAAAAATGTTTATATATACAGATGTATGGAGCCGCGGCCCATTACAGAATGTAATGAAAGTATTCCAACGATATTTCTCAAATATTTGTAAACAATGCACATAACTTACTTGTTGTGAGGCTGTCGTGCAATTCTTAAACTAAACACCGACATTTCTGATAAATTTAGATATCAATCCACCACTACATGCTGGTTTCGTTTTATCTAATGAAAATTTCTCCGTCGCATAGACGTTTTTATGACGAGCGTAACGGCAACTCTTTAACCAAAACGAGAAAAAACCACTTCAATCTTATTTAAAACAAAAATCTTTGTTGCTATGATGTTGATTGATAATGAAATCCACGACAATTACTATGTATTATAGTTTGGATATCTATATAAGTTGTTTAGAAGTCCGCCATGCTATTTCTGAGTCGAATTATGAATATGTTTGATACACCCAGTGAAAACATTCCACCAAAGCATGGATTTCAAAATATCATTTGAAAATACAAAATATGCTAAAAAAACTGTTACAACAAGGTAGCGGTACAGTCATGAAGGGCAAATTTGTTTCCCCTTAACTGGTTTTAGTGTCGAATAGGTTCTATAAACTTTCAATTTGTTTCATAAACCAGTTCTAAAACACAAATACACTTAAACCAGTTTTTTTCTATTTGTTGCTTGTCAAGTAAAGCCAGTTTGTTAAACCAATCAAACCATCCCATTTAGTTGTTTGGAGATTTTCATACAAAGAACAAGATGGCGGATACTACACTACAGCAAGATGATATCTTCGAGCGAAGTGATTCAGATAGTTTTAGTATCTCATATATACTTTGAATCTTTATATTCAATCTTTGTTATTTTATGGAAGCACTTTCCAAAAGGGTACCAGTTTAAGTTTAAGAAAATAAATTAGAGAATACCATAGTCTTAACAAAATCATGATCGGAATTCAAAATCGATTAAACAAGAGGCAAAATATGAACAAATGAAAAATTTACATTGAAAAGAAAATAAGACCAGGTGTTCCGGAAGAGTAAGCGTCTTCTGCTTCATCGACGACACTCGCAGTGTAAATCTTGGTCACATCCAGGTAAACATCAAGTTCTCAAAATGAGAACCGAGTATCATTGTCAATCACAAGTAAACACACTAATGAGCATACTCAAAAACGTCCATTTTCATATCGCTTAAAGATACAGAATAGTTCTCAATACAACAAAGATTGCGACCATACAATTTGCCCATAGTTCTGATCAACCAGCATCTCTCGAATTCTTGTGTTGTTAGTTTGTCAGTAGTCGACATCCATCACGAAAATCACAATATTTAGGGCAAGCCATAGAATATTGAATCAGATGCGACATGTAAACAGGTTGGAGAAACAGGGATATTACTATCAAGAAATGGAAAGTTCACGATCGGAACATTGAAATCATTACGTATATCGTATAGCTTAGAACAGTCTGTTGTGTCCTTCATTTCAAGTTCAGAAGGGTATATACGATCGACGTGGTCAGCAAACTTCTTATTGTTTATAAACAACACATCGTCGGTATATTTGAAGTGAAATTAAAAAAAAAATGGCAAGGTTTTGTTACCCGTCCTGATTAGCTCTTCCACAAATTCAGCTCGTATTCAGTTCAGCCGATTCAGAGACTAGTATGAAACCCTAAACCCAAACAAAACATAAACTAGTTTATTTGTAACAAATTTACCCTTAATTATACTGCCGTTAAACAATCAATCACTTGACGTCCGGCCGACACATATACGAGTACAATGACCGCAGCCTGTGCCTCAGGCATGTCGATGACACTTCTGGTTATGTTACAAAATTAATGCAGATTTAACAGCTAAGATTCAAATTTTTTAGTGTTTTCTCACCTTCTGTTAAACAGTTTACATGATATAAATCACTGCCTCATCTCAGTTTATCATTACAGATTAGGTATAATCGAATTGTTATAGCTCTGAGTTGTGAACGGCACAATATTTAAAACAAATATTAATCCGCCGAGAATTTTTTCATTGTGTACACTGTCTACGCAGTCAGAAATTGCAAAGCTAAAAAATGAGATTTGTTGTTCAATGATGAAATTGAAATTTGAATAAAATGATACAAAATATAAATTACAATGCCCTGCATTCATCACATATTTATTTTATTGATATTTTACTGTGGAGCACTGTTTAGATATGGATGAGTTAGGGAAGGTCAATGTACGATGTTCCGACATGATTGACACTTAATAAGGTCAGTGTACCCTAAGATACGAATGAATCTCTCAACATTGGCGCTTCCGCTAATTCAATATTTACCATTTCCTGTATCCACGCTATATATGGGGCGGCCTCGCAACAGTGCTCAGTCTATTTGCTATGTAAACTAACTCCTCGTGCAATTATATTTAGCGGTAAGTGTGAATGTAATATACATGAGCAATCGACCGTGGTTTTTATCGGAAAAAGTCGGAAATTTCGGTCCGAGTACTTGTGCTGTAACAGTGACCTTCGTTTAATTTTAGACCACACTATCACACGCTATAAATTGTACAAATTTGGGACAGATCAAGGCAGACTTAGACTGATAGGATGTGATTCTTCTCGTGGAATCATGGTTTCTCGTGCAATCATGGTTGATGCTATTAATGGCGTGTGTGTCATCATTGTCAAAACGTTGAATTCATTCATCATAGATACAACTTCGTTTCTTCGCTTTCTTCATTACAAAAATCAAGAGAATACCGAACCGTTAACAATACAATTATCCGACAAAACTCAAAATCGATCAGACTAGGGACAAAATATGAAAGATTTACACGGAGACACCGTAAATTATACAAGAGAATAAGACCAGGTGTTCCGGAAAAGTAAGCGTGTTTTGCTTCAACGACGACACCCGCCATATTAATGTTGATCATGTCACATTTTCAAATTGAAAATATCTGCGCCATTCTCGTCACAACAAGCATGCATATTAATGAGCATGTTTAAAATGTCCAAAACCATATCATACAAGAATACAGATTATCTCTCAAAGAAAGAAACTAGGATGGCGACTATAGCAAACACATCTACCACAGAAACGAGGTGAGAGAATACATAAATGTACTTGAGTTTAATTTGTCAGTACCGAAGCCAAAGAGAACAGATCACCTGTACTTTATCCCCTGTTTCGTCTATTTAGGGCTCATGATATTTACATAATCACTATCGGTGACATTTAAGGATTCTACCTAATTTTAACTGCATATACGGCAGTATGCCCACATTTGGCGAGCAACGTATGCTATGGTGTATGTTAGCGCTCCATAGTGAATATGTCCGTTGCCCACTGCTGTCAAAATTGGGTACAATCCTTATATTCACACCATGAGTGGTGTTCCAATGTTATGAGAAAAAAATCAAGCGGGTTGTTACGATGGTGGTAACGTCGATAGGCGTGGTTGTTACAGATGTAAAATCATAGAACCCCAGTGAATATCCATTGACGTATTAGTAAACTTAGAAAATATCGCAGTAAACAACACCGTTTTCCATCTTTTCAACATGTTTTAATCAAATGTACTATTACTAGCTCTTCGATCATATTGAATAAGTTATATCGGGGTCTATGTACATACATTGACAGATTGATCGCGGTCGAACGTCGCAACAGAAAGCCGCCTTTGTTTGCGCTGCCGTCAAATAATTGCGTAAATATATCCATGGATTTAGAAGTTTGCCAGCATCCATTTATTGTATAATAAGATGTTATAGACCCAAATTATGTTCTATGTTTCAAAATGTTGAAGAAACCAAACAATGGCTGTCAAGGAAGAATTTTATTTCTGAAGCGTTAACGGCGGTATATTTGAAAAAGATCAAACTGCTGAGCCTCTTCATTACTAATACCCTAGCTTCATAAGTTAATTAATCTGAAGGGAAAGCTGTACATATTATGATATTATCCTACCACGCTCGGAACGTATTATGTAGGCTATGTATGTCATGAGCCGATTTTTGACACTATTGTAACATGGCATAAAGCTGACCGAGTTTAAAGGATGACAAAATAGTTTAAATAAATGGTGAACAATTTCAAAAGTGTAATTAAATCCCTGTGAATTAAATTATTGCAAAAAAAAGAGAGTTGTCCGTTTCCATGCTCCCTTTCATGTACCGTCTGTATTTTTAAGGATTTGTTCATGATGAGTTACTGTTATCATGGTTGTATGTACAGTATATTGCTATAGAGAGGTAAAGTAAATTAAGAAATGAAAAATAATATGACATGATAGTTAATACAACATGCTAAACACAGTAGAGATATAAAAACAGAACAGCACATATACAGATAGACGGTAATATTTGAAGTTTTTTAAACAGGAGGTAAATAACGAATACTAGTATGCTTACACACACATATTACTACTGATGGTAAAAGTCATAATACCATAGAATATATACAGACATGCTAATATCTATGGTAGCAATAATGTAAAACTATCCCTAATTTACACGTATATACAATGTAGTTTGTTTAAAAATGGGACGATAATGTCAATAAGTTGGAGGTAGGAGCATATACGCTAACAGTATACAGCTTGAATTTGTGAAATGATGCTATGGAAGACCAAAGGAGAACAGTGGAAAGCTACAGATACAATCTTGGTTTGGAAGGATGTGTTGTAGCAAAAACACTGACAAAAGACAGAGAGAAAATGGAAAGAATACATAGGGGCCTAATGTGCCAATGGGCACTGAGAGGATAGATTATGAGATGAGGAGAATGTTATTACAGCTGCTAAATTCTTGTGAGCAGTGTCCAAACTTTTCAAACCAGATCGCCTACAGATTACAGAAACAGACGTCACAATAAACGAGTAATATTCCCTACTGCGGAACCGACCACTAGCATATGTCGCTTAAATCCTAAAAAATTCAACAGCTTCAAATTGTCCCACAGAAAACCCTTCACTGCAGCTTAGAGACAGAAATGTAAAACAAGGGCTATTTCTGGAGTTAACGCTGTAGCACGTGATGTACGTCACTCCTGTGGCAATAAATGCTATTTTTAATTACAGTAGTGAAGACTTCTTTTCGTGATCTGTTACATAATCCAGGTTTTCACTTTAGCTATATAATCCTGTATTTGATCGATTGTTCCGTTCTGCACGCCGGCTTATTATATGTAAATTTGATATATTATACGTTTATCAAATTTTTGAAATACAACAAGAAAATTCATTTTATATTTTTTGTTCATATTTTAACGATTATATGTATTTAAGATGTTTGTCTTCCAGTCATGCAAGTGTCAGTACGTACATACACTATATTGTTGAACCCCGGACGTCGATAAAAATGTCCTCGCCTCTACCATTATGCTCATATTATCACATATTTACACGAAATGCTGGGTCTTTATTCATTGCGTTTGCAATATTATCACATCCAATAAAGGACCCTCGACAATACATTTCACAGACAAAACGATTACCTATTGTGAGATTAGCGATGGTAGACAATATTCTGCTTGAATTACCATGTGTGATTATGGAAGCTTGTAACGGATTTATTAGAAAATATCCTTTCAAAAGACTATGGCTATGAAAATCGTTCTTTTGAGAGTCAGGAAAAGGACGGACGCCGCTAACGTGTGACACAGGAAATTAATACTGTTAGCGGTTTTCGTTATGGAAATCCTCGACATGAAGCAGCAGGAACTAAGGAATGTTTGTTGGTTTATCGTGAGCGGTGAACGCGTTCACAAAGAGTCCGTCACACCAACGAGAGATTCCATAAATACGTATATAGTAACGGGTTTATTGTCCCGCTTCCCGGAAAACATGACGTTCATTAGAAAATCGATAGAAACCGCATTGTCACATACAGCTGAATCGTGCGTAAACAGTCTAGTTGTCGGACGGACAACTCGTGCAATCATGCGCATTCTTCTTTGATATGACGACACTAACCAAAAATAGATTTAGATTCTTTATTAGGTAGACTGATTAGCTTTGTATCAATATTCTTCAAAGTGATTTATATATATCCATTGCACATGTTAACGACATTGCAATATCGATGATATATTATTAATTGTGATGAATATCTACAAACACATTACATCTTATTCATTGTCTGAACTCTCGTATGTATAATAATGCGTTTACACATATTGTAACTCCTCCCCTTTGAACTTCGATTTCTAAACGTACAACACATTGTTATTGCTACTTGAAGCATGACGGCCTACGGGGGACTTATTAACAGGGACGTAGAATCGTTCTGGGTCACTGAATATGCATTAAGATGACGTAACACACACATATGCTGCACATTTTAAATTTAGTTCTGTATAATTTTAAACCGTGTACATCGAAAGTGTGTATATTATGTACCATGACACTACTCAAATGAGATTAACTGTGGTTATGGAGGCTCCAGCAACCTAGGGGACTAAACAATACACCAGCAGAGTCTGACACTCCCTATAATTAAAGATGACGTAACACACACACATGCTGCATCTTTTAAATTTAGTAATTGATACAGTATGCCGAAAAAAAGGAATTAAACTGCAGCATACAGCTATTTCGTCCTCCTAGGACTCTTCGGTGATGCTAATAATGAGAAGTCAATCCCACTGACCCGATAATCGTGTCATCCCAAAGTAACTATTTTTTTTTAAATCACGAGTGTAAGATTGGGCGTGTTTATTCGTTTTAAATTATGACTTCCAATACAGAATTTTAAGTTTTCATTCCATAAATCCTTTACATATTTCAAATGTATTTCCAAGTTAAACATAAGTAAAATGAAATAGAAATACATGTAACTCTAAACATAATTACTGTAGAATGTTTAAGTTGTCTACACATTTACGTACATGTATACGATATATATATACTGTATGTATTTTCAAATCGATATTTGTTTTGTTTTTTCTCAAAAGACGCGGGTAATTGGATCACCACAGACATAATATCTTGTTCCTCCCACGCGCCTTGATAACTGCCACATTAAACGACTGTCTGTAACGCCTATTAGATATAGGAGCATTTCGCTTTGAAGTTTATATGCTGGCTAAGGATCAAAGACGGGTAGATAAGCTGCGTATGTCTACTCATTATTGTATGAATCGTAATAAAAATGATACATTAATGAATTATTTATTTTGAAAAAAGAAATGTTTAAGCTGGAAAAAAATATTTCTATCGTTAATTTACAAAATACACATTAAAATGTTTTACTAACCATTTGTTTATTTTGTTCTGAAGCTAAAGACATTTTGCACACTGTTATTTGTAGGCTAGTGGTTTCATGGACACTGTACAATAAAATCAGTGAATGTAGAAATGGACATCTGGAAGGAAAAACAATTTATGTGTATTATTTGATTGTTTTGCGATCTTTCATTTCTTGAGCGTTGACCACTTTTAATATATATAACATTCCATAGATTGCTCTGAATATCATCCAATGTGCGAATTTTAGTATTGCGTGTATCAACAATCTTTTTGAATCGATACTTATCTAATTATCATGCCGTCCTCCAGGATGTTGTCATCGAAAACAATCACCAAAGTGATCTTCATTGTGATAACATCAAGCAATAACATCCGTTTTCTCCAATCTTATGCCCTCTGACACCAAAATAGCAAAATCGAACATCAGTTTTATAGTATGTACATGGTGTAGCTCATAGCTGTCTCTATATCGCTTGCTACAAGCTAAAGTAATTCTCCATATGATGGTTTATTGTCAGTTGCCTGCCTATTGAAGCTTCGTAAAACAAAATCGTGAGAATAAAACAATCGGGTATTCTCTTCATCCAACGACACCTTTATTACAGTAACGGCATTGTCCGTCTTACACTGAATTTTTAACTGTCAAACCCGGAAGTTTGAATCCAAGTTTGTTTCGAATGTTCCTTCATCCCAAATTTGACCTAATCAGCAATGTATTTTACATGGAAGTTTCTCGCGAACGATCTTCATAATAAGAAGTCGTTTGTGAACGAATATACTTGATAATTTATCTCCTTGCTGTGAACTTAACAACTATGTTCTAAATTAATCGAAATAACCGTATTTGATTTAGGTTTGACACTAATGATCTAGATAGTTTGGTTACAAGTTTTACTTTTCTGTTAATACATTTTGAACAATTTCTAATGACTTTTCTTTCAACAAAAGTAAATGAAAGAAAAAAACAAAACCTTTTAGCATTAACCAACTTTTCACTGAAATATGTCAAGGCACTGACAAAAATGTTGCCAGCTTTTAAGATAAATGATAGAACTCCACTGTATAATACACATTAGCAGAATCTACCGACAATGGCAAGGCATATCTTCAAACTTTCCAATACAAAAAGGAAAAATAAAACAGGTCTTGAAATTGTAATTGCACACAGCAAAACAAAACAAACTGATTTTCCAAATTTTTCAGTGAAATATCCCACCCCGTCGATAATTCACAACAGTACAAAATGATGTCATCAGAAATCCCTCTAAACTTGAATTATTGTAGGAAAACTGTCACCACACGAAAGTTTTTCTTCTTAAATGGAAACAAAAAGTAGCAATTCCCTTAGCCTATCAGTGGTTGAATTACTTTTTAAACACACGTTACCGAAGATACAGATATGGCCATTTTAAGCTCGTGTTTCCATGTAAACAAAGTATAAATGTATAATGTTTAAGAAGCAGGGTATATTGGCGTTATTACTTCATTGTGATGGTGAGGACCTAATGTCAACGCTTACTCTTTCATAACACCTGGTCTTAATTTCTTGTATAAATTTCAGGGATTTTCGTGTAATTATTTTTTTTGTTCATATCATAACACTACTTGAATCGATTTCGAGCTCGAAATGAATCATCTGAATTCTCTGTTTTCTATCTCTTTAATGTCATTTAACTGAAATATGATACCAAAGGAATCCAGCTCACGACAAGAGAAAGAGCAATGGCAACCGGTCAACCTGTTTATATCCTTCCCATGTGGAAAACTACTTTTAAATGCTGGAAAAAAATGGGGAAACACGATTTTTGACTGGTGTGTGGAAAAGGCAAAGGAGGTCCGAAAAATTGATTGATTTATCGGACAAGTAGAGCCAACTCCCTTTATAGACATAAAAAAATTTCATCCAAAAATCATTGTCCAAATATGATATTGTTAACCTCAACCACGAGTAAACATTAACCGTATTTACGTACGTATCTCTTCAGCATCATCACCAAAGTGCAAGTCAACTCCATTTAATACTAATCACGTGATATGTTTATTACATGTCATGCTATTGGTGTGATAAGGTCTCATCAATTACGCACAAGCAATGTTCATGTTACGAGCAAATTAAACCTGGAGATGACAGAGTGGGGCACTTAATTTAGACATGTGTATTTATAAATATAGCACGTTTAGTGTACTTTGTATGGAGATAAGTGATTCATCTCAGAACAAAACAAAAATCCGTAAATGTGGCAAACAAATAAAAGGCGACAAACAAACAATACACGCCATAGCAACGTAAACAAATTAGGTGACAGTTAAGACTTTAAATGGATCATGATGTGCAGACAGGGAATTCTGGGTAATGGAAAAGTCATTTTTATATTTTCAGTTCTCCTGATCAAACCACGCAGTATTGACACATTTTATGTTGAATATGATTGTTAATCGTTTTAAAGAGTTATATTCTTCTTTCCTGATAGTTGATATAATAAGAAAAATATATCGTTATACGTAATTTTTATGTTATGATGTTAAAATCAATACTGATATCACGCGATTTTTGTTGCACATTCTGTCTTTTATATTTTATGTAGTCCAAAAAGCAACAGGTTTTAACAGAAAATAGACAATTTGATATGGGAAACTTTGCTTGTCATTTTCTTGTGAGGAAATAAGATATTTGTATTGCTTTAGCTATAATATAAGCTGATACATTTTCAAATATACATATTTCATATGAATAAACTGTTACTGTTGTGATATATTACTTCCACTAGATAAAAATTCTTGAAAGAAATCAAACTTATATAACGATCCATGACAGACGGATGGCACAGGGGTTAGCGCACTAATCTTTTACCAAGGCGACTGGGATTCGCTTCCCCTATAAGATATATAAAATGTATGGATTACACCTGACCAATCACTTGATTTTAATCCGGGTACTCCAGGTGTTTTTCAGTTGACAACAACATATTTATCATATGGTGCGCGTTAGTGCTCCAGAGTGAATATGCTCGTTTCCAACTGCAGGCATACTACTGTAACGTATATGCAGTCAAAATGAGGTAAAATATTTATATTTACACCTTGGAAGTGACTCGGTCGAACAGCGTGACGCCATTGTTTGATTTATTGTCAAAGAATTTAGAATGTGCATAAATGGAATAATAAGTTTTCAAGCATTCACTTATTATATAGTTAGACATAATGTATCCAAAAAAATCAGAGAATACAACAAAACCATAATTCGAACTCAAAATCAATTAAACTAGAGGCAAAATTGGAATAAAAGAAAGATTTACACGAAGACTCTCGTAAAAGCACCAGCAAATATGACCAGGTGTACCTGAAGAGTATGCGTCTTTTGCTTCATCGACTCCCGCCATGAAAATCTTTGTCACATCCCAGGAAACATCATGTTCTCAAAACGAGAACTGAGTATCATTGTCAAACGTGTTTCAAGATTTTAAAGTGACAAAATTATGGCTGTCATCAAATAGTTACAGCACCGAAAAGTGAACGTCGCCATATTTGAAACATATAAATCCGCGGAGCCTTTTGTTCATTGCCTATACGCTTTTTTACACACAATCAGAACTTCGAAAGCTGAAGAAGAGAGGGATGTAACCGTTGAATTGAATTTTTCATAATTGTTGTAAAACCAATGAAGTTTATATTTTAACAAGGTACATGTAATGATCATTCCGAACTCCATACCAACGTTAACCATTCATCAGTTCAACTAATGCATAAAAACTCTAGATTTGATATTATTATCTATTACCAGTATTTCGGAATACATTTATTATATACCTTTCACCTCCAAGGTAGTCCCTCCGTTGTATCCCTTGACTGGGCTCCTTTGGGATTACTTCTGTAAGTTAAGTATCTTTGGGTTGGTGATATAAAGATGGACGTGAATGAGTATGGTTATTAGTGTGCTTATTTATTGTGATTGAGAATGATGACTCGGTTCCCACTTTTAGGAGTTGACATTTGCTTGAATGTCACAAGATTTACATATATCGTCAATGAAGAAGAAGACGCTTACTCTTCAGGATCACCTGGTCTTATTCTTTTGTACTTTTACCACGGTCTCCATGTAAATATTTCCGGTTTTTTTTATATATTTTGCCCTAATTTAATCGATTTTGAGTTCAGATGTACTTTTGTTGACGCTTCGGTATTTTCTAGTATATTCATTTTTTAATTTTATTATTATTACTTTTTTTGTTTAGAAGGATCACCTGTAACGTAGTTCTTAATAAATATATTAAGTAAATAGAATAGGAACACACTCTAGGTATATTTCTTGTAGAATTGTTTGTTGACATAAATGTAAGATCTATGTTACGACAGGCACGTATCGGCCAGGACCCATTACCACCTTGTAGGTCCAGCGTGCTCTTGGTCGCCAGTGAATGTAGACACTGTAGATCAGTCTACGTAATGGCCATTTGATCAAGTTAGATCTCCCTCATGAAAAGTAACCATCTATATATAGACGCCATAATTTGGTTATTGTATTTTCGGAAGAGGTCATTTCAGCATGTTTAATGTTAATCCATTTTGTGTAGGCACGTGAGATCACGAGGACAGCACGATTATACCACCGTTACCAAACATCTCTTTTGGACAACAATAAAGCACTTATCGAAGGTCAATAGCTTGTCGCCAACAGAGCAGCACTTTTTTTATATATCTATACATGTGTGTTATACAATTAAAATTACAAATACTGACAAGCATTCATTATAAATGGCCTCAGCGGTGATTTGCATGTCCGTTCTATGTTGAAGATATTTAATGCCTTATATAATGTTAGTTGTTGCTATGTTTATTGTGAGCTTCAGCTGTATTTGTATGGACGTTTTTGGTTTGTCTGGTTTGACGTCCGTTTTACTACCGAGGTTTTCGGCTATCCAGCAGACGATAAATACACCTGTACTTGGTTCGCCCACGATTTTATCACTTAAACGACTTCGTCTTTACGGGTTTCGTCTCACTGACAGAGTGCACCAGTACTACGTTAATTAACCTTAACGTCACAGGGATTGGCGAGATGCAGGTTGATAAAAACTATTGGCAAATTTTATGACTGCCATCATTGTATCATTGATAAATAGTGTGTATCCTTGCATATATAAAGGTGGACGTTTATAATATGCTCATTTGTATGCCTGCTTGTTGAGATTAGGAACGATGCCCTGGTTCTTACTTTATAGACATGCCATTTACTTGGGTGTGATCACCTGATGTATTTGTCAGGAACACTTGGTCTCATTATCTTACACTTTTCCAATGGTATCTATGTAAATCGTTCCTTTGTTCATAATTTGCCCATAGTTTAATCGATTTTGTGTTTGGATTAAGTTTTTGTGACGCTTCAGTACTTCAAGATTTGATCTAATATACTTGTATTCATTGTGAAATCTCGTTATGTACGATGCACTGCATGAACTGTACTAGTGTGTTTCTGTACTGTGTACACTATTAATATGCACCATGTAAGCTCTCTGTATGCACCATCTTATATACCGTGGAAACTCTTAATACCGATTAAACTCTCGTTTTATGCCACGTAAACTCTCGTTATATACTATGTGAACTACCGTTATGTACTGTGGGAACTCTCAGTAGGTAAACAAATGCGTGTGTTTATTGATTTCCTGATATTTATATATTGTGCAGAAGGAAAATATTTATAAGCATGTACCTAATATTTGTATTTTCAATAGAATATAAGATGTCTTATTTTATACTCAGCTAGGGAAATTTGATCCCACTTCTTACAGAGATTTGACCTTTCATTTTCAATTTCCGTTGTGCTGTTATATAATTTCCGGCATCTTACAACGGTCTGTGATAATTTTGGCGACGACTACTAGCAAGTGCAATAAAAAACTGCTTACAGTGCTTTCGCCTGTCAAAGTCTTGCTGTTTTCCTGGTTTTGTTTTGTAAGTCCTTTAACCCTCACTATCTGAATTAACTTGTTTTATAAAAAGAACGACATTGTCAAGGTTTTTATTCACATTCAGCCATCCCCAATCGTCCCAGTGTTAGACAGCCCGTATATGTTATCCATATCCTCCCTAGTAGGTTTGTATTTCACTGCGTTGGCGCCACCGTTTTGATCACATATACTTTCAAAGTATACCCTGCTGATTTTTTTAACATTTTGCTGTTTATTCACGATAAATATGCTCTCTCAACAGTCTTACATTGACGAGTCCATCTTCCCATCGTAACATCAGAAAATACCATTTTTAGCTAAGGTAAACTCTGGTACAATGATGGCTATCAATTCGTGGAATATTATTATTCAAAACATTACCGATGCATGAAACAAAATTAGCGATGTTGAAGACTTATCGGCGATGCTGACATTTGTGTTTCCGAAATTCATTTGGACAAAAAAAGCTACAAGAAAAGAAAAACCCAGAAAATACCAAAACATTAACAAAACCATAATCTGAACTCAAAATCGATTCAACTAGTGACAACAACAAAGCAAATATTTACATGCAGACAATTGCAAAAAAAATACGAGCAGGTATTCTGGAAGAGTAAGCGTCTTGTGCTTCATTAAAGACACCCGTCATGTACGTCTTGTCACATCCAAGCAAACCTAAAGTCTTCAAAGTGAGAAAGGAGTCATCAATCACAACAAATAAATACTCTTATGAGCATATTGATGAACATACTAAGAAACGATCACCTTCATATCATACAAGGATACAACATATTCCTCAATGAGACCATAAAACTTGCTAGTAGTCCCTTTCAACCTGCATCTCTCGAATCCCTGTGTAGTTAGTCCTAGAATAACGAATCAACTGCGACATGTATACACCATAGATTGGAGAATCAGGGATGTTACTGTCATGAAAGGGAACTTTCTCGATCGGAAAATTGAACTCTTCATGTTTGTCACTTATATTAGTATTGAGCTGTCCATATTGTTCATAGTTTAAGAACAAGTTGCAGAGATGTAAGAAGCTGATGTAGGAAAGTCTGCTGTGACCTTTATTTTAAGTTCAGAAAAGGGTGTATGCGATCGACGTGGTCAGCAAGCTTCTTTTTACCTATAGGCAAGAAATCGTTTAAACATCTGAAAGTGAAATTGAAAGATTTGGAAAGGTTTCTGATACCTTTCTGGTTAGCTCTGTCACAAAGCCAGCCTTGTATGAAAACACAAACAAGTCAGGTAAGAGTGGGGCTAAGTTAATTCCCATGGAAATGTCAACGGTCTGCTGGAAAAAATGTCTCTCTAAACTCAACAGAAATATTGTAATATATACAGATCATCTTATCTAAACTACCAAGCCGGTTCATGGCAGGAACTTTGATTTTCTCTCGACCTATCATTTGATATTTCAGATAATGTCATTTTGATAGTTTTCCCAAAAACCTTATGCCATGTATGGCTATTTGAAAAACTAACAATGTTGTAGCCCAACATCTAAATATGTTTAAAATGTGCTGATTACAAAATATGGCAAACTATTGACTAATTACATAGTCATCAGAGAAATACGATCCACAGAACGATTTTAATAGATTCTTATAAATAAAATACGTGAATTTAATAGGATAAAATGTAATTAATCAATAAAAAGATAGCATGATGAAAATGACTGAAATAATTTTCTACAAAATTATTGACTCTATCATAGCATAAATTAAACCTTATCCAAAATCTTACTTGTAACTGTATTGAAAGGGCTCATTCCCCGAACACCAACTCTGGTAACTTGAAAGAAAGGTGTTTATATAGGAAATCCTTTGAAGTTTAAGTTATAGTCTGTTTCAACTAAGAATGTCAACTCATTTGATTTGTAGACATGATACTAAACCCAGTAATGAAATTAATACAATATTTTCATATAATACAGCTTTAAGTAATAGAAAATGATCATTAGATATTATTTATTTAGATTCAATAAATGAAAAATACTAATTGAAATACATTACTTGAAAAATGAATCCCCTTAATCGAATTATTTAAAGCATATTGATAATAAAAATAAGTTTTTATTCATGTTATAGTAATACATATTTAATACAGCACCGAAAGATAATTATTAGACATCAGTATCTTAAATGAAAAAGCATTCAATGAAGACAGATAATACTAAACTGATGTCACACAAATTAAACACTATTAAATCTGTACAAGTTTAACTACTATATTCTGTGATATAAATATAAAGGCATTTGACAGGGTTCGGCATGTAAGTATTTTGTGTAAACTTTACAAAAATGGTATGAAAAGAACATTTATTTGGCAGAAAACCAAAGGGAAATTATTGATGGATACCGATCAAATACTTCATTAATCCATATCTGCAGGAGTTCCTCAAGGATCTGTTCTTTGGTCCTTTTTTTTGCTATCCTTTATTGATATCAAACAGCTGATGTAATTTCGTATCTAAACTTGTTTGCAGTTGATACTTCTCTATATGTTATTGCAGATAGTGATGATGACCCTAATACACCTGCTGATATACTAAAAGATGATATTTCATACAATAAAGGTATGAGAGTGATTGAGAAAGGGATCTTTAATTGATAAAACATGATACTGCTAAAATCTTACTCCATCTACATCGAAATAACATAAACTCGGTATTTGTAAACATGCGTCCATTTTGAACTGTCTTCGAACTTCGGTTTGTTGTTGAAGTGGGCCCCACCTGAATTATTTTCAATTCTTTGGATTTTTCTGTCAAGAGTTTCTTGTTAGTTACTGCTCAGGTTTTGCATTATTATCAACAAGATTTTTTTCATAATTTTTCAGAATCCCGAATTCCTGAAGTTATGTATATTTGGCCTTTCATATATATGACAATATATATGTTTATTTACAAAAATCTGAAAGAAGGTATATGTTCAATCAATATATGACAAAAATTTACACAAATCTGAAACTTATATACATATCAATAAATATGATAATTTACACATATATATCTGAAATCAGGTGTAATATATGATAATTTTTCCTAAATCTGCAGCTGTACCTATGTATCATTTATTTGCAAATATCATTAGTTATTGAGTATCTGATTAGTTATCAGAGATTGATTTACCTGTGTAATTTACCTGTACAACATTTCTGCTACAGACTATAACTCACTATCATCACAACTGACCACCTAAGTAAACATGTTCTTATAAGCAGAGTTGGTGTTCGGGGAAGTCCCCATTGAAAGGAAGCAAACCTGATATTTCACCACGTTTTTATGAAAACACATTTGAACATACCAATGAAATTAAATGAAAATGTTAATATTTCCGTCAATTAACAGTCAACCCAAAGTAGACAAAACTACAATAATTTATTCCAATTTCAGAGAAATACAACTGACTTTCCTTTATCCAAAATCCGTATTATCTCTTCCGATATTGATATTACAATCATACTAGTTATCGTAAGTTAAAATGTACAGCAAATGAAACAGCACTTCTCAATTTTCTCTTTTTTTGACACTTCCTATTCAGTAGATATAATATCCTGCTTGATGGGAATAAGCACAAGGCATGCTTATCGTTAAGTCTGGAGAAACCCATTTTGTTTCGAATTATACACTAATAGCATTGCATATTTCATTTCATTAAAGGTCCCTTAGTATCGAGAGACTCCATCTATCCGATGGAATGTGAATTTCTAGATACTTATGGATCAATTGTTAGATATTGCTAGAGAATTGGCTAATCGTGAACACGCTGAATATGATTCCGTGTCGGAATAGGTGAAGTCTCTCAGGTACACTTAATACTAAATTCAGAAAAGAATAAGCAGTTTGAAATACAAAAACAAATTAACACAAGGTCGACCACAATGTTCAAACCACACTCATCAATGTAAAAGACACATTGCAGGTAGTTGTGTCACCAGACAAGACAAATTTATTTGTTGTAAAAGGAGCTAGACCTACTTGATATCCAAGGTGAAAGATGACATTAATCTAACCTCTGCTAATCTCTCAAACAAGCCTTTATCATTATCTCTTATTACCGCTCTCAGTACCAAAACATCAGGGCTTTCGTCTTATTGTGGCACGGTATATTCCAGAAGCAGATTTCCATGGTTATGAGCTATATTTGTGTAAAACATGAAAAAGCTACGACATAATATACTGAGGAAGACATTGTTCGTATAATTGCATTCCTGTTTAACAATATCTTTGTTGAGTTTGGCGAAAATATTTTCCAGCAGACTGCATGGTGGTATTCGTAGGAACCAACTGTATCCCACTCTTAGCCGATTCGTTTTTGCTTCAATGCGATGCTAAATTTGTCGCGAAACTCATCAGAGCAGATGATAAAAAAATAATAAAAGTAGTTTACTTTCACTGTAAATCGACGATGCGTTGTCTATAAATAAAAACAAGAAGGATTGGACAATATATATATACTCTTCTGAACTTGAAATCAACAACACAACATCATTTTCTTCATCATCTACTTATTTCGGTCTTTACTTACAACCAAAGAGGACGGCTTAATACGAAGTTGTATGACAAACGTGACTTGAATTTTCCTATCGAGAACTTTCCCGTTCTTGCTTGTAACATGCCTGCCTCTCTTTTATATGGGAATAGCATGACTTACTTGATTCGTTGTTCAATGACGCGTTTTGATTTTTGTTACAGAACTGTTTGCTACTAACGAACAAACTTACCGGCCAGGGATTCGGGAGATGTAGATTGATGAAACTTTGGAATGTGGTAACAATCTCATCGAGAATACGTTGCATCCTTATATGATATGAAATATTGTGAGATTTTTCCACTATTTTAATTATATATTTCTTCTTTATCTTTTCCCTTTTGTTTGTTTGCAGAAAAGAATGATTTTGTTTTTCTGCTTCATCGACATGTTAATCTTGGTCACATCCAAGTATACAATTCCTCAAGATGAGAACCGAGTCATCATTCTCAATCACTACACGTTAGCACACTAATGAGAAGAAAATGGAAATGAAATCAAATCTGACAGTACATTAGCTATGTATGTATCACTGTTCATTGAATGTAGTATCTTGTTCTGTCTAACGATATGAATGTTTCAATGTCACTATAGATAGATCAACGACCTTTTAAAATGATGTAACTAAACATTAAGGAGCAATAAAAGTGTTTCGGTCTTTGCCTTGAGAAAAAGTGAAATGACGTCAGCCTTCAACTGGCAATTAGTTTCATAAAGAGATTTACATTTCCGTATCCCAACGGCGAGAGAATACAACGGTTTTTGTAGACGAGCAATGTCGATTTCAAAAGCAAATGCACTCCGTCAATTGTTTTGCAAGACAAAAATCGATTGCGGTATTTCTTATGACGTATGTCATTACGTTGTTTCGAGCAAACAGACGTCTTTATATTAACACTACACGGTCTGTCCGACCTAAGTAAACAAAATGTCGACAAAGCATTTCTAGAGTGTGGCGTTAGTAGACTCCCTGATATAATTAGGCGGCGAATGAAAGAGAGCACAACATTTTCTATTTCATATTGGGCAAAAGGTAAACGAAGAACGAAAGAGTTTAGAATCCAAACAACCCGATATTGGATGGGTAAAATGCATTAACCAGCCAATGGCAAGCACATCATTGTTGTGGGTGTAATCTTCTTAGGTGTTAGTCAAACTATGATCAATTTAAATTGCAAATGTAAATTTGAAAATTGTTTCAACACTCTACAGATCTGTTGTTTCTAGATTTTTCTCTCGCATTTATCTAAAACAACATGACTAATTTGGTGCAAATTTTGGAAATATGTATTTCTTGCACTTCATGAACGGCCCGAATATCACCATTTTGTGATTCAAGATTGATCATTTAAATACTGTGTCACCATTCTTTTAATTTTTGTTGTACATGTTCATTATAATAAAAATACTATGGACCACACCTGAAAAAGTATTCATGGTACTCTTGTGTAACTGGAGCGTTTTTAATTTTTGACCCCTAAATTGTGAACATAATTCAAATAGTAATGGGACAAAAAATGCACATCGACCTCTTATTTCCGTCTTCATTTGATCCATAAAACGTTTGATAGCAGACCTTTTTTATAACGAGGGTTTAATCTTTAAAAAAACTGATAATAAATGAGTATTTTCTCATAAAAATATAAGGCGTAAGGGTAACTTTAGTGAGTTAAAAAATAATAAATCAAAGAAAGACAATGAGTGACTATAAGGCCCTGTTTGTGACAAGTAAAATTAGGATCTTCACCTCCTTAATATGTTTTAGGATGTCCTATTGTATTACATTTAATAACTACGGTAAATGTTCAACCAAAAGCGGTTTTGGGAGGAACCAGAGGAAGGGTAAATTACAATTTAAAGCATTGTTTTCAATCTGAACTTAAAAATCAATACAATATAGTTTCTGCTTAGAAAACAAATGTAATCTAAAGAGGCATATGTAAAAGAACAAAAATGATAATTTCTTTGTTTCAGGTATTTTATATTCAAGGAGGGAGTAAGTCAGGTGTGTTTAAAGTGATTTCCAAGTGAAAATTATTTTGTTTTCTCAAAACCTTCCTTTCTTTCGACATATGATTAGAGCTGAAATTCACTTATTTTAGTCAACTTGCTTAAACTGCATATTCATCAAACAAGTTCTGGTAGTTATTGCTGCTAGAAACATCTCAAAACTGGCAATTTCGAATATCTCTCAATCTCAAGTAAATTAAAGTTGTATGACACTCATTCCTTTGTACGATCTGCCACTATTCATACACATCTGGTTACATTTGAAAAAAAAGTATGAAGTTATCATGCAATCGACTGAAACAGCTAAATTCACCTTAAATCACGTATTAGGTCGAATTGGTATATTGCACTGACCATAGCCCAAACATGTCACCACTGACATTTTGTTTGTTTGTTTGTTTGTTATTTGTCTTGTACTTTTATGTGCCATGAACTTCAGTTTTAAAAATACACACGAGGAAAAAAAAAATTTGCGGAAAATTTTTGACTTTTTAGTAAACATTTAAATAAATGGCATTGTCTTTAACAGCAACGAGGACATGTAAATTTTGACAAAGAAGAACCAAATATATTAAAATATTAAACAATAGACGACAAATTGAGACATACACAAGAATGTGTCCACTGAAAGACTCGGATTGGTTACTCATTTTAAATCTATTTAAGTATAAACTGTTGGATAATGAATCATGTAAAGATATGAGTTCACACTCTGCCAGGTTGATAAAAACGTTTACTATCATCAGACCTCTGTTCATTCGGACAACACGATAACTGGGCATGACCAAAGTTACAAAATTGCGTCATGTTCCTTTGAGAGAAAATATTTAACATTGTTGTTGCTCGTGATACATGTTTGAAGATCGGAAAATGTTTTGTTTGCGACAAAATTCAATATTCTGAGTATGATCAGGCTATGTCTTTTTGTTTAGAAAAAGTTGTGATCGGGTATTTGCATTGCAGTTAACGATAGAATGGTTAATTATTAAAAACTTTTGGAAGGGCAGATAAATCGACCTAAATATGTTATAATGAACATAATATTCACGAAAAATGTGATCAACAATATCCTTCAATACTTCAAATGCGGATAGTGAAAATTATTCTATTAACAAATGCTTCAATGATATTGAGAAAGAACCTGTTGCCAATGAAAATGTGCAGTCATTTCATTTCATTGACTCTAAATAGCATACTGAATTTAACAACATTACTTTTTTTGTAACTATAACATGCAGTTTCTTAAATCAGTGTGATTTATATACCAGTATAAGTATTAATTGGGCGATCTGTCTGCCTACATGTGGTGATCATATTCCTTCATCCCCGTTAAAAACCCGCATGTAGGCGTTCGTGGTCTTGTTTATTGTGCGTCATGAACGGTGTTTTATTCTTGTCTTTTGCGTAAAGGAAACATAAAAGAGACCTTTAAAATCCCATGATCATAGACATAAACACAAAACAAAACTGTAACGAAAATAAAATAAATTTGAATTTCGGAAACGTTTGGTACGTAGGTGCAATGTACTAGATAAGCCTCTAAGGGTACAATTGTGTTGAGTATAGGTAACACATTTAAGCATCCACTTGATTTCGGTTGAATGCCAACTGGACAATGGCAAATTTGGTAAAGTGCGCTTCGTTTTGGATATGTTTTTGCCAAGTTAGAACACATTTTGCCATAGAATGCAAACCCAACGCAATTTAAAGCATATATGTGTTCATGTTTTTCAGAATTGTTTGAAAGATCCGTTTCTTTATCATCCAAGTTTTGATGTTATTTCTACTGGGACATATCTTAACAAGGAGCCGCCATTGTACCAATAAGTCTACCCTTACATTTACTTTCCATCGCTTAAAATTTCATTAGCTTTCTATTCTCGTTTCTTTAGAATATGAAAAATTTAACATCTTTTTAAGTTTTAAGCTTTTTGAAATCAGTTGACCTCCTTATCCGTCGAATATCCTTAATTGTAACAAAACTTGAAATTAAACCAGGTATATACATGTAAGTATGAACATGAATTCAGACATCATATCGATACATGTATAACGGCAATCTCAAATTTAAAAAAAAAATCAGAGAAAACCAAAGCGTCAACAAAACCATAATCCGAACTCCCCGAAGACCCTAGTAAAAGCACAAAGGAATAAGACCCTGTGTTCCGGAAAAGTAATCATCTTCTGCTTAATCGACGACACCCGCCATATAAATCTTGGTCACATCCAAGTAAGCGTCAATCCTCAAAATGAGAACCGAGTCGTCATTGTCGATCTCAATAAGCAAACTAAAAAAGTCCATCGTCATATCACACAAAGATACAAAATATTTCTCGATGAGATCAAGATGGCGACCATAAAACTTGCCCATAGTCTTCATCAACCTGCATCTCTCGAATCCTTGTGCTGTAAGTTTGTTCTTTAGCAGTTTACATCTGAATCACTCGTTTTTAAGCTTAATTATACTGAATTTTAAATACGTTCACTGAGACTTGTATTTAAAGTAACTTTAACTTTTTCCAAACAATATTTTCCGAAAAGAATTCAATCGTTGTTTTGCTTTTTTTTGATAACTCTTTTTGTTTTTTGTTGTTGTTGATGTTTTCTGCCCCGACGATATCAGATAAAGAGATTGCGTTCCAATTCTTAATTAAACAGAGAAAACACGGGGATCGGATAAAAATAATACAAATTAAACATTTTTTCTCGAATGTACAGTTTAGTTGGCTAAGCATTCACTTGAATAATGGCGAGGAAAGATAAATGTAATATCACCCAACAGGAAAAAGCTAGAAAGTAGGAAGAAATTCATTAACACGCTTCGTTCTTAATTTAGCGAACACTCTGAAGTAAAAGGAATTCCAACCTTGTTTTAATCAAAACCTAGGCTGATTCACACGGGTTTGAACTAACCTGAATGTTTGCCCGAACAAAACCTAATGAGGGGCTCTTCGACCATTCGATCTTCCAACAGGAAATGTACATTATTCTCTAAAATACGCACATGTTCACATACATCCCAGATAGCACTTCAATGAAAAAAAAAACGTCTAGACGTGCCCTGGCCTTAACTTTAGACCTTACCTTTAGACCTTGTTTAGGTCTAAACAATATTTTAAGAGCTGGTGATGTCATTTTAATCCTCGACTTGCCGATTGATGGTAATGTTATATCATTTTGAAGCAGTAGATATCGGAGATTGATTAAGGATACGCTCTTTAAAGGCTTTGCAATTTTTCGTATTAATTTATGGAGCACGGCTTTGCCTATGTAAGGGAAGCCATGAAAGATCGCAACGATGGACTATGGGCTTTGTTATTTTACCTTTATTTTACAAGAAAGAGATAAAGGTACAAGAGGTCATTTATGTTGAAAAATCGTTACCTGACTGTTTGGTCAGACAGTAAAACGTAGAACAGGAATAATGTGTGACGATGAGGCTATACAAATCATCTCGATGAAGAAAGAAGTGACGTTGTTTAATTGGTAATTACAAGAAAAAAAACAACAATATACATTTGAGGTTTTCCAAGGAAATCAAATGCATGCAGATTTAAACCTGCTTTCCAATCAAAAACTAATTTTTTATAACTAATGCTCTCGTGATTCTACATTTTTCAAGTTTGAGAAAAGATTTTTAGGAGACACAAAACTTGATTAGGAACGACAGCACGACAATACACAAATACAGATTGGAAAACAATGATTGATCAAAGGCTGAAGGGAAACACTGTTTTATAGAGTTTTCTAGTGTAACTTTCAAAATAAATAAGATAATATCGAAGCGTCAACAAAATCCTAATCCAAACTCTAAATCGATTAAACCAGGGGCAAAATATGAAAAAAGGAAAGATTTACATGGAGACCCTTGTAAAAGTACAAGAGAATAAGATTAGGTGTTCCGGAATAGTAAGCGTCTTCTGCAAAACAATTTCGTTATAGAAAACCATTAAGATAATGAAAAGAAAAAAGAAAAATACAAAATTACAAATCAGTAACTTAAAAGCGAACAAACTTATAGTATATGAATATACATGTAAAACAAACATGTTTTTTGTGTTGCAAAGTATCAAATAATACCTTAAACTGATTTCATTTTTATTTTTGGACCAGCTCTGTATCAAAACTTAGCATTAATTTTCAATAACATCATGATAGTACTTCCAGATCTGTCTATCAAAATTATACAAAACATACCAACAAGTGCTGATTACCTATGCACAAACCCGTACATTCTCTACAGAGGATATGGAAGTGGTGTGGGGGTAAGGGCGCGGGATGCATTGTATCCCCAGATTAACAAAAGTATCAATTGTGATAACAAAAAGAGTAAGACCTTTCCATTGATGACAGATTTGCCAATTAGTCTTCTGTTGACTTCGACAAGGATACAATGGGGTTAGTGTAGAATCTTAAATTTCGTAATATCAAAAATATTTAGCATACTAAAGCGTCAACAAAACCATAATCTGAATTCAAAATCGATTAAGGTAGGGGAAACAAATATGAACAAAAGCAAAAATTATAACTTGAAAAAAAATGAAGAAAAAAAAGTGCTCCGGAATAGTAAGCGTCTTCTTCTTCATCGACGAAACCCGCCATGTTAACACATCCTCAAAGTCCTCAAAATAAGAACTGAGTCATCATTGTCAAACATAACAAGGGAGCACACTTATTAGCATACTCAAAAACGCCATCTTTATATCACAGATACAGAACATTTCTCAATGAGACCAAAATGGCGACAAGATAACAAACTTAAACCACATTATAATTATTCCAAGTACCTAGCAGGTTTGAGTAATTTGTCATCGACTGTATCAATTTACCTAAAAGTATTGTTCTGCCCAAACATGTAGCTACACACAAAGCACAGCAAACGAAGCAGACGATACAGACACTGGGGGAAACCAATCAGTATTTCAGAAGCCCAATAGGGTGAGTTATACACAAAAATCTTACATCAACCAGGGCGAGCTTGTTCTTTAAGATCATGTTTAGCTAATTCGGAATCTCTAACCCCTATTTATAGAAACGTGATTAAAAATGTCCTCAATGATGTTTCTTAGTAATTCGATAGTAAAAGGGATTATTTCCTTTAAGGACATGTTGACAATTAACAAAACCATATCACTATATCGTTAGATCGGCAGAAATGCAGAAAGTCGATATCAAAAACAATAACAAGCATTAGGTGTGGTTAAGATTAAACTCGGCAGTAAAAAACGAGGTATAATTATAGGTCTTTCCGGGGTAGCTATTTCAAACAGCAATGGTTGACATCTGTAAGTTGTTGAATCATAAAATGAACTAATACGTTTTATGAATGAATTGCATAATTTCTCCATGTCTTATACTCTTGTACTTTTACAAGGGTCCCCATGGAGATTTTCTCTCATTTTGACCCCAGTTGAATCGATTTTGAGATTGGATTGAAATAAAGGTGAATCTATATATTCTGCAACGCCCTAGACAAAATAATATAAAAAGGACAAGCTACGTGTAGTTTCCTTACTAAAAGTCCTCAACTGCACTGCGGCGTGATCCGTTTGGATTGATACGACAAATTGAAAAACTAAATGTCAATTTAGTCTAAACTTCACCACAATGGCCTGCTATCCAATCGATTATACAGAGTGTGAGAAGTTAACATGTACTTTTCAGTGAGATCGACGCATTCCTCAACAAAACTTGTTCTATTTTTCACCCGATCAGATATGAACATGTCAATAATTACGTTAAAGCTCTGATTTCATTTGAAGCCATTCATCGGAACTTTATCTTTTTTGATAAAGAAAATACAGTATATTTGTTTCCATTTCTTTTTTTGAATCTCTAGGGCATATTCGGATGTTAATTTCAGTCGACAAAATATGATCTATTGACTTTCCGAACGTCGAGAACAGCGACAAGAAACACATTTAAAATTTTAGTTATTTTTTTTCTAATATTTTTCAATTTTTGAATAGTGTTCATTAAATTTCAATGTGATGTGTATTTTTTTCTTTCAGACGTTTCAACATTTCATTTGTATGACAAAAATGAAAAAGATACTTATTTTGTTTTTGAATAACATACGGTTCTTTCGTAATAAGGATGTAGGATGGGGGGATTTCACATTGCAGCTGATGAGGGAACCTATCTCGTAGTGTTTTCACTTGATCACTTAAGCGCTCTTATCACAATATTTGGAATAAATTCCCTTAAAAAATAAATTAATGATTTAAGTTTTCCATTGGAACACTTGCCATTGATCTTTTCACTTTTTAATCTCTTACGTAATCAGCCGTTATTTACTTTTTTATTATCCCTTTTTATGTCTAAAGACTTGTTCAATCCACTAAGATCAGTTTTAATGGTTAAATAGATAGAACCTCATTTTTCTGAGTTTGATTGATTTCTTTAAAAACAATGGTACTAAAAGGGTTCATTCTTTGTTAATTCCATGGTTTTATAAATTATCTATAGTTAAGACTTGTTTTGAGTAATTTCTTTGTGGTTCAGGAGTAAGAGTATTTCTGATTGGCTAATAAAAGAAGGCCTTTCATTGACTATCAAGCTAAGTACAGGTTCATACTTATAATAAGCTTTCTCTTGTTTTGGCAAACGAAGTCGAAAAATAAAATATAGAATACTGAGGAGTCACAAAAACCATCAACCGAACTCAAAATCGATTAAATCATTGTGTTGTTATTTTGCCGTCATCGATCACGAACATTACGATATTTAGAGCAAGCCTTAGAATAACAAATCAACTGTGACATGTAAAAACTAAAGGCTGGAAAAGCAGTAATGTTACTATCAAGAAATTGAAATCGTCATGTTTATCATATAGCTTATTAATAAACTGTCCATGTTTGTCATAGTTCATATAGAAATCGATGTAAGCATCGATATACCCATTTAGGTATAATATCTTTAGATTGCCATTTTCTATCCACCAACATATTTCAATTTCTTTCTCTCACTCATTTTCTCAAGAATTCTTTGATATATTCTCCTAATTAGACAATAAGTTATAGCTAGCATAGTTTTGAATTATACAGCGATATCTACACCTATTATGAACAAATTACACTGTAACTGTTAGTCTATTTTGAGGTTTATAGCTGGATAATCAATATCACCTTTGTACTTAACTTAACTATTCTCGACAATTAAGTTCTAAATCGGTTTCTTAAAGCTTTTGATCCTCATGTAATTAAGACGTGTGCTCCTTTAATGAACCTTGCTGCCAATATGACAGTTATAGAGGTATTGTCAGTCTTTAATTAACCAAAGTGGCAGTAGTAATCAGTGTTAATCAGTCATAATTTATCCAGCAACAGTGAAAATACATCATATAGAACAAAAACATATGCAAGTTATTGGGAGGTTTTGCCTTTCATTTTGATTCTGCGTGACGCAGAGAGGTGATGTGAGACGGAGTGAAGATAATAAGACAAAGTACGATAGATCGAGAAGGGGTGAGGCTGAGTTGGACGGAATGAGACAGTGTTGCAAAGTAAGACAGAGAGAGAGGTGGAGGGAAACGGAGTGAAGAGAATGAGGCGAAGCACGACAGATTGAGAGCAGTGAGGCGGTGTTAGACGAATTGAGACAGAGAGAATAGGGTGGAGGCGGAATATGACGGAGTAAGGCAGGGTGAGTCGACGGAGCTTAACAGAGTGAGGTGGGTTGAGCCGTAGTGAGACAGTGAGGCAAAGTGAGACAGATGAGGTGGATGAGACCGGGCGTTACATGATAAGGCTGTGTGAGAAATGAATGGGACTGGTGAAACTGAGTGAGACAGAGTGAGTGAGGCTGACTGAGCGAAGCTGAATGAGGATAAAGTGAACCGGAGTAAGGCTGACTGATGCTACATGGGACTATGTGAGATTAAGTGAGGCTGCAGAAGGCTGAATGAGGTAAAATGTGGTAGATGAAGGTAACAGAGACGGTAAAAGTCGCGATTGGGTGTATTGTGGTTTGGCGGGGCGAAATTGGGCTGAGTGAGGCTCTCGGAAAGACTGATGTAACTGAATGAGGAAACAAAAACAATAGAGAATAGCAAAGCGTTAACCAAACAATAATCCTAACTCAAAATCGATTAAACTAGGGGCAAAATACAAACAAAGGAAATATTACATGGTGACTCTTGTAAACGTACAAGAGAATAGGACCAGGTGGTCCGGAAGAGTAAGCGTCTTCTGTTTAATCGACGACACGCGCCATGTAAATCTTGGTCAAGTCCTCAAATGTGAACCGAGTCAGCATTGTCAATCACAACATGTAAACACACGTATGAGCTTACTCAAAAACGTCCATCTTCACATCTCTTAAAAATACACTATATTTCCCGAAAGCTTATGGAGTAGTAGAGAGGCAAACTAAGTTCGGATGGGATGGAATGCGACTGAATGAGGAGGGGTGAAGCTGTACGAGGTGGAATGAGTAGGATTGAGATTGAGTGAGTTTAAGTGAGTCTTGGAGAGGCATGCGAAAAGCAGAAAAGGACAGAATGAGGTCAATTGAGGTTTGGTGAAACGGAGTGAGGCTGATTGAATTAAAGTGATATCAGATGAGGTGGATTGAAGTTAAATGGGGAAAGGAAGGAAATAAATTCAGGTTAGAGGAGGCGGTTGGTGGAGTGAGGAGCGGTTCCGCTTAGAGTAATGTCGTAATGTTGAGGGAGGTTGAATGATGTGTCAATTGTAAATACATAAATATTATATCATTTTACAACATGAGACATGATAACTTCTTAAATATTGATTGGATATTGGTCTGAAGATCATGAGTTGCGTGCTGAAAGTCTTGCTCTGATGCTAAGTACAGACAGATTATGACCGAATCACACGACAAGTTCCTCCAGGTCACAGACCGGTTTGTATTCATAGTTCTATACAGCATATCTGCCGTTCAGTACAAGTAATTCTCTGACTTATCAATGAGAAAGAAAATTCCCTCATTACCAGAGCACCGAGAATACAGGACAGCAACTATAAAAAAGTACGACGAAAAAAAAATCAGAGCATCAAGTAGGTCATACAACAAAAAGCCCTGCAGGTAGGGCGTAAGTCTTACACCGGTGTTCCCTTGACACGTCACGTTTGGCCTTTAGTTCAGCTTTCGCCCCTTTGAGGACAGCTTTATGTTCTATCCCCTAGCCGAGACAAACCGGTGTTTCAAGAAATTGTACTTGCTAATCCCAGCTTGCGCTAAGCATTATGGAAGTGGAACGACTAGTCAATCCGCTGTACCTTTAACGTGACTAGGTGGATGTTATGCTAGGGGCCTTAAGCAATATACCAAAACAGATAGCACTTTAACCATCATCTAACGTGTTAATTAGACATTTTATCTGCAATGTTTTACCGACGAAGTTCAAAAGAGATGGCATTCAGTCGAAACAGAAAACGCTACTTAATGATCAATTAATGTGACTTAATCCTTGCAATGCAAACAACAGGTGACTTGATGGTAAACGTCATTGACACACTCCTACAATATAACTGATTAGCAAAAACTGACCAGAAAAGAAACCAAAAACAAACCGAAGCATTAGCAAAGACATTATCCAAATTCAAAATCAGTTTTTGGAACTAGGTGCAAAATAAAAAGGAAAGATTTTCAAGATGATCACTGAAAAAGTAAAAGATAAAGAGACCAGAAAGAGTAAGCGTATTATGTTTGTCTTCGAAAGTTAACAATTGAGACTTAGCTTGTGGCATAACCGCTTGTCAGCAAAAAGTGAAAAAGTAAAAACAAAAAAAGTGGTTCATCACATTAACATCTTTATCCTTCATTTATCTTTGACTCCTCCTCTGAAAATTAAGAAATGGGCTTAAAGTAATCTATAGGAACTTGTTATGCTTGCTGTTTAAGACCCTTTTTATGGTCCTCATGATATACTTTGTTATTATTCCTATGTCTTTCGCAAGGAAATGAAGATTTGTATCATATGCTTTATAAAATGAATCAAGGGTTAATCATGACATGTAGGACATATAAAGAAAGCTGTAAATACTAAGTTAAATAATAATCAGATTTTTAATATAATCAAATCAGAGACAAATGTCCATTTATGCACTGTGCTAAATAGGTCAGCAATTGTCATCGGCAATCATAAACATATTTATCGTCGAACGAAAATGGAGAACGACATTTTCGTCTGACCGCTGCAATGTAGTTCTTTTATCAGAAAATTGATTTCTAGTTCTACAGTAAGATATTATTATCAAATAAATCAGGTCAACTCCAAGATACTAGCCAATTCATTAAGTCTTTCCTGAAACATTTGAAAGCCCAGAGGTCTAATAAGTGGCACAACAAATGACAAAGTTTGTATTAGCTTTCAACATATAGACAATAGAACATTTGATTTAGGACAGGATTTTTTTTTATCACAAGTGAAACAGATAAGCCAATATAAACGTAGTATGTGTGAGGATTTCAATCTGAGTAAAGGTCGTCAATAAATGTAGGTTTGGGAGTTAGTTGGACAAAACGTATCCAAAAAGGAATATCACTGACAAATATTCAATATTCTGGTATGGTACGAAGGTGGACATTTTTGATTTTGGTCATTGGTGTACCAACATGTGATTGAGAAAGATGCCTTCGTTCTCACATTGATGACGTTACATGTACTTGGATGATATCTAGATAATGGTTTGTGTCATCGATGAAGCCGAAGACATTTTCCCTTCCAGAACTACTGGTCTTATTCTGTTGTTTCTTTTTCAAAGGTTTCCGTTTACATTTTTGTGTGTTTTTCTCCTAGTTTTATTGATTTTGCTTTAGGATTAAGGATTTGGTTGACGCTTCGGTATTTTCTGGTAATTGTATTTACATTTAGAATCAGGTTTACCAACATGTATATAGTAAATTATACAAAGAGGAAACACATTTTACCCTACAGAAAATCATAAAAATGGCAAAACAATGGCTCCAATTGTAGATCTTACAAGCAGGAAATAATATATCTAAATATGTGGACAATGTTTTGCGAAATATGACATCTAACAGATGTAAGAACCATTAAATCTCGTATTGTTAATATAAGCTGCAGTAAACATTGAATGTTGCACAATGTTAAGATGGAGTATGCAATTTCACATAGCGGACGATATGATGGTGAAGACAATTATATCTTTCTTGATAAAAAACTCACTTTACGCAAAGTGAAGCTTTGAATTAGGAAAAAACAAAACATCGTATAGTGGAATATACAAAAAGGAAACATGAAATATCTCATAGGAGATCCTACAAACAGAAAGCATAGTATTTCAAGTTATTCCTAGAAAATACGGAACATTTTCAGATTGCAAAATTGGTCTTGAAAATGAAGTCTTGCATTATGGATCTTGTATAAATATAGAAAAATACCATTGAATCAAGTGTAGCGAATGACGGAAACATGAAATTGGAAATTTCGCACTGTTAGTTCCAGGAATCGAAATAAAAACTCTCATAGGTTATCCTAGTAAAAGGAAGCATAGTTGGAAACATTCACTCTCACGCATTCAATCTAAGTGGTTGGAAATATTTTAAAGAAAAACGAATCAAAGCTATAAGCGACATTCGAAATGCTATTGATACGGGGATAAGAAAAACAAAAATACTCACAGGAAAGAGAGAACTAATAGAAACTATTTAATTTTGCATCATCGATCTTACAAATGGGAGGACAAAAAAAGCCTTACAAAGGAACGATGCAAGTCAGATTCTCGAAGATTCTAAATCTCTAACAGTAGATCGTTCTAGTAAAAATCTGAGATATGAAACGGAGTTTGTTGGATTTTTATTGAAGTAGACATTGATTTGAGCATACTGAAGGGTAAGATATCCTAGCAGCAAAAGAAATAAAACGAAAAGAGAAAAACATAGAAATGTATCCTTTGGAAAGAAAGTATTACGTAGTGAAAAAGTTTTATACCCTGTTTATGAGTGTGAGTCTCCTTTTAAAGACGACACTGATCTAAATCTATTCTATTTACTCTCCCAAATCCATACGTTAGAAAATCCCACATCCCTCGTTACAAGTAAGTACATAATCCTTAGTTATAGGGAGGTGTTGTTTCACATGTAGAAAGTGCAAATATTTATAAATTAATGGTGACATTAGCTTAAAATGTCACCAATGTCAACACTATTGTATGAAAGCTGAAACAAAAGCGTTTGTATTTATTGCCCTCTGAGGATCTCACTGAAACTGTTTGTTGTCAAATACACTATCATTACCTTTGTAATGTTTAAACAAAAAACGTTGCGTTAAGTTTTTTACGGAACCTTAGACCAATGAGTTGTTGGATTAAGTAAACGGGTTTTGCGTCTAAAGTACAGATATGGATAGTACTTTGAGAAACAAAACAACATTTTAACTATCTTTGGGACGTTGAAATTAAATTGAAGTAAACTGTAAGTGTCTGCTTTGATCAACAGACAGATACTCAACGATTTGATATATGGACAGATATTGGACTCCAGTCTATCGATAAACATGTCGTAGAAGTTACCTCATAGCACTCACAAACTGTCAACTGTATAATGATTGTGTCGCCCCTGCCTGACAAAAAAAGCTACAAATGCCGTAACATGAACGATGCATAGCTATCGTGTATCTATCATTAATTGGCAGTCGTATGCCATTTGTATAGTACAGATCACAGACAAGATGTTTTCATAAATGAACTAGTGTTGATTGTGCCACAAATGATTCACAAAGTGCTATATATAGACGTTAAAATGGCAGAACCCAGACAGCTTTGAATTAACATGTCCCCTTGATTAATACAAAAAATATTTTTTGAATGGTGTCTAGGACATAATAAAAAGAACGCCTTTTATACTTGTGTGCCCTCAGTGATCTAATGATTTCACAAACAGCCGTATTTAACAGCGTGAACATTTTAGAGCAGTAGGTTGTCATATACTAACCACCAGACACCGGAGCAGTAATCAACTACAATGGTTTGAACTTCTTTTCTTGTTTTCAATTCTTAGTGTAAGGTTAGAACAGCTTAATGAAATCCCTGTCTGTATATATGATATATGGAAAGATTAATGTTTAACATTTTCCAAGCCCTGTAACATGTACCTCTTTCATTGATATATCTTTGCATTATGTTTTGCCTTCGGCTATATAGCATTAGTGAACCAAATTGTAGTACATCACACTCTTTACTAAAATTTGCGATGCCGCATCACATGACGTTATTCTGACGCCATGTTGGACTACGTAATATCAAAGCTTTGTACTCCGTTTCATATAGCATGCATAATGGCTTTGAATCAATCGCTTATATGACACTGATTTAAATCAATAGCTTAGATGACATTGATTTAAACCAAGCTCTTCCATTAAATAAACACCAACGGGAAAAGGGAGAACGTTTACCAACTATATTCCAAAGAAAAAGACACAGGCATATTTAAAAATTATCTTTAGTGCAAATATAAGCAATGAACTGTAACAAGATGATATGGTCGATATGAATGAGCGACATGGATATTTATCTGTCACCCGAAATGTAATATATCGACTGTATGTTGTATCTGGTAAGAGTTCATTGCTTAAATAAACATGTGTTGATTTTTAAAACAAATCTCGACACTCCGGGCATTTACTTATTCACTCCCGAACTTGTCACAATGTCACAACGACCTCATGTTTAGCTTGTTAGACAAATCTAGGTTCTATATCAAATGCAAATTTAAAGAAATAAACTGAAAATGAGATAATTTCTAAACAGAAGAAAGTTATACACGGAAATCGTTTAAAACTATACCAGATGTACAGGAGGGATGAGCGTAAATAAAGCTATATACATATGGTGAAGATGATTGTATGTCGCTATCTACCATAAGATAATAGGTATCGTTAATGTTTGCGATGATGAAATATCCCTTACAGTTACTCTTATCCCCTTTTTGTGCCTCTCTATTGTTTTCGGGTTTCTGATTGGCCAATACGGTCTTTTGATATGCATGCATAATATTAAAGCTACAATCCAATAACCTTAGGAATTTTTTCACATTTCAGAAAATCGGCGCCATTTATTGTGGCAGAATCTGCTCAGAAATTTATTTCAGCATTTGCTTTACTGCTTACCGAATTACTGTAGGCCTACCTGCCATTTTTTAATATTGTTTCTTTCTCTGTATATACTTTTACACTGAATGTGTGTGATTCTGTCGAAACCCCATCCTAAGGAAATAAGTGGACATTAAGCATCATTTTCCTAGTTTGTGTAATGTCGTTGTTATGTTATGATTGCCTTTTTAACATAGTGCTATCATAGCACATCAACATGACAACTTCTTTATTTAACAAGTTGTTTAAGGCAAAGTTGGATATTATGAACACTTGCTAAACGCATGTGTAATTTTGTTCATGATTATCAAATGTATAACATTATAGATATGCGATATTCATATTGCTGTGTACATTTTAGGCCAGTACTTGTTTACAATGGAAGCATGCTATTCTCATACAATTTAAACATGACATTCAGTAAAGTACCAACGTAATATTACCATTATAGAGCCGTTTAACAAGACATATTTTAATCGATATTGACTACAATCCACCGTATTTTGTCATTAAATGTTCTGACCTATTTCGAACCCCCCGTTTCAACCATTGTAACATATAGCTGGCAAATACATGTACTTTTGAATAAACACATGCTAGTGTTCATATAAGGCTTATTTTCCTCACTTGTTTAGGTAGATTCCATGTCAGAAAGAACAAAAAGAGGCTACAAAATTCCGTTTGAGATATTCAAGCTGTTAGATACCCATTTGTATGAAAATTTTGTCTTTTAAAATATGACATCTACCACCAGATTTAAGTTATCACAGGGAAGAGCTACCAGGTCTATATTGGATACCGAAACTACCAAGTGTTCTTCAAATCAATGATCTGTCGCTGGTTCTACTAACTGCCAATCCAAGCCTTGATCAAAACTTCTTACTTTGAGATTCCCTTTGATGTCATTTTAAGTCATGACAACATTTTCTATTCTTTATTCACATTCTTTTGAGAGAAATTCATACAAAATTTAAATCATTTAAATCATTGTTTTAATAATAATGACTTTAGGGATAAAGAAACAGTTCGTTTCTATATTTGAGTCTTGGAAACCTATTTTGCACTTAAGCATAAAATTTAAAAAAAAAACATTCACAAATGACTCAACATTAACAATACACGGAAAACATTTAATTAGAGTTAACAAAATTAAATTATTTATTCGGGTAACTTCTATTAATTGTAAATAATCAATTCCATAGCACTCCTGTCTTAGAGTTCACAGACAGCAATCCATATAAAACAACAACATCAGTTTGAAGCCGGTAATATAACATTCACTTAGATTCAATACAGATGAATCAATATAAACAGTGGTCTTAAATTGTATGCGAGTTATCTCGCTTTAATACCAGTAATTCCAAACAGTGAGCTAGCTTCTGTCCTTTCTTGGAAATTGTTGGATTGCGCACAAATACGGCGTCAAATGCAAAAAACAGAGAAGTTGATTTATATTGATTCGATATATATAAGGAAACAAATGTTTACCATGCAATAGGTATGAACTTACATGATATACCTTTAACGATATTATTTCTTTGTTGACCTTTACAAATAGTTATTAAGACGTGTAGGCAGATGAAGGAAGTGTACCAAAACCAATATAATAAACCCATTGAGATGATAATACAGACAGTCATAAATAGTACGTATAATAATACCTGGTCGTTTCCGAGTGATTAACCTTTAAGAATGGAACTTTTGTTTATATACGTGGATCTATATGGAACACCATTTGACATTTATGTAAGGAGCAAGTATATCAAATATTATGATATATCCCTTATAAGGTAAAACATTGTTATTGTGTAAGATAACTTTGATATAATCGAGATTAAAAATAAGAAAAACACAAATTATGCATAATTGGAACTATCATTTCCTCTAAGATATATCATGACATCATATAAGTTGGTTTCCTCTTTAAATGTATGATAGTTGATCGAATGGCGTTGTTCCTTGAATTAATACCGTATAAGGTTACATATTTACAGGCATCGTTTAATATTAAATGAAATTCTACAGATGCACAGTTGTTTCAGATTATACAAATTGGGTACGTAGTTCGACGAAAGATTAATTTTAAAATGAAATATATCGTTCAGAATATATGATTGTATTTAAATATTGGTCAAAATATAATTATATCTTTGTTGCAATACTAACTGTTATGGTCCTTTTACAAAACTAGCCAACATCTGACTATGTCTTTACACATTGACCGGTTTTTCGAAAGATGAAATACTACCATGCTTCTGTATTACAATCTTTCCAAGTACCGGTTAATGAGCAAGATGCTGACCTTCCTTGTCTTTATTGGATACCGAAACAACACAAGGATCCTTATAAGCAACGTTTTATCGCTGGCTCTGCTAATTGCTCGTCCACGCCATTATCAAAACTTCTTACTACAATTCTTAATACCATAAAATCAGGGCTTCAGTCGTATTGTGACACTGTATACTCCAGAAGTGGAATTAATGGGATGTGGATTTTGAAAAACTCGAAAGATCTTTTGATCAATCTTGAACACCCCCTCCTAAAAAATGTCTTTTTCGATCAAAACATTTGATTTTTCCACCCTGTACACTACCATACCTCATACAAAATTGAAGGAACGCCTCCGATCTCTTGTTATGAGAGCTTTCTTTTCCAAGAAAGGCGGACGACGATACAAATATATGGTAGTGGGATATCTTGGAGCATACTTTGTAACAAACACGACAAAAGCTAAGAGGAAATATACTGAAGAAGATATAGTAAGGATGATTGATTTCCTGGTCGACAACATTTTTGTTGAGTTCGGAGGAAAGATTTTCCAGCAGACTGTTGGCATTCCCATGGGATTAAACTGTGCCCCACTCTTAGCTGACTTGTTTTTGTTTTCATACGAGGCTGAATTTGTGGAGGAGCGTATCAGGACAGGTAACAAAAACCTTGCCAAATCTTTTAATTTCACTTTCAGATATATCGACGATGTGTTGTCTATAAACAACAAGAAGTTTGCTGACCACGTCGATCGTATATACCCTTCTGAACTTTAAATAAAGGACACAACAGACTCTTCTACCTCGATCTCTACTTAAACTACGACCAACATGGACAGCTTACTACTAAGCTTTACGTTAAACGTGATGATTTCAATTTTCCGATCGTTAACTTTCCGTTTCTTGATAGTAATATCCCTGCTTCTCTAACCAATGGTGTTTACATGTCGCAGTTGATTCGGTATTCCAGGGCTTGCTCTAAATATCAGGATTTTCGTGATCGATGTCGACTGCTGACAAACAAACTAACAACACAAGGATTCGAGACATGCAGGTTGATCAGAACTATGGGCAAGTTTTATGGTCCCCATCTTTGTCTCATTGAGAAATATTCTGTATCTTTAAGTGATATGAAGATGGACGTTTTTGAGTATGATCATTAGTGTGTTTACTTGTTGTGATTGACAATGATACTCGGTTCTCATTTTGAGAACTTGATGTTTACCTAGATGTGACAAAGATTTACATGGCGGGTGTCCTCGATGAAGCAGAAGACGCTTACTCTTCCGGAACACCTGGTCTTATTCTCTTGTACTTTTGCAAGGGTCTCCCTGTGAATCTGTCCTTTGTTCATATTTTGCCCCTGGTTTTATTTTCTATCCTAGACCGAATTTCTTGGACTTATTGTACACATTTACTCTTTTATGTATACATACTTTATTGGTCATCTGTGTGATGAAGGTTACAGAATACGTAACGTACTGGTCATCGAAATGTCACATAAACATTCATTGGCTGTGTTAGCAGAAAAATCTTTACAAAAATACTTGATCATCTGAAAAATTATAAGAAATATATTGAGTCTACGATTCTAAGAAATATTTCTGTCGGTTACCTCTATTTTCACGGGGGTTTCCATGTAAATCTTCCATTTGTTCCTATTTAGCCTCTAGTTTAATTGATTTTAAGTTCGGATTATGATTTTGTTGACGCTTTGGTACTCTTTGGCTTTTTTTACGTTCTACACACAAGTACATCAATAATGTTGACGTCCTACACACAAGTACAACAACACTGTTGACGTCCTACACACAAGTACAACAACACTGTTGACGTCATACAAACACGTACAACAATACCGTTGAAGTAATACATTTATTTGTTCAACAATGCTGCTGCAGGATGTTCACAACGCCAAACCCTCCGTGTGCCATATTGACACATGTTATGCTCTCTCTTATCGAACCTTATTTGCATTTTCCATTAGAGTTGGATCTAGATTGATAAATGTTTTTTTCAAACAATGTCTTCTTACCAATAAGACTCGTTAATGACGAAGGGTGTAAGAAAAGGAAATTCCACCCTAAGGATTTTCAAATTTGGTAAGACGCGAGGCTGTAGAGCATTTTTCATTCACTTCAACTACACCTGAATAAGCTCAAAAACCATGAAAAAATCATTTTTTTTCTTGGAGCTATTTTGACAAAAACAAATGTGTCAGCGAGATTAAACATACCTCCTTTTTGCAAACAATTTTTGTGCAGAAAAATTAATCTCACCTTTTTTAATGTTCACGGTTGAATTTTTTAAAACGTTTTAAATTCATTACGTCGGTTTTTTATCCTTTCGGTATAAGATTTTACCGTATTTGTGACGTCACGTCATTGTTGTGCTATTGTGACGTCACATCGTGGCTGTACTGTACGGGTAGATGTGTGATACAACCACAGCGATCATAGGTGTATTGCCAAGTATTACACAGTAAGAAATGAGGAAAATACAAGAAAATTACGCGGATTACTTGAAATATTGTACTAGATGATTTTGTTTTCAATTTCAGGTTAAATGAGTGTCACATCAGTAGCTTATATCATCCTCATTTACTCGTTACGTTGATTTAACATTGGATCAAATTTCCCCTGATATTTCCAATAATGATCTGACTTAATCCTCAACTTAGTCTTTCTTGTTATGAGGAGGTTTGAACTAGTTGCACTGAAAAACCAGCCCACCACAACCCGCATAACATGATGATAACACAGAATATGGCTGGTTTCTTCTGTTGGATGCGTTTTCAGCTCTCTCACATCTCGGAACCATCATTAAACACACTTCTATCTTTCTCGGCTTTCTTGGACATCGTACTAACGAGATGGATTCAAAGAGCTCATACACGTTCGTGATGCCAGTGTTCTAAATGCGACTAATCGCCATGTAGGGACCGATAGTATCATGGCGCTTACCATTAGAACCATTAAGAAAGCATGGCCTATATATTGTGCCCATGCTATAACTCGCAGACGGAACCTTTGTGACTATAAAAATACATGTTATCTTAATTGTATTTCCTTTGATATACATTAAGCACTATACAAATCTTGCTCAGTTAATTAAAACACTTCCTCATGTTTGTTAGCAGTTCCAATGCTGGTGTGGTAGGGAACGTTAGACAAACTGTCTTAACTTTCTTTTGTTTTTCTTTTTTTTTTTAAATTATGTCTAGCTGAACAAATACTTTGGCGTCACGTTTTTGCCTTTCTAACAATTTTTCCAAAGCTTTTATTCAACGTTGCACGATTTCTGATATGGTATAACTGACAAACATTATAACTTTCATAAGCTCATGTTTGCTCTGTGTATGCTTGAACCCATTGCCGGAATATACATATGACATTATAGTCCGAAGGGTTCTGACTCTCTGATCGGGTCAATATTGGGACGTCGGCGGCTCTAAGAGTGCGAATTCCTTCTAATTAAATAACGTGAAATTTCAGCGGCCCGTACACGGGTGTCGCAGATAAAGCAATGTTTTATGTTTTTATGACAACTTTATTGCATGCACATTATATCAATGGAAAGAACATATATTTGTCCACTAACCTTCTGATGTTATCAAGTTTGAAAAGGTCATTAATTAATTGTGATCACCAATTTAAAAAAAAAACATATCTTCTTGAAATTGGCCAGCGTCTCATATCGCCTGATTCAAAATATGTAGTTCACAAAGAAGCTCTCTCGAACGGTGGGCCTTTTCAAAAACAACATCTGTAATAGTAATACCAGATGACCATCGACTGCAAGCAGTTCATACAGAGACGTCTGTGATTTTGGTTCACGTTATCGCTGACGACCGAATTAATAATGTAAGTTTAATTTCGGATTGTAAAAAAAGTATTTCAAACGCAAAAATGTTCCTTTTATAAGTTGCCTATAATAACATATCATACTAATAATCTATGCCTGCTACATGTATGTATAACCGCAATCCATATAGGTTGCTACCCCCTTGCTTGCCTCTTTAACAGTCTTACAAACCAGCTCACTTCGCAAGGCTTTGCCGTGTCATTTTTGTTAGTAGCCAAACGCGTAGGTGACGCCGCCTTAAGTATGCATTAGTTACGACCCGTAGTTTTAGCAAATTAAATACGTTTTTAAGCAAATTACGTTAATTTGAATTAGTGGTATTAAGAGAAAGTACAAGTTTTGTGGTATTTTAAAGATACAATAGAACCTCGTTATCTCAAAGTCGACTGTATTAAAACTTCGAGTTAACCGGGTATTCAAGTCACACGAGTTTAAATGATATTAAAAGGTTGGCCAGAACCGACAAAATACTTCGAATTATACAGGGTCTGCGATTTATACGAGTTCGAGATAACGAGGATCGACTGTTGTTCACACAGTCATTAATACGTGTATCACCATCATCATTTAAGACGATACATGTAAATGAATATCACCGTTTCGTTGATACCTAATTACACTAAAAATTAGAATGTTAATATTTTATTTTTAATTTAAATGGTTGCAATTAATTTTGTACATGACAAACGAGCCACAATCATATTTCTCCTTACTATGGATACGGAAAAACATAACCTCTATAATTAACTTTACAAATTATCCAACTTAATTCCTGTTATAAGCGAACCTCCCCTAGGACGTTGGAAATAAGGGCATACATGCAGATCGTTAACAGAGTAGATAGAGGCAAATGACTCAGCAGGACGGTCGATTACCTGTCTGATGCTCAGAATTCAGTGATTACATTCGATTACAATCCGTGGGAGCTATAACAACATCTGCAACGACCAACGTACGTTGTAGTCAGAGACTAATCTACGTTGTCAAATGTTTTATTGAATGCCTTCAGTTTTACTTCATCTGATTATTAATAAACAACAAATAGCAGAGAGGATATATTATTTCTAAGATGGATATCGTATACCAAATAAGGTTAGGACAGGGCAAGTATGAAAATATTCATATTAAAAAGATAAATCATCGTGTACGATACATTTATCTGATTTGGGGCTGTCTTATATAAATATAAATGTATCGCCTATGTTTTTTGGTGAAAAGTACAACAAAAGTTAAGAGGAAATATACTGAGAGGATATAGTACAAACGACATCATTCTTGGTTGACAATAGTATTGTTGAGTATGGCATTCCCATAGGAACACTCTATGACTCATTCTTAGCTGACCTGGTTTTGTTTAAATACCAGGCTGAATTTGTAGAGGAGCTAATCAGGACAAGAAACGAAAACCTTGCCAAATCTTTTAATTTCACTTTCAGATATATCGACGATGTGTTGATTATAAACAACAACAAGTTTTCTGCCAACGTCGATCGTATATACCCTTCTGAACTTGAAATAAAGGACACAACAGACTCTTCTACATCAGCTGCTTACCTCGATCTCTGCTTAAACTACGACCAACATGGACAGCTTACTACTAAGCTATACGATAAACGTGATAAATTTCAATTTTCCGATCGTGAACTTTCCATTTCTTGATAATAATATCCATGCTTTTCCAACATATGGTGTTTACATGTCGCAGTTGACTAGGTATTCCAGGGCTTGCTCTAAATATCGGGATTTTCGTGATCGATGTCGACTGCTGACAAGCAAACTAACAACACAAGGATTCGAGACATGCAGGTTGATCAGAACTATGGGCAAGTTTTATGGTCGTCATCTTTGTCTCATTGAGAAATACTCTGCATCTTTAAGTGATATTAAGATGGACGTTTTTGAGTATGCTCATTAGTGTGTTGTTGTGATTGACAATGATACTCGGTACTCATTTTATGAACTTGATGTTTACTTGGATGTGACAAAGATTTACATGGCGGTTGTCGTCGATGAAGCAGAAGACGCTTACTCTTCCGGAACACCAGGTCTTATTCTCTTGTACTTTTGCAAGGGTCTTCATGTGAATCTTTCCTTTGTTCATATTTTGCCGATTTTGAGTTTAGATTATGATTTTGTAAACGCTTTGTTATTCTCTTATTTATTTTCTAGGGCTTGCTCTAAATATCGATAATTTCGTTACAGATATCGGCTGTCAAACAAAGTTGTTGCACAGGGAGATGAATGGTTGATGATGACTATGAACAAGTTTTAAGGTAGCCATCTTGGTCTCATGGAGAAATATGTTGAATACTATATGATACGTAGGTGGAAGGTTTTGAATATTCATTAGTGTGCTTATTGGTTGTGATTGAGAATGATGACTCGGTTCTCATTTTGAGGACTTGATGCTTACTGGGATGTGACCAAGATTTTCATGGCGGGTAATGTTGATGTGCAGAAGACGCTTACTCTTCAGAAACACCTGGTCTTAATCGCTTGTACTGTTACAACGGTCGCCATGTAAATCTTTCCTTTGTCTATCTTGTATCTAGTTAAATCGATTTTGAGTTCTGATTATGGTTTTCCTTTACGCTTCGGTATTCGATATTTTTTCATAAACTAGAAACATAAAAAAAACCATATATACAAATAACAAAACACACAAATTCAGAGAGTTAGGGTACTAACTACACATCCTAACCAAGTCACCCAACACCTTAAATATGTGATAAATGTCAAAATAAAATAATGCAATTTGAACAAAATAATTCAAATTTCAATTAGTGCATTAGCCTTTGTATAATGAAATCTTTCTTAATACTGATTTATTGAAAGATAACGTGCGACCACGAATTCTTCCATTGAGGCATTTTCTTAAAACTGAATGTTCAAAGAAGTGTCAGTGGTCTACTTAAATTGATTGAAATTGAGTCGCGGCTAATGGGCTTGCTGAAATAAGAATGATTACAACTTACAAAACATTTTAAAGATTGTAGAATGGGCACACTTCATCTCTTAATGACAAATAACCTTTTAACCATTTTATGCGAGAAGGTCATACAATGGTCAGCCGTAGTCGATGTTGCCGGCATTACCAGTTTCCATTATGAACAGTCCGTGTACTCGTACATCACTGAAGGGCTTAATGGTTAACGCCTGCTTAGAGGTAAATGACCAGATATGTCCATGCAAGAAAGTAATCTAAGTAGAATATCTACAGCGTATACTATTTAGGGTGTTTACCGGCATGAGTCGTAGCTTTTACGAGTATGTACGGCTACTGCGTCTGGTTATCGAATCTGTGTCTGAAAGGTGTTTGTCATACTTATTGTTTAACGCCAAGTAGTTAGCTTATCCAGGACGCGGATGATTTGATAAGTATAGACACTTTATTGTGGTTGATCAATTCGGTAGGTGCTTTTCTCTGAAATTGTTGGTTGTTAATGCTTGATCTGGTTCTATCCCAAGTCTACAGACCAAGGAAGCTGTAGGGGACCGCGCTACATGTCCAAGCAATGAATCAATTTGGATGCGAATTTGTTCTTGCGACAGCAAACGTTGTTGTAAATGCGATGGATGAGGCAATTAGGAGACACCTCACACGACAGGATGCAAAATAATAGATCGTTTGCGAATTTAAGTTTTGTTTGGAAACTACAAAAACACTGTAGTGTCAGCTCAAGGTTAAATCAACGGATGTTCTATGTTCATATCAATTTCCATTTGCAAGTCATACATTTGTTTTATAATGTGTCTTAACATGCAAATATTCTTGATCATTGGTAAATTTAACGTGTAAATTGTATGGATATAATAAACATTTGTTTTGATGCTACCTGCATAAATTGTATGAACCGTATGGCAATGGAATAAAATAACATGGAAATATCATTTATGTGCTTTTTCCTATTCTCATATCATGTCAACGCATTTAAACTTAGCAAACGCAACTCATTTAAACTTAGCCAAAAGCGCTGCATCGAAACAAAAAAAATATCGTTTTTATATGTTTTTGAACGATTGCAATGATTTAGAGGTACAACAATTCATTTAAGCAACTGGATTCGACTTTAAACTTCAAATGTGTTCTTCTCGTATACTACTATTAACTCACACTGGCTCATCAGTATTGGTATTATAACAGATACAAATTACACCATTCTGATCAATTTAGCAAAACAAATACCACTCGAAGTTCCTAGGAGATCCAACTTATAGCCTGGCGTGTGATGATTATGTCCTTTGCGCATGTGAAGATCAAATCAGCAAGCTGCTTGTCGGCTGCTCTGATTGAAAGGATAAATTTCACTTTCGCTGAGCGAGGATTTGGCGTGTTCTTAACAGGTGCTACTTGTAACAGGGAAGGTTCAGAGTTACTTTCCCTGTTGCTTGTTATTGCTGTTTATCATGATTATGTTTAATTAGTGTGAAAAAACATAATTATATCTATTGTTAGGGTTTAAGTAAAATATTATTTTATGTAAATTATGAATGTATATAATACTGTTAAGTATTACAGATTGAGGAATACGATGAATAATTCACTTCTTATTGTACGTTATTTTGCAAATTACAAAGATACCTGCTACTTTATATGTATTTTATTACATGTATATAATGAGTATCCTTGTAGGTCAAAGTGGGTCAAAGTTCTAGCTTTGACCCTTAGTAATGAATTACTTGTTCCGATAGGTTCTCTAGCATTGTTTATACCTATATATTTGAACACGGAATATTTCAATGGGTCTTGTATAAATAAGGTGATTTTGAGATGCAAACTGAGTGTTCTGGTGGTAATTCGTTGTAAGACGAGTACATTAAACAGAAGATACCGAGGGCAACTTAATCGAACCTTGGTTGACAGTGGGACTTCGTAGGTGGCAACAGCCAGTCCTGTTACATAAAGTATTGTAGTCAATATTAGGTAAATCGTCATTTGTGACCACGTCACTCTGAATATAATGTACAGTCGAACTTCGTTATCTTGAAGTCGACGGAACCATAGGGAAAATTCGAGGTATCAAAGTTTTCGAGTTATGCGAGTTTGAATGCTTGTGAAAAGTTTGGCTGGGGCTTACAAAATACTTCGAATTAAATGGGTTATTCGAGTTATATGAGTTTGAGATAACGAGGTTCTACTGTATTTTGTAAGTGGAAAAGCAATAGTATTGTTTGCTAAGATATACATGTGTCTTCGTTCACTTTACGTATAGGAAATATAAGAAAACCGCTACCAGATAGTCTCGTAACTACGCTTAGTTTATAAGGTATATCAAACATGCAGTGTATGTATATCTCGACAAACCTTTATCAAATAATCAAACTTATATTTACACACCCGACATTGACTTGACGTGGAAAACGAATCACGGTAAGATCAGTGTTTCCGCCTACATCATTATCCTGTAGCGATATTCTGTAATCAATTGATAGCTTTGATATACAATTGTGAGCTCTGCAAGAACAGTGGCGATTGCGTGATTACTTTTCATCTTGCTCCTTTGAATAAATGTCGGCAGCCTGTTATCAGCAACCAACGTAAATTCAAATATATATTTAGAATTTTCCGATAACAAACACAAGAGTTACAAATAGTAAATGAATCTATGCTGAGGTGCTGCTTAGTTTTGATAGTTACGAATGTTATTGATTATTTAGATCACACACATGTGGACCACTTATTTCGATTATTCATTGTTTCCTTGTAAACAATTCATTTGTTCATGAAAATAAATTGTTTACAGTTGACACTTCCGAAAATCGGATGACACCTACATATTTATGGCGTGTGTCGTCGATGAAGTAGAGACGCTTACTCTTCCGAAACACCTGGTATTATTCTCTTGTATATTTTCGAGGGTCTCCATGTTTATCTTTCATTTGTTCATATTTGCTTCTAGTTTAATCGATTTTGAGTTCTAACTATGGTATTCTTGACGCGTTGGTATTCTCTGATTTTTTTTCCATCGACTGAAAATATATAGATAATTCGTTAGATGAATATCTATGTTTGTTAATATCATAAGCAAAATTCTGAGGTTTTCAACAAGTTCATCATTTGTCCGATTGCCACTTAGCATATGGATTAATTTGTATGCTTGTTCTGATCGCAAATAATGTCTACCTGTAATCTCTCATTTTGAGATCTTGGTATTTAATTTGAGGTGACCTAAATAAGTGTGATCGGGTGGTGCAGTGGATAGCATGTTTGTATTTTACAAAGACGGCCAGGGTTCCGTTCCCCGAACGGACGTGTAAATGTATGGGGTCACCTGCTCGACCACCTTGTACATATAATATTCGGACCAACAAGAGTGATTCATATGTATTGGATAAATTGTTTCATAATTGTTGTATATTAAATAAAGTTTATATTTAGATTAACATGGCGGATGGCGTCGATGAAGCAGAATACAATTACTCTTTCGGAACACCTGGTCGTACATGTAAATAGCTCCAGTATTTGTCAATGGTCTCCGTAATACATGTAATTCCTTCGTTCATATCCTTCCCCTAATAGATTTAATCGATTATGATTTCGGATTATGGTTTTGTTTACGCTTCGTAGATATTTTTAGGTATACTTAGAAGGTCGGCTAGTACCGGTCAGACCTTTTTGCGATGTTCTGAATGTAATTTGCTTGTCTCAAGTGGAAAATCTTACGTTTATAGCTTACTTCTGGCAAAGATAAAGCTGGCGAAAGTTCTCCTCTGTTTGCATTCCCCTATATTACTTGTACGAAAGAAGACTTTTACTTTTTTTTTTTAACACTCTTGATAAGCCTTTGTCATTCATTTCTTATCGCCAAATTATATTGTTGAACTTTTGTTTTAAATGCGGCATGGGGCTTATTTTTGAATATTTATTACTCAGTCTGTCTTGGAAATTTTGGGATCTGTTCTTACTTTAAGGACGCCATTTTGCTTTGGATTTGAACTAGATTAACATGGCAGGTATTGATGAAGCAGAAATCTTTAAGAAACAATTTATGCATGTGGAACATTTTTCAGTCTTTAGCATGTAATTATTTTCTTTGCTCAACTTTGTTTTAAAAAAATGTAGCCCCTTTCCTTGTCTCATCACCTTTGAAGTCAAAGTACGTGAGGTTGTCGTATTCACTTGATTATTTTAATGGTCTGATTATTTGAAAGATAAAAATGGAGTTTTAATAACAAAAGTTATAATAAGGTTCCCCCACCCCACCCCCCACACACACACCTTTTAATATCCGTAATGTAATTTTCTTGCACACCTCTGCAGCACTTCTCCTGCATTGACGTCCTGTTTTGTTTGATAAAAAGCACTGATACGCTTCCCACCTAACCGATAATATAAAGGTGTATCCTTTTAATAGATACCTGTATATATCAGGTATTGATAGCGCTTCAATATGTATAAGCTGTCATCAACATGTAAAGGTCAGGTGAATGTCAGTTAGATTAAAAGGTGTCATCAAAGTAATTATCTCTGACATTTCGCATAGGTTATCAACTTTCAAATGAATCCAGACAATTGGTTCACCTACGTTAGTGAACAATTTTCAAAGATTACCTTAACGTTATCAATATGGACTGTTTTATATTGTTCGCGTTTTTGCAGGTAGGGTTGATAAATAGATTATATATGGAAAAAACATGTACAAAAATAAATGACAATCGCTAACCAACCCGAATCAGTATGCATTTATAGATTAAGTCTTTAGGAAAATGCATGCAATATACATGTATGTATATCCAAGAACAAGCGAGTATGCAATGATGCTACATGCTATCGTTATTTAGCCCTAGTTGATTAAGCTATTATCGCCAGGACATTTTAACAATGTATGAAGATAACGGGATATTGACATATCAAACAAAACAATCTAGGTCAAATATTTAAGCCACTCGATTGTAAATATACTTGAAGAGAAGCGTGTTAATTTTACAGAAAAGTATACATATGAGTTTGCAAATCATCCATGTTTATTTTAATGTTTGTGTAAGAAAGAAATGTTTTCTCATCTGTAGTTGTAAAAAAATTAAAAGACCAACAAAGTATCAGCACAACCATAGTACGAACTCGAAATCCATACAAATTATGACAGATATAGACACAGGAGAGATTCAGACTTGAAAAAGACAAAATAATAAGACCAGATGTTTGGAAAGAGTAAGCGTCTTTTGCTTCATCGACGAAAACCGCCATGTAAATCTATGTCACATTCATGGAAATTCTATGTTCGCAAAGTGATACCTGAGGTTTTATTATCAATTATAACAATAACTGAAATTAATATTAACACCCTGCTTAAACCGTAAAAAAACCGATAGTCCTCCCAGCTGTAATTGTAGAAAATGTGCACTGTGCTTCACTAAAATAACGTATAGAGCTTTCACAATCATGGACAATTATACGATCTTAAACACTATAAAAATAATTAATTATGAAGTAAATTTACGATGTTAAATATTGAATTTAAATGATCGGATCAGTGTTATAAACCAGTTGCCTGGAGCTAATCTGAATGTACTGCTATTGTAACTTGAAATGCATTTTTACTACACTTTCTTGTCTTCATTCAATGTGTTCCAAGCAGTTTTTACGATATTGCTGAGGTTTTCATTCTATATGGTCCAAGCTCCTGATTAGCAAAAATGTTTGATCAAATATACTGTCATCTTTATAGGATGTTACGTCATCTATCTTTATAAAACCGAGCATGCTGCCTCGTTCTACCAAACTAAGAACATCATACTCTTTCCCCCCTTTCAAACGTAACACAAATTTATTGGATTAAGGTCTGTCGGCTATGGTGCTTTTAGAAGTGATACACTTTAGCATTTCTCATTAGCTGTTCGCCGTACAACGAAAGACGTAATAGGGTTCCCGCCTGTGACAGGATGACATTGGCGATCATGAAATTAACACGGTGTTCCAATGACGTAATTACTAAAACTCTGCGCCCCTGTACGTGCTGGTATTACCAGCAGACAGCAGCCGCTTCAGTCAGGCTTACTCGCCTGATGCGTTTGATAGAATATTCCAAGCTACCAGTTCTGTTACTCTAGCACTGCAACGATTTCGCTTGTACCGGGCCATGCACAGTTTAGACATATCGTGTCAATTTCGGTATATAGGCATATAAAGTTAAGTACAAAACCACGTACAGTTATGTGACATGTATTACACTGTAAGACATATAGTATCATAGTAGGTTTGAATGCTTTTGTTAAGACAGATTATACAGGCTCAATTTATAATTATGTTCCTTGTGTTAAGACATATCAAAACAGGCTCAGGATACATCTATGCTACTTTTGTTAGGACATATAACATCTCAGATAAGACATATGACGATAAGGTTTGTATTTAAATGTGAAAATATATCTTTCAAGACTTAAGCTTACAAACATAATTAAGAGAACCGAAGCATCATCAAAACTGTAATCCGAACTCAGTATCGATTAAACCAGGGGTAAAAGGAAAGATCGAATAGGAGAATCTTGGTGTAAAAGTACAAGAGAATAAGACAAGGTGTTGCAGAAGAGTAAGCGTTTTCCGCTAAATCGACGACACCCGCCAACATAACGAGGTCCTTTCAGTATGCTAGTTTGTTTTGTTTTTCAGTGCTCGAGCAGGAGGTACATAGATTTATTATAATAGTTAGTTCAATGGTTGTCGCCTATTTTGCTTCAACAGTTGGATACACCATTTCTACTTCCTCTGGTATATTCGATTCCGATATTTTTCCGTTTCCCCTATATACGTTATTCTATGGTATTATGCGTGTCTCGGTTGATATTGTACACTTAGAACATGGCGATTATGACAATGACACGTTCTGAAGCCCCTGAAGCTGGTTTCCAAAGACGATAAGTGTTTGACAATACTATCGCACCGAAGTACTCGTGTCTTCGAAGAGGGATTCTCGACAGCTGTACGTAGTCGATATTTCTATACATCTTTGTAATTGTCGTGTACAATTTACAGTCTCATGTTAGTAAAAATCCTAGACGATTTGAAATAGGATAGGTTAGTTCTATAGACGACAATAGTTCGATAGCCTATCCACCAGACGTTAGTCGTCTAGGCGCGAATATGTTCGAGGCATTTGGATAACTTGATGATCTTCATACAAATGTAACGTTTTTTTACATGACCAATTTGGAAGAAATATAATGTCGATTGATTATTGCAACTGACGCAAATAAATGCATTGTATTTGATCAAAGTATAACCAATACTATACACAAGTCTTCGTATTGACTAAAATCACTTCCTTGAAAACGTAACTTCTTTGAACAATGTAAAGAAAACTGTGAAAATGTAATGGAAACTGTGAAAAATGTAAAGAAAACTGTGAAAATGTTATGGAAACTGTGAAAAATGTAATGGAAACTGTAAAAAGCAATGGAACTATGAAAAAAGCTTTATTCCGTACTGGTGAAAACTTCAAAGCGTATTAAATGAAACAAAGCCATATTTCCTCTATTCTTATTTAATTTTTTTTCCTAAAAAAAAAACCCCAGAAAAATCGTGTTCTTACTTTGTATAAACATATCTGTAATGTACGTTACATGAAAACAAGAAATAATAACTTTAGATATAGATTATTTATGAACCAATCTGTCTGAAAGAGGGCTGCCTTCATACATCATTACACATGCATGTCCGTGTCTAAATTTAGAACCAGAGTTACGTCGCGAGTCTGACCTCCGCTCGTGTTTCTATTTAGTACCCACACCATTTCCAGTTTTTATACCTACAACTGTGCATTGTACCTGCCTTGCTTTGCCACAGATAATGTTACTGACGTCTGCTTGAATATCTATAACAGTGAGGTCACCTAGCCACTTCGCTAATCTCACCAAGGTACACATTCAAGGAAATATATGCTCATGACAACTTATATATATGTCTTCTTATCTTCTCGAGGGTTTTAATTTTGCCAAACTTGCGAAAGCATCAAAACTTGCATTTACCACGTCGAGAAAAATTTTGGATGATGACCATATAATATGGTTTCACAATTATTTTGTGGTCCGCTAAATTAAACTCATGCGAATAATTTTCTGACAGAAACATCCACAAAATGTAACAACATAACAATTATACAAAGTAAAGGAACAAACTGATCACACAACAATGTATGTTCATATATTTACACCTCTCCATTCTTGACCATAGTAAGCTCTGACTGCGAATATATTAGCGTATACGCAACGAAAAATGCTCGGCGGATTGATATTTGTTCAAATATGGCGTCGTTCACGCCCCAGAGCAATAAGTATTCGCTGACGGCCATTGTTTGGTTCCTTCAAGATTTTGTAACATGGAACATATACCTTGGTATGTAATCAATTTCGTATGATTTTGAAAAATGGAACATATATGGAATCCATACGTCTGATTATACAATAAACTGTTTCCGGCAAACTTTTGATTCTAATGATGCACATTCGAAATTCTTTGACGGTAACGCAAACATGGCGGCGCCCTGCAGTTCAAGCGTCTGACGTCGGACCGCGTCACAACCAGATCACTGTGTTAATGCATGTACTTAACGACCGTTTAAAATAAAGAAATAAATTCGAAATGCTAGTAATCTTATTTAATACCAAATGTACAAATGATGTAATGAAAAACAATATCGTTGTTCACTGTGGGATTACTAAACTTACCAATATATTGATGAAATTCAATTGGACTATATCATCTTAGCAACCACGGCCATCGTAGTTACCGTGTTAGTGACCCGCTTCGAATGCTTGTTCTTCGTATAACACTTGAAAACTAATAATTATGTAAGTATAAGGATTGTACCTCATTTTGACTGTGTATACGGTAGTATGCCCGCAGTTGGCAACGAACTATAGAGCGCTAACGCATGACTAAAGCATGACTGATTTCGTCTCACTTTATGTTCTTACTGTGTATGATATGAACGTTTGGCTTCGTCAGTCAATATGGAAACTCCAAGACAAAGCGTGTCCGAATATTTTCGAAGGGTTCGACAGAATTTTCAACGGATGTAGATGCAGATCAATAACTATTTTCAGATATAAGTGTGTGCCAATGTAGATCACTGTGACGATATAATACTCAGCTTGTATTTAATAAAACGTTGGAAATGCAATTTATGGTTATAATTTTCTTAATTCGATACTATCGCGACCCTCGTTATACAAGTACAATACTTAATACATTTGATTTGTGAAAGTATTCAAATGAGCAGGTCACTTACCTTTGAACATATTTTTCAATTAAACTTCGATACAAAATTTCACATACCCGATAACACTCTCACAGGTGTTTTAGGGAGGCTTAATATAAGAAAATAAGGGAATATCGAAGGGTCAGCTAAAACCTAATCCGAACTCAAAATCGATTAAACTAGGGGCAAAATATGAACAAAGCAAATATTTACATGGTGCCCATTGTAAAAGTCAAGAGAATGAGACGAGGTGTTCTGACACAGTAATCGTCTTCTGCTTTGCTTTATCGACGACATTCTCCTTGTAAATCTTGGTCACATTTAAGTTAATATCACGTCCTCAAAGTGAGAACCAAGTTATCATTTCCAATTTCAGCAAATAAGCACACTGATGATTATACTCAAAAAAATTCATCCCCATATCATACAAAGATACAAGGTATTTGTCAATGAGACAAAAAAAAACAGGAAGGCATAAGATAGATTAGAATCTCGGAGTCGTTTTATCGATGTTAAAGGTTGTTCACATCAAAGAAGTAAAGATTTTCTGGCATTAATTATTCTTCTCATATACAATTTTGGAAAAAGAAGCTCATGGCAAAACATAAAGATAATTATATGTCAGTGTGATGGTTTGAGTGCTATGATCAGTCAAATATACAAATTTGACAAAATATGTGATTTAAAGTGAATTTTGTAGTTTTGACCAATCGCAGGATTTATAATCTGAAATAAACTACCGTTCGCAGAAATGACAAAAATATGATTCCCTTTTATTTTATGGAAGTAAAACTTCTCCATCTTACTATTGGAAGAACTTTGGAAAACAATTTTACCCCTACCCCTTTGTTTCGTAATGAGGACATTTTTTTCCACTTTGCAGATTTAACGCTTAATATAAAAAGTTCTTCTATAAAGCTGTTTTTGTTATTCGCGGATCAAACGAATATGAGTTTTGCTTTCGTCATAAAAACGTCATAAACAATGAGGGAGGATGTATACTTCATGTTTGTGAAAGACGGATATTTACACATTCGACAGTTATTTAGGGAGGCGCTAGAAAACTAATATAATCTCAAAGTTGTTTGGTGAATAGCATACTCAAATAGTCAGCACTCTAAGGATCGCAGTCATGACGCAATATCCAGAATTGTATTAGATGTCTATCAAAATGTTTAGCTTATTCTCGGGTTAAGCTTGTTTTCCATTTTTAGGAACCATGTCTGCCGAATCATAATATTTGTTCCTACCTCAGGACGAGAGTCACATTGCTTTTATTTGGGTCATGAATTTGATGTTTTCTGAAGATAGGTATATGGGAAATAATTCGTAGTTTTCTGAAGACAAGGATCCGGCAAGAATTTGTTGTTTTCTGAAGACAAGGATAAGGAAAATAATTCCTTGTTTTCTGAAGACAGGGATCCGGCAAGAATTTGTTGTTTTCGTAAGTACATTGTAGATAAGATGCCATCTGGGAACAGTCTTTATCCGTTGTCATTTGGAGGTGTTCATTGGGTAATATACTTATGTTGTTATTTTGGGATGCTCGTTTTGTTGAGTGAGGATATCGATTCGTTCTTATTTGAAGTAAGAAGAATGCGAGTTGGTGTTTATTACTATTCTATACAACACAACATAATAATTCCGAATTGTCAACGACGCTTGATCTTTAGGGATAGGATGCTTTCTGAGATTTGTTCTAACTCGGATAATGACAGGTTGCTGTCAGAATATTGGTATTGTTGTTAAATAAAAGATTATAAAATTACATAATGTCATTGTGTACATTAAGTTTGTTAACGAGATGTCTACCAAACCAACGCGTCCATAGTATAACTTTCCCGATCTTTTTCCTTTGATAATTTGAATATTCATTGATCAGTCGAAACTTAAATTCAAATATCTGTCTGCGCTTGGAATTAACTGCCTTTATATGGCCTCATTACGAGCCAGTTGTGGCCGACAAATGCCAAACGTGGCTTTAACAAAAACATTCATCTTTGAAATATTGTAGAAGAAGCAGCAGGTGGATTTGTCACAGGAGACAATGCTATCAGGGTTGAAAATGAAAATCGTAAAGCGCCAACTAATTAGGGAATTTACGGAGAGGGATATCTCTGCTTCAGTTGGTACCGCGCGTTTCACTTCGATATTGTTTTTGTTCGAGTTGGTAGTGCTTCCTGATGTTAAGAAGATGAAGCAGCAAGCCGAAGGCTACTTTTCTCGTCAAGTATTCATCTCTCGTATGCTGCTGTATAATTACAATCCATGGGTAGTTACACCGATTAGGAATAGGATTGGTATCGTATTGGTTCCAAAACAGTTCCCGTTTTACATACTTGTATCTAACCAAATCATTTTGTACAAGAGGTCCGGAAACCTAAGTGGTCACCTGAGTTATATCAAAGGAGGGATGACGTAACACACACGAATATGCTTCACCTTTTTAAATTTAGTAATAGATCCAGAATGCCAACAAAATCAATTTAACTGCATCATACAGCTGTTTCGTCCTTCTGGGACTCGTCAGTACTAGTACTGGAAGGAACTGAAGCCTCTATATATTTGTCGAGATATGATTAGGATATTAACATGTAAACATTCCAAATATATTGTTTTGCTATTGCGGATGATTCTCACAAAGTTGTAATACTTTTTCTACTAAGGGAAACGGATGGCCAGGGAGTACTTGATCAATGTCCATGATGATTTTTCCATCCATACAGAGAAAACGAAAGTTGTATCTCGGAGTGTGGTGGAAAAAATGAAATAGAAATATAATGAACAAATACAAAAGGAAATTGATCAGAATATTTCACTTGAGCATAGCCCAACTGACCTGTAAATGGGATATGAAAGCTAGGTCGGTTATAAACATACATTAGGGTGGTCGGGTGGTGCAGTGGATAGCGCACTTGCTTTTCATCAAGGCGGCCGGTGTTCGATTCCCCGACCGGACGCGAAAAGGTATTGGGTCACCTACCCGACCTCATGGGTTTTCTCCGGGTACTTCGGTTTCCTCCCACAATAAAACCCATCGCGTGCTAACAACCGGGCCAACCATAATTAAATGATTAAAATAAGTTTATATTACATAAATTATGGAAACATGACAAGAAAGTTAGATAGGGTACACAAGTCTGGTGTATATGTATGACTATTGGTCTATGACGTATACCAATGTCTATCGTAGTACTTATGTTTATTGGTCTAATGATCTATAAGTCTTAATGTTTTAGTTTCGATGTTGCTGTGATACATTTTCCCGCGTGTTTTGATGGATCTGTTTAATTTCCTGCAGACATCAGCTTACATCTGCCTATGTAATTTCCGTGTACTGCATGAGTTCAATGCCCTTGCTTTCTTCACATTTTATTACATTAAACGGCGATAGCACAAGCGTTATAAAATCATTAATTTCCGAACGTCTGTGATTGGTTACAAACACACCACGTGACGTACAGATATGTGTAACAGGATATTGTTTCTGACATATACATGTACGCGTCCTCAATACAAAAGCACTGGCTGTCAGACACATAGATATCATTAGGTATATTAAACAGTACATCTCATGTTTATCACCATGGGGAAGGTATAGGGATATAGGCTGCTATTAGCTCACTATTATACTCAGCTACACGTGTTTTCAATCGTGTTCGGCTTGATTTACAGTATTAATTTCAACCTTAAAAGATTAGGTGTAACTTTTCCTACGTACAAGGTATTTAGAAAGTTTATTTCTGAATTACACATCGATTATTTAGTCAAATACGTTATAGAATTTAATTTAATGGCTGGGGACCATCGTTTGTCACCTACCATCACTGACGAGTCCCAGAAGGACGCAACAGCTGCATGGTGCAGTTAAATTCATTTTTTTTTGGCATAGGGTTTTACTAAATTCTTGAGCTGCAGTATGTGTTACGTCATCTTTAATATACAATGTACCTTTATTTGTTGGAAACCTCAATAGGAACATCTTGATTTATTTATGGAGTTGAGCAAACTTCACTTAGGCTTAGGTTCAGCAGCGATTGTCTACAATGTATTTCTTCTTGACTATACACAATTTTGTCAATAATTTGTACTGAATCTGTATTAAGTGTCATTATATCGAGGTCATAATCAATCATATATATTTTTTCTTTATATATGAATGGTTATTGATGCATACATTTATGCAATATTTATTCTACTATTGATATAAAATAAGTAATACCGACTGTTTTTTCTTGGCCCGGAGAGAAGAACGAATGACTTTTATTGCGGGAGAAAACAATAAAACCCAGAGAAAACTCGTGTATATTATAGCTGGGCATGTAACCCAATACCTGTTCAGATCCGATCGGAAAATCGCGTTAGTAAAATGGGAGTGCGAAATTCAATTCTCTGTCCAACCCCCTTGTCATTTCCGAATCTATTTGATTCAAGCAAACCGTAAACAAGTATTCGTTAAATACTTAATAGATGCTCGCTATTTTGGTAGTTTTTTTACTATCAAGTCTCTATAAGTTTACTGAGAGGAGCTAGTAACGGAAATTCAATGTATTTAGAAGAGCCAAAACTTGCACCTACGACAAAATCAAGGGTCGAGGTCAAATACGGGACATTTACAGTTACAAAGGTGTTTACACAGAAATATAAATACAAAGGTTACACTCATGACCTTCACAATGTAAAGGATACACTGTGCCAATGTTCCAGTTTATCAATGCACATTATCCAAAGAAATGTCAAACTACTGACTATAACTGGACATTTAACTATAAACAAGAAGAAAAACTCGTCATATAACGGCCTACTGATAGACAATAAACACTCAACCAGGACAGAAAGCGTTAAACTAATGCCTAATCAAGGCCAATAAACTCTCAACCAGGAAAGAAGTGTCATACTGCTGCCTATTAATTGACATGAAACAGGTAACCAAAACAAAAGCGCCTGGTTTCACTATCGTATCTATCAGTTTGCTGAGAGGATCGCGTCGTTGAAGCGATAAGGGGATTTAACCGCTATTTGAACCTGATACATCAACGGTTATTATGGTTAAACGAAAAAAAACCAGATCAAATGTGTCGATGGACAGAGTGATTGGCACTGAATCGGCATAATAATGACGAGTATGATTAATTTGATATATAACATGAGGGTAGAAAGAGAAGAAAAGCAAAAAACAAAATATGAAAATATCTATTTGCAAAGAATCAATATTAAGCCATTTTAAAATGCGGGTTTGCTCTTAATAATTTAAATATAATTTTCGGTACAATAAAAGACAAATATGGAGCTCTTGACCCATCAAAAATCGCCTAACATCAATATATAAAAAAATTACAGTACCAGCTTATTTTGTATGTCGTAGAAAAGCAAAGATGCCGAAGGTTTTTCGCTTTTTCTGATATTTGATATGGTTATCAGTTTGACGCACATCATATATGCCTCTATTGCCAAGGATTATCACCCCGAGGTGAGTTGTAAAAGTTTCAAAGCAATAATTAAGATTAATAATAAGAAAATGTAATAGGGTTTCACCAGAGTAATCTCCGACGCTGACCTCTAGGTACACCTGCACTATCTTTTTAAACGTCATCATGCAATCTCGATTTCCCGCGTTGGGGTTGTGCTTAGTAGAACAGCCTTGTAAACAACGTCATCAAAAGCAATAGGCACAAAGCGCATACGTTGTAACTTAAGTGTATTACATGGATTTAACATTGAAAAGAAACGCATAGCCTATTGATAAATATGTATACAAGATAAGATTGAGTTCAAAAACCCATGATCATTTCTGTTTCGTTCCATTGTTTCACTTCACACCAGATCTTTCTTATGTTTATCATTATCATTGAATCCGTTAAGATTTACTGTCAGAAGAACACCTTCATAATCGACTGATTCATAATAATCAGTTGATCCACGTTCTGACTGGTAAGGCCAGTCATTATCAAATATTTGTCACCGACACAAAATAACCATGCAAAGAGTTTTGTAAGGACATAGACAGAAAATTAAAAGAAGAAGCAAGATAATATATGGTACCTTTCCCTACACGCAATGATCTATCCCAAAAAGAAAACTTTCAAAAATGTTAAAACAAAGGATACAGGTACATGTTTACCTACATAATCAACTTTTTCTTCATTGTTACTTTTGTAAAATAAGCCACTTCTAAATAAAAAAAAACATGAAAAAAACAAAATTCGATTAAATTAACGGGACTAAATGCGTTCAAAATGCCCACGTCGGAAACACATTACCTAGACAATTAACTGATCCGAAAGCTAATACACAACCTTGACATTTATACAAATGTTCGAATGTCTTAAATGGAAATAAAAACAGAAAACAGAAGACATGTAAAGGTTAACTCCACGACCTTTGTAATTCAAAGCATGCACTGTGCCAATTTAGGAATTATCTGCACATTATCCAAAACTATGTCAAACTACAGCTAAACTAAACTACTTTATTGACATTAAACTCGTTACCAGGAAAAGAAATGTCAAACAAAAGCGTATTTATTGACATTAATCTCGTAACCAGGAAAAACATGTCAATCTACATACTATTGGTTGCCATTAACCTACTGTTGGTTACTTTATCATCTTTATTAAGAAAAAGAAACTTTTCGCGATATTAACTGATAAAATGGTGTTTTAACGCCAAGTTAATAAATGGTTGAGCATATTTACCTCACAACGTACCACTAAGAAAAAAAATCTCCCGGCAGTATACCTTAATATTATGATGATATATATAAATACATATAAACTTCTATCAATTCATCATCGATGAAAACCACCTTACACTTGAAAAGTAAAGATTATGCATTTATAAAAGACTGCACATAAAAACAACGTCTTGGCAAAGAGTTTCAACAGCAGAACAAAACTATAGAGATTGCAAATGTGCATTATTTGAATCAGGCCCCGGTGCCATCAACATTCCTTAACTTAAGGAAACTCCTTAATTTAAAAATCTCCATAGGAAAGCATTACAGAATTGAAGGAAAGTTCATTAACTAAGGATTTTCCCCTTAACTTCTGTAATGCTTTCCTATGGAGATTTTTAGGTTAAGGAGTTTCCTTAAGTTAAGGAACGTTGATGAAACCAGGGCCAGTTGTCGAATCAGCACCAAAACAATAGCACAAAACAGAAAAACAAGATTTGTCGAGACTAACCTGCAAGATCTGTGATAACGAGGTTGACGAGGTAAAGGTTTTTGATGTGGCGGGGACCTGAAGTCTTTCTGGTCAAAACAAAAAGGGCCGAGCAGTTCCCTAGTAAAGACACAACGAACACGGGGACGTACAGAATAGTAAGTACCAAGGACTCGGTGTCACTAATCGAGTACAGTGCCCGAAAGTCTCTGAAGTCCGCCAGCATCACATCCCACGCGAGTACCTCGGTACCATTACGAGCGTTGGTGTCATTTGACGTTTCCTCCGCCATTTTAACGACAGAAGAGCACTTTTTGAGTGACAATGTGTAACTGATACGTCTGTCCAAACCGCTCACAGTTTACAGTACATATCATCGACCACGGGAAATAATGTGCTAACAAACCTGGGACTTTGAAAACATATGCCACGATGGTGTTTGGCTTCTTCTGTCCCCAGAATAAAATAATCATGCCACCAGAATCGATATAGATAAGGACGACTGGTGCGGTGACATGCTTGCAATCAAGCCGCTTGCCCGTGCGGATACAGAGGTATCCGCGTCGTATTAGACAGAATTTCAAGCTCTTTTATCTTGTCAGGATATCCAGATGGTTAGTTAATTCGGTTTTACATTATTCATTTCTATTCACAATATCAAGACATCATGTAAATCCCAAACAGTCCTCCTCTATAATAGCGTTGCATGGTTGTTTACGTAGAGCAAAAGCTAATAAAACATTGTAATATTCACTGCTAGGTATCGTAGTCATGGCGGACATGTCTTTGATGTAGTCTGGTCACAATATAGCCAGGATTAAATATCAACGACGATTTGATCCATTATAAGCTAACTTATTTGTTCAGATCCCGATTAAGGTAAATATCGAAAGATTTTTGCTATCGTCCTTGATGACATCATTAGATACTAGTATCTCGTTTGCTCTGTTTTAACAACTACAAAGTAAGGGTTTGATACTAGAAAGGCATCAAACTCCCCTTCAGACGGTCGCCATCCCAACCTAATTACTCAATTCGGAATTTGCTAAGATTGCTGGTAAGAGATACGCATTTTATTATTGGAGAATATAAATGTACAAGGCCCACACATGATGCCTTAAAAGCGTATGAATCAGGATCGTCTGGTTTCCAGCTCTTTATGAGTGTCCATAAATTATATATATAAATTATGTTTCCTTCCTGTTTCTCTATATACTTGCACTGATGGAGATGTAATCTCGTATTTCAGAATTGCTATTTTTTATGTAAAATTGTATTACTTATACGTGTTTGTTTATTATTGGTCCTGGTAAGAGACATCAAGAAAAGCATATCAAATTGCTATTCAATTATATAAACGATGTCCTGTGTATGAATAACATGGACATTACTTTACACATCGAGAGTGTGTACACTCCTAAACTTGGAGTCCAAACACAGTATGCCTTATTCTTGTAATTAAGCCATTTTCCTCGATATTAACTTATGATTTTACTTGCAAAATGACAAACAAGTCGACTTTCTACTACTCAGTACGATAAACTGGATAATTTCGTTTTTGTCTACTCGTATGATATCCATTTCTTAATAAAACTCCACATCCCCTACTTTTGGTGGCTACAATTTACACTCAAGATCGTGTTTCCAATGTCACTTCTGCCCTGTTATACATAATGCAGTTTCTATGACGACTATAAGGTTTATGTCATCATGTATCTTGCAGGGAAATACCTTTGTAGCGGGTCTAGAATTATTTGATCGTCGACAACCAGATAGCTCAATTGATATAGCGTTCATCTAGAATTCGGAAGGTCCCGTGTTCGAATCCCGATCTGGCCATTTCACTTTCCCTTTCTTCTATTTGGTGCTTTTGCCCAACCCCTATTTCATACATTCAGCATATTCTTGTCAACCGATTCCTGAACCCGAAATTAAATTAATTTAAGCACCAGACTCTTCCGCTTCTACATTAATTTAGACGAGTTCGAGTCCCACCTGGAGTAATTGACGAGTTCTAGAAGGACGAAACAGCTGTATGATGCATCTTAGTTCGTTTTGCGGCGTACTGCATATATTACTAAGGCGCAGCAGGTGTGTGTGTTACGTCATCTTCTTATGTCGTAAATAGATGTGACTTCTGGGTCTGAAACGGAGTTCCGAAGGTCCCAGTTCGAACCCCGGTCTGGTCTTTACATTTTCTTTCTGCTGCTACACGTTAGTGTTTTCTGTGCTATGGTCGATACATTGGTCTATATCCTTCATGAAAACGTTGTTGTTTTGATGTCACTGACCGAGGTTGCGATGTGAGAACATGACCTTATCAGGTTTCGACTTAGATTACCATGGCAGTGTCATCGATGAAACAGAAACCTCATTTTCCTTCCGGTATTACCCGTCTTAATTTCGTTTTTCTAATTTTCCAAGGTTTCGTTTGACCATATGTAACCTTGTTTGTACCAGTTTGGAATTAGATTGTTGATGATATTGCTAGCACTGTTAATCTCTGAAATACTTTGAAGTTTATAGAATTCCCAACATAACTAATGCCCAATGATATGGGACCAAACTAACATGTACATCATCACTTGTGATGATATAAGAAGTTATGATGTAGGTTTTATCAAATTGATATAATTTTTGATAATTCAATTGTAAAACGCAATACAATTGAAATTTGTTTTTACTTTTCCGATGAATTTGTCAATGTATCATCCTTTACTTTAAAGCCGAGCTTATACAACGTGAATCTGTCAGTTCGCAGAGGAAATATAGTTTTTGTACCTGCTAAAGTGCAAACAATTGATCTGGGCAGATTATATTTGATGGAACAATAAAGAATAATACACTATTGGTTAGAATAAACAAGGGTTTGACAATTCATGAGGACATCGACTCCAATTAAAATTGAAAATCCAAATATCGCCTCCAAGTAATATTAAATTAGCAGAGAATAACTCCCTGTGGAATATCTTCTAGATTACTGATGCTCAAGCCGGAGTATTACAAATACTAATTCTGAAAGTCAGCTAATGAAAACAAACCAGATAAGATGATGAAGTGACGAACACAAATAAGAGAATACCAAAGCGTCAACAAAACCATTAATCCGAACTCAAAATCGATTAAATAAACTTGAGTTAAAATATGAACAAGGGAAGATTTAGATGGATACCCTTGTAAAAGTACAAGAGAATAACACCTGGGTCCGTATTCATGAAACCGTTCTCATGCTCAAGCATGGATTCTGTGCTCAAGCCAGCTTTCCTGAAACTCACTTGTATCATCTGGAAGAGTAAAAAAAAAGTCATTATAAATATTGAAAACAGCTTTTGACTTCATGTCTCTCAAATTTTTTAACGAAACTTCGACAAAATTACACTGTTTAAATAATTTATAGCCAGAATAAGAAATACGACTTGAGCACAAAATCCATGCTTGAACATGAGAACGGTTTCGTGAATACGGGCCCAGGCCAGGTGTCTGCTTCATCGACGACACCATGTAAATCTAGGTCAAATAAAAGAACATGTCATGGCCTTAAAGTGAGAATTGAGGCATATTTATAAATCAGAACAAGCAGGCATACTAATGAGCATGTTCAAAAATTCCCATCTTTATATCATACAAGGATGTAGAAAATGTCTTAATAAGACCTAGATGGCGACCATACAACTTGCCCATAGACTTCACAAACCCATATCTCTCTAAGTATAACACAACGCAAAATATTTGCCTTTAACGAAAATAAATAAGAGAATACCGAAGCGTTAACAAAATCATAATCCAAACTCGAAATCGATTAAACCAGGGTCAAAAATGACAAATGAAATATTTACATTGAGACTTTTGTAAAAGTACAAGAGAATAATACCAGGTGTTCCGGAAGAGTAAGCGTCTTCTGCTTCGTCGACGACACCCGTCATGTAAATATTTGTCACATCCAAGTAAACATCTAGTTCTCAAAATGAGAACCGAGTTTTATTGTCAATCACAACAAGTAAGCACGCTAATGAGCATACTCAAAAACGTCCATCTTCATATCACTTAAAAGATACAAAATATTTTTCAATGAGACAACGATGGCGTCCATAAAACTTGCCCATAGTTCTGATCAACCTGCATCTCTCGAATCAATGTGTTGTTAGTTTGTTTGGCAGCAGTCGACTTCGATTACGAAAATACCGATATTTAGAGCAAGCCCTAGAATATCGAATCAACTACGACATGTACACACCATAGGTTGGAGAAACAGGGATGTTACTAGCAAGAAATGGAAAGCTCACGATCGGAAAGTTTTTGTGCCTGACCTGATTAGTTCCTGAAGTCAGCTAAGAATTGGGCGCAGTGTGTTCCCATGGGAATGCCAACAGCCTGCTGGAAAATCTTTCCTCCGAACTCAACAAAAATGTTGTCGACCAGGAATTCAATCATCCGTACTATATATTCTTCAGTATATTTCCTCTTAGCTTTTGTTGTGTTTTTGACAAAGTATGCTCCGAGATAGCTCACTACCATATATTTGTATCGTCGTCCGCCTTTCTTAGAAAAGAAAGCTCTCATAACAAGAGATCGGAGACGTTAAAAACAAAAAGAAAATTACACGTATACTTCACTTGCCACGTGGACAGCGTACATCTCAGCTGAAACGTGACGATATAAGTTTTCCTATCATGAACTTTCCGTTTCTCGATATTAACACCCCTGCTTTCGAAACAATGGTGTAACGTGTTGCTGTTGATTCGTTATTCTGGGGCTTGTTTTAAATGTTGAGATTTTCGTGATAGATGCACTTTCGAACCAGCTTTTCGAGAGCAGCGGATTGGTGAAAAATAATATTGTGCAAAAAACTCACTTTAAGGACGTAGACTTTTGGAACAACTGGTCGTATTATCTTGTTCATTTTAAGGGTGTAGGTTTAAATTTGCATTTGTTCATATTTGGTCCTTGTTTTAATTAATCATGTTTAGCTTGGATTATTGCTTTGTTAACGCTGTGGTATTTCCTAATTTATTGATAAACAATTACGTAGAGTCCCATTTTCAGATGTTTAACTGTAATGCTGTATTGTTTTAAATAAATCGGAAAGTTAGATATAAAGAGTGTAAAAAAACCTAAATATTTGACCTGTAGTAGATCTATATCTATGTTATATAGGGTTATATGATATGACCAAGTATGCATGTCCTGATATTTCGGAACATACCTATACCACCCAATACACTCTTATTATCGTTAACTCTGACATTAAAAACTGTAGATTGTCACGTAAATCTGGAATGACATATTACTAACGAAATTGACTCTCGTGCCCTAATAACTCCCACTTTTGGAAAATTGCTCTTCCCTGTACTCATCTATGTAATTATGTTGCATCCGCTCCATCCTGATGCCATTAAGACAGCTTGTCCACGTGATAATCCTATCACCAACGACATTGAGCTTTTTTACTATAGCATCAACAGTTTCTAGACAAGATTATGATACATAACGTCACTCAATGATACATGACATTTAAGGTAATATCAACGGCGCGACATGTGGTGTGTCATATATAGATGCTAACTGCTTTTGGCAAAGGTTTCTTAGTGAATTTTGAAAGTAACTGTGATATTTCATCAGCAAATACAATTACTGGGATTTTATCACAAATTCAACTTTTAAAGTCTGATCTAATTCCCATGACGTTCATGAACTTTATGAAGGCGGATTTCGAAAACAAAGGGGGGAAAGGATTCATCCTTCATCAACGTCTGCCAAAGCCTAAATGTTATAATGTAGATTCAAAGTTTCACGAATTGTCCTGCTGTTTTTTTAAACTATTTGATTATAAAATCATTTTTCGCTAATTGCTAACCGCTTAGATCATTGCTTATAACATAACTACATGTAACAACACGGGGATTCTTGATTCAAGTTTAATGGATCTCATTTAGAAATATTATGCAACCTTGTATGAAATGAAGATGGACATTTTAGATTATGCTAATTAGTGGTCTCCTTTCTTGTGATTGACACTGATGACTCGGTTCTCATGTATAGCACGCAAAATATCGTATAGAGTAAAACAGGTGTTATTAAATTGCGCTGATCTTCAGCTTACTCGAGAATGGTTTTTATTCTCACCATTGCCTGTCCATATATTAAAAAAAAATAAACACTGTACATTTTAACTATCTTAAACTTATTAATCTATTATATAATAGATCACAGTGGCGTTATTTAATATAAAACAAAATGTCGTTTTTTGTTTTGTTTTGGTTTTTCACAGTTATGATTTGTTGGCGTCTTTTTATCTTAACATAGGTTATGATGTTAGATAACAAGAAAATGCTGCAACCGCTAAATTTTGGCGACATTAGAAAACTTATTTATTGCTATTTTTACACAACCAATTATGTAGTTTTTATGTGACATGTCGATGACTGGTACGATATCAGACCTTAACCAGCAAAGTATATGCACACGTACACATAGGTTACGACAAATCGGTCGATTTCGTCTACCCTGTATACAATAGTTAAGTTATTGTACCGAAATGACTCGTTAAGCTACGTTTTGTTTAAGTCTTGATCATAGATGTGCGAAAGTTTCCGTAACGGGCCCTAAAACGGGTACGACAGTATCAAGGTAAGCCGGAAAACAAGACAGGATGTATTAAGGATGATATGAAAACTAAAGGCCAAGTGGTCATCTTGTATATCAAAGGTTTACCCTCCAGAGGATAGATCGCAGCCATGGCATAGCAACAGCCATGAATCCCCGGAAGACCCTTCGAAATAGCCCTGTACGCAATGAGGATAACACCTTTTGCGATATGATAGTCAATGATTTAAATGTTTACTGCTGTCATTCTGTCAGTTGTCATTAACCCGTTCTTAAATACATATTTTTTCATTCCCATTTGTCTTTGTTTTACTAATTTGGTTATTTTTTATGAGTTATGTTCATTATATTACATTTTCACTAAGTTTGAACCAATTGTATATATGTATATATAAGGATCTTCGTTCTCAAGATCTATTTATAAAATAACAATTACATTTGTTCTGCACCTTTTCATTGTAATCCATTACGAAGGCAAATGCTGTTACAAAATTATAACAACATTAACATTTGTTACGTCATCAACAGTTATTTTTACGTCATCATGATATGCTGTTCAGCAACAGTTTAAAATAACTTATAAAACACACTGATTCAATAAATAGCTAAATATAATTAATTAACGCGATTTTAGCAAATGTTTTAACAGTTCTATAACACGCATTGATATTGCTGTCAAACTTATATAAAGCCTTATCGGGTTTTATTAAGTCAATAGCACTCTGGGTTATAGGACTGTTACAACATTTGCTAAAACATTCATTGTTAAAGCAAATCATCAAATCTGCATTTGTTGTCATTTTAATATTAGGTACAGTATAGTTCAATAATTGACGCCCTAATAGGTGATTTAAATTCAATATTTGTTCATAAGATAATCTGTTTTGTTTTTTCTAAGTACAGCTTTGTTCCGTATTGTAAATGATCTGCTGAGGCTTGTTAAGGTTTTTTGTTTAGTATTATAAGACGCTTACTCTTCCGGAACACCTGGTCTTATTCTCTTGTACTTTTACAAGGGTCTCCATGTAAATCTTTCCTTTGTTCAAATGTTTCCCCTGGTTTAATCGATTTTGAGTTTGGATTATGATTATGTTGACGCTTCGGTATTCTCTTATTTTATTGATGTAAATCCTGTTAATAAAAACCTAAAATTAGATTTTCGTTAATAATGACGTACTTCCTAGATGTATTGATGTGTTGATCATTTAGTTAAATATTAACAATATTTTGTTATTATGCCAATGAAATTCTAATATCAAATATTTTGGTCAATGTTACTATTTTTGTGTGCTTAACATTTTTTGAGATTTTGTTTTTTCCTGAAAATGTCCTGTTGACATTTTCCTAACAGTTGTCTGTTATTAACATTGCATGCTGTTTTTGACGTTGTCGTGACGTAACAACGTTAATTGATACTCTTTGACATAAACAAGCTAGAAGTCGTTATCACGCCATACTATAATGGTTTTAACTCGTAATGGCGGCTGCTTTCGACAACTTGATAACAGTGCAGTAGACGAGTGATATTCTACTATCAGCTAATGTGTTAAGCCTCCAAAATTGACCGCCAATCGTGCAATCGCGATCGTGTAAATCCGGTGATAATGGTGTCATCACAACCAGTCTTAATGCGGTCGACTGGTGTCGTCTGCCGACGGCTCCTCCTGGGTTGTCATCAATCAGGACAGGACCTTCATTCTTTTACTGGTACGTACAGATCGTAGTGGAATTCAAGCAGAGATGTGACTCGGGTTGCACAGACATGTAAACTCGAATTGATCGCTCGACGGCACATCAGGCTAACTGTAAAGTCTATCTACAAATGAAAACAGCGAACCTCTGTGTTAAATCCTTAATCAACAATTTCCGTAAGAACGGAACTAAAGCAATGACATGATTAAACTTGTTGTAGAATCCATTTATAGCATGGAATGATCATTCCCTACCGTCAAACTGAAGGTTAGACTGTGAACAAAGCTCCCTGTTAAAATGGGCATTAACCATCAGTGGTAGTTCAATTGTACCTACGGGATGAAATAAAATATTGATATGGATATATAGCATGCTCAAAGATGTAATTGCTATTCCACAACACACTACACGTATTGCTTCCTGCTCACTACAGCCTAGTATGTCCAGTTTGACTGTTTCCTTTAAACGGTTGTATTTACTCGAAAACAAATAGACTATACCTAACGATAATCCAAACTCAAAATATATAAAAACCAGAGGCTAAATATGTACAAGGGGAAGAACAATATGGTAACCCTTGATAAGGTAAAAGAGAATAAGATTAAGTTTTCCGGAAGAGCATATTACCAAAACCGAAACAAGCATAGTAAATATTAAAAAGTATAACTTACTTCAACCGTTAAGAATGACGTAGAAAGATAACATTAAGTCACAATTAGGAGCGTTAAATATTTGGAGCCATGGTGTCTACAGCATCAAAATGAGAAATTCAAATCTAATTTAGGTTGAACAAACCAAAAACGGTAATGCCATTTGATGCGTGCACTACGAACTTGATAGTGGGTCGGTAATTAGAAGTAGATGACGGCAAGGAAATGTGTGGGTTAGCTTATAATCTAGTTAATTGTTAATTTAACTCGGTGATGCATGTTTTCAGTAATATGGTTACAGAATGATCTATACAGTTTTAATTAAGATGTGTGTAACTGAATTAAATGTTCATTACGGCGTTTGAAATAGGATCCGGTATGACACATTACGTTATTTGACACATGTTTACAAGTCTCTAGTAATGAACTGATTGCTACAAACAATACTTAGGTGTTCATTTGTGCTCACTCTTGCGTCTTCAGCAAGCAATATGGGCTCATGGGGTGATAAAGTCATGCTGTAAATAGATGTACAGGCGGCTTTCCCGTGCATTGAAGCAGAATACACTTACTCTTCCGCAACACCAGGGTCCGTATTCATGAAACTGTTCTCATGCTCAAGCATAGATTTGTGCTCAAGTCAGGATTCTTGGAATTTACTTAAATCATGTCAAATGCTCAAAAAGTAAACCGAAAACACTGAAAACAGTATTTGGCTTCAACAATCTTCAAATTATTTCGAAATCTTCATATATCATTTCATTATCAAATTATAACCGGATCAAGAAATTGGGCTTGAACACAGAATCCATGCTTGAGCATGAGAACTTTTTCATGAATACGAGCCCTGGTCTCATTCTATTGTATTGTTATTGTACTTTTACAATGGTCTCCATGTAAATCTTTCCTTTGTTCATATTTTGCCCATAGTTTAATCGATTTTGAGTACGGATTAAGATTTTGTTAGCGCTTCGGTAGTCTCTTTTTTTTCGATTTTCTACTGTAGCCATACTGTATTTGCTAATTTAAAAACATCACTATTTGAGAATGGTATACTGTGGAGATACATATGTGAGTGGTTATCTTATTATTGGGTTTTTCGCGCTGAAAGCAATTCGCTAAATTATGATTTCGCTAATTATAATTTCTTAATATTGCTTTCTACAGCAAGTGTTTTTTAGTGGGCTTATTAATTGCGCTTATCTGTTTCAATTCGGTTATGCGCAAAAATTTGAGTGCATAAAGATAACAATGTTAACAGTGTGTTTTTATGTTACAATACGTACATACGTATTTTTGGCGTCTCCTTGGTTTCATCTATAAACGTTTCCAATATTTGTTACGGATTTCTACAATTTGCATACATTCAACAGATTCCTGGATCCAACCTACATCCACAGCACAAAAAACGACACACACTGTAATCTTCTGAATATTCTTCTCCGTATCGATCAAAGAAAATTACTTCTTCGATCTTCAATGCAGTAAGCTATTTATAAACAATTGTGGTAAGAGAACTTATCTATCATCAGGGACGTCTATGAAATAGATATCTGCGTTGGGGAGTATTTATATAAAAACAACGCAGATAATACAAGCTACTTCATAAGAGTGTCATACTGTATCAAAGATTGTGATAAGTCTATTTTATTGACAAGTAAAACTGAACATATTACCCTGTATACGATGAGAGTATGTGTTACGTCTAAACAAAGATAACATATTTTAATAGGTATGTATGACGTGCAAAACATAGTTATACTGTGTTGTATTAATAGCTATTTTTTATTATCATATTATTCATGATAAAGCGGATGCGATTTGAGTTGAATTAAGTCAATGGGATGATAATGAGTATATCAGAGTATATAAATAATAAATAAGAGAATAACGAAGCGTTAACCAAATCATAATCCAATCTCAAAATCGATTAAACCAGGGGCAAAATATTAACAATGGAAAGATTTACTTGGAGACTCTTGTAAAAGTACAATAGAATAAGACCAGGTGTTCCGGAAGAGTAAGCGTCTTCTGCTTCATCGACGACACCCGCCATTCAAATCTTTGTCACATCCATGTAAACATAAAGTTCTCAAAATGAGAACCGAGTATCATTGTCAATCACAACAAGTAACCACACTAATACGCATACTCAAAAACGTCCATCTTCATATCTCTTTAAGATACAGAATATTTCTTAACTAGAAAAAGATAAAAACAATATTGAAATAGATAAAAGCTCAATGTTGTATAATATATTTTTGATAAATTGACATTTCCAAGGAGTGGCGGATGGCGTGATTTGTACACCCTGTGAAATTACTTTCAGATGTCTTTATCAAAATAAACAAAGAATACCGAAACGTCAACAAAACCATCATCCGAACTCAAATTCAATTAAACTATTGGCAAAATAACACATAGGAAAGGATTTACAAGGAGACCCTCGAACAAATATAAAATATGTATTCCAGTTGTTGGAAAAGAGTCAGCGTGTTTTTTTTATTTTTTTATTTGTTTTTTATGTTTTACTTCACCTGCCATGTAAAAACATCCACGTAAATGCCAAGTCCTCAAAGTGAAAAGTTGGGTACCATTCTCAATCACAATAAACAAAATTACAAAATGAGAATACTAACCTTCATACCAAACAGGGCTGTATTTCTCAATGATATATTTCTCTTTGAGACCAAGATGCTAACTTTCCAACGTACTCATACTCTTCATCAACCTGCAACTCTCGAATCCCTGAGCCGCATGTTTGTTCGTCAGAAAGCAAACTTAACACATATCCTTAAAGTCTCGATAATTAGAGCAAACTATAGAATAACGAAACAACATTGACATGTAAACACACGTAAACTTCGAATCTAAATTACGTTCAATAAATTATGTAATTATTTTGCGATTCACCTGATGTATAGTATCAAAGCTTGAACATAAAACAAGTGTTTACAAGATGCTAATACATTGTACTTACACAATAGTAACACAGAGTAATTGGGTACAGTTATCCGTATTTATCATACTGTGACCCAGTGAACATGTACTTAGAAAACAAAACTTTGGTTGTGACGTTGTTACATAATTATAGTATTCGGGAACACATTTTCTATGGTTGTAATTTTTATATATGCATAATATTTAGGACCACATTATATTTGTTTGCAATATTGTTACGCAGTGTTTTTGAGACCACATTACCTATGAGTTCCTCTTCCGGAACACTTGGTCTAATTCTCTTGTACTTTTACAAGAGTCTCCATGTAAATCTTTCCTTTGTTCATATTTTGCCACTGGTTTAATCGATTTTGGGTTTGGATTATGCTTTTGTTAACGCTTCGGTATTCTCTTATTTATTTTGTAACATATAACATATATCAATATATTACCTATAAGTGCAAGATTGTTACGCATTTGGTAACAAAATGCTACATGTGGTGTTAAGCAACACAAATCATATATGTGTACGTGATAAGCATTTTGTTAGAAACTAGTTATCGACAAAATTGTTACAAGGCAATTACACATTAATTGATGATAACTGAATTTAGTGGTTCATTGCATTTTTGATAATTTACCTATATTATATATGATCAACTGAGGCCGGAAAAACATTTCCATGCTAGGTCAATCTTCATTCTCTCACAACGTTGAAACGTTAATACTATCACTAACATCATTGGGATATTCAAGTCGTGATACACAATAAAAGGATATTGGTATTACCATCAAATAATTTCTATGACAACAAACGTATGTAGGCGGTATTATTGCTTACATGATATAAAGTTTATTGCACGCTTGACAAAAAGACCATTATAGATATACATACAACGTATCGTGTATGTTGATTAATATATCATTTATTATTATGGCAAAATCATATGTTGCCAGTACAGACGACGTTTACTCGAGCACAAGCACCTGTTTGTTCGATCTCATTTTAGTTATTTTGCCGGATCATTCATAGCCACAGTTATCCCAATTCATAAGTAGCATGATTCATATTTTAACATTTTCGTAGTACAAGATTTGAAATTATACAGTACTAATGTATTTCGTTCCGAATTCATAAATTAAATCATTCGTGTTATACTTGTACATACAAAGGGTTGATTTATCAAATCATCATTTCTGCTACACATGCTATAATGATAGTTGATGTAGGGCCTTATTTAGCTACCATTAACGACTCTAGCACGCTGTATACAGTGAATAATTTAACCGTGTACATTAGAAAGCTATTTTTTCTGTGCAAACTATGTTTGCAAATAGGGGGTATGTTTAATATCGCTGTCATCATTCAAAAAAACTCGAGGGAAAAGTAAATATTTTCAAAATGGTGGTCAATCAAAAGTATTTACATGGTATTTTAGCATATTCAGGTAGTTGAAAGGAGAGAAAAATACTCTTTCATGGCCATAGGTGTGAGATAGAGAAATTCCGCCCGAGTGGTTTTCAAATTTGAAAAACCCTCGGGTGGAATTTCCCTATCTTATAGGTCATGGAAGAGTCTTATAATATTCAACCTAGGTTGTCGGAGTCATATGTACTATACAGGTATAGTACCAATTATATATTAAGCCTGGTTGAATTTTTCAAACATAGGTCTAAAGATATTAGCCGGAGTATCTGCAATACATGTGCAAACATCGGTCTCATTAGTTAAGCCGTTTATCCTGATCCTGCAATACATACTATTATATAAATAGCTGTCTATTTACATAAACCTAAAGACTTCATTAGATAAGACGGAAGTCATGCAATGCATATACAAATAAAGAGATAATTAGATAAACCGGAAGTCCTGTTGTACGTATATGTAAAGATTTTAGTTTAGTAACACACGCTTACTGGACGACTCCAGTTAGCATCTGATCGTACTAATACGTCAAGGCAATTACACCACCATTGCAGAATGCAGCTCGACAAAATCCGTTCCTTCTGGGAGGGGGTCAGGAACAAGGCTCATCGAGTCCGCATTTCCATTTATTGTAACTTTCAGTGCGTTATTAGTGCTAGCCGATTCTCCGGTTATTTATATTGGGCTTTGTACCGTGTCATCGATTTTATGGGATGGTTTTAAGTAGACAACTGTCACATGTGCTATTGGCATTAATAAGTATAGGAAAGCCTTTAGCAATAACATTAATTAGCAATGTGGTGCGCACATTTGGTAGCGCTGGGAAAACACACAATATCCAGCCTCGAATACATCTTAAATGTCAGGTGTTGCAATTTGAGCGTTTGATATTGAACAGGCTTAATACACTCGGGCAGATAATGCTGTCTGGTGAAAGTAAATCTTCAGGATGACGTCACCAAGGACTGTCAAACTACGTAAATAACTATTTCTATTTGAGAATGGTTCTTAGAACTAGATATCAATTAACATAAGAATGACATATATATACTGTAAAAATGGATTTATCTCTTGGACATTACTGTTTGGGGTGCAAATTACGTCATTATGGCCAACCAGAATACTTTTTGGTATAATAAAAATTTTGAAGATTTTTTTGATTTTTTTTTTTAAGTATAAGTACCTTCGTATATCTATTAAAAGAACACAGGATCGATAGCCAAGGGGCATCTTCACTTATAATGTGGACATCAAACGCGTCTCAAAATGTCAAGGCCGAATGGCCCGTTGTCAAGCTATAATTGAATGACAGTTGCGACGAACACGTATATTTTCAAAGGCACTCGATCCGGATTGACGATATAAGATCCCTGACTATGAACATCTACAACTATTTATTGTGTAAGGGATTGCACACCTTTGGGCAAATCTTGTAGCACTCGTCAAACACAAAATTATGCAGTTTATATTAAATTTGAATAATGGTTCAAATACTAATTTCAACTTTAAATTTGTTCTGCTTTTTTATCATCTTTTGTTTCGTTGCGAAGCTTAATAACGATTATGTTTGTTGTCATGCTTAATAAAGAATATGTTCGTTGCCGGGCTTAGTGACGAATATGTTCGTTGCCAGGATTAATAAAGAATATGCACATTGCCGGGTTTCATCAAAAATATCTTCGTTGCCGAGCTTAATAAAGAATATGTTCGTTGCCATGCTTGAAAAAGAATATGTTTGTTGCCGGGCTTAATAAAGAATATGTTCGTTGCCGGGCTTAACAAAGAATGTGATCTTTGCTGGGTTTTTGAAAGAACAGGTATGCTCGTTATTGAGCTTAATAAAGAACTGTTCGTTGTGGGGCATCATAAAGAATATGTTCATCGATGGACTTATTGAAGAATAGGTTCGTTGCCTGACTTGCTAAAGACCATGTTCGTTGCCGGGCTTTATAATAATTATGTTCCTTGCGTGTCTAAATAAAAACAATAAGTTCGTTGCCGGGATTAACAAAGAATATGTTCGTTTTCATGCTTAATAAAGACTATGTGTGTTGCCATTTGTATTCATACAGCCTAAAGCAACCATTTGGGTAAAAACCACTGATCAAAAATAACCTAAAAAGTTTCATTATTAGATAGTCTGTGTAAGAAAGGAATACCAATTAGTGAACCTGGTACGCGTGTCTTTGTTTACAAACACTTTGGTTTATTTTTTTTTTTTGCTGTGATGGGGCGGGGCTGAATTTCTCGTGACAGATAAAATGTGTCCAAATTTATCAACGTTTGCGGTGTGGCCGGGAAAATCCTTTAATTTTGGTCGATTTAAACAATTATTGCATTGATTTCCTGTTTCCTTGCTATGAAATATACGGCAATAGTCCCTTTAAACGAATAGCAGTTTGTTTAGTTAGAACAAAACATAAATGTGTGATATCGCATTGCATGACCCAAGAAATAAGGGTTTGATTTCAAGAACAAAAATCTGTTCCTCTTAAATTGGGATTAATTCCTTATGACAAGTTTTTTTCGACATCTAAAGCAGCTTTATCTTAATACTGGTTTCGATATTGACGGTGTTACGTCCGCCATCAGATCGCATTACTGTATATAACAATGCCCGGGCAAAACGTGCAGAACATACATTCATTACAATTTACTAGAACGAAAGCCTGATATCACCACTTTAATATCTAATGTTAAAATTGTTAAAAATGAGTACTTCTCAACCATAGTGCTTAGCTCTTCTAATATCAAAATCGTCCTTCAGACCTCGTTATATTGATGAGATACGAGTAGGCACTGGCGTCAATATGATTCACTTGTAGGTAACAGCCATGTTGTTCGTAAGCAAAACTATTGATTGCAAGGCCTACTTGTGACGGAGAAATTCACATCATATTCACATTAATATTGATATGATGATAGGTTATCATTTCAGCAGTTATAATATTGTGCGATAAAACGACAATATAATAATGAAAAAAGAACGTGAAAACATAATGCAAAGTCACAATTGTCAATAGCACACTTCTTGAATGTCAATAGTTTAGTATTTTACAGAAAGTTAACAAGATAAATAACAAAACGTGAACACAGGTTGTGTACAAAATACAGAATGTACTAAAACGAACGTACGGAATAAAGAAGGTCCAATATTATATGTTTTTGTTAATGTCCTGTGGAAACGTTTCAGTATATTTGTGCCATGTTACCTTTCCTTGTACATATTTCGCTTTGTTTTCATTCCGTATGTAAGTTTTAATACACTATTTGCTCCAAGGTAAACGTTTATATAGAACAAGATTTACCGAAACGTGTACACACAATGTAAACATAACGTGTAATATACCGAAACAAATATTAATCGAAAAAACATCAAACGAAAAGGAAAGGTATCATACACACTAGTGTTTATAACAGGGGTTAGTTGATATGTCTATCTCTATTATACTTCTTGTATGATGACTCGCTTTTAATTTTTAGAACTTGATGTGCCCAAAATTTACAAGGCGGGTTTCGTCGAGAAGCAGAAGACGATTACTCCTCCGGAACACCTGGTCTTCTTCTCTTGTACTTTTACTTTTGTAAATCTGTCCTTTGTTTTTTCCTCCTCTAGTTTAATCGATTATGAGTTCAGATTATGGTTTTGTTGACGCTTTGGTATTTGATTTTGTATTTTGTATTAAGATTGTTTTTTAAAAAGCCTGTGCACATTCGCCAGTCAGTGGTTGAACCTGTTTTGTCCATAGATATGCACATAAATGTTGTATTGCATTCAACGGCTTTTTTCAGAGTTTTATTTTTAGTTACTCTCAATTTGTGGAATGTAAGCTTAATATTCTAACGCTGCAAATATCAAATCCTATAGAGACAATCATAATATTTCAGTCAACAGCAGTTTTAGGTTTTCGAACTCAATCATTGCTAGCATCCTCTATCTTCCAGTACCATGAATCCCTTGAATCGAATCGAAAGAATTTTATGGATTTTATATTTGAAACCTAAATCCGGCAGATGTGTGTTGACATACTTTCAAGGTCGATTCAAATTCTTGTTTTTCAGTCAATATCAAATTGCAGCTCAAATCTAAATCCTCCTAAATGTTTTAAGGTCAAAATCAATTTTCTCTGAAGGTCTCGATTAAATGGTGAAATCTCAAGAAGTCCTTTGAGAGCGGATTAATGTATTGAACCGCTCCAAACCAAATAGTAACTGAAACCGGAAAATATAATTGGACAGCCGAACAAAAAAGACAGAAGTCAAATTCCGTAGGAGCCAAATGTGAAACATTCATCACTTTAGGTTTTTGTAGTAAAACCTACACAGTTACAAATATCACATCATGACGTATTAAGTTAGGAATTAAACGTTGACATCAATCAGAAAAGAGGAGACAAAAACAAACAAGATAAAGGAATAAACAGAACAAAAGGAAATAAAATGACAACAGAAATGGAGCTGTCACTTTATGGTTAAAAATGACTGAAATCTCGAAACAATGGTTTTAACGAGATATTGGTACCAAATGAGTTTAGTAAAGAAACAACAGATAAGAAAACATCAGAGCAAACGTCAATGGGTAGAATACCAACCAATGAAACAAAAAGCCACCAAAAATAAAAAGGGATACATCTCAAAACTTTAAACACTGACTAAATAACCACTTGACTTGAAAATCAATTCGTCAGTTTTAGATCATTTCTGATATTTTAAGATACATGATAATCGCACTGGGATATATCATTGTCTCACTGGGAGGTGTTTTGTATCCTTGTATCAAATGAAGGTGGAGGATTTTGAATATGATCATTCGTATGCCTAGTTGTCGTAATCGAGAATGATGCCTTAGTTTTCACTTCGAGGATGTGATATTTACTTGGACCTAGCTTAAGATTGCGGGTGTCGTCAATGAAGCAAGACTTCCAATCGGTCCTCACTCTGATTAACCTTACATACTATGAATATGTTCTAACATATAAATCAATGGTACACAAAAACAAAAAAGTACATAACACTTTTTTCAATCCTTTCAATCTATGCTACAATATATGAAATGCAACAGGACACGAAGACAATGACTATCGAATTAATAAAGAAAATATGCAAAACGTATAACATTTCAGTTTTGGGAGAGGATAACATAGGACTCGATATTATCATGTCATTTCTGTGTGTCATTGTAGCTCAATAGAAATTCCCACGCACTTGAGGGCGGGATGCGCGCACTGGTGTTTTATTCGTTGGTTGGTTGTGTTTCACAAAAGAGAGTGACAATTGTCATGTCACGTTTTGCTGAGTATTTAAGTGTAATGTTTACTTTGGTTTTTATCGCTGTTGTGATTGACAAGAAGCTGTTGTTTTCATTGCCGTATTTGTGAAGACTTTTTCATCGACGTTTTGATTAATGAATCTCATTTTCTATCACTGATTTGATATATAATGCAAGAATGTCTCTTTCAGTTGTTTTCATTAATTGGTTATTGTATAACTCAATTAATCGCTGATTTGATATCCAAAAGACTATCAGTCGCTGAATTTATTTAAGAATGTCACTTTCCATTGTATTATTTCGTGAAGATTTCTCATTTTATCGTAATTGTTTGAGTTAACGAGGTCCCGTTTTAATATTTCAAATAATTGCATTGATTAATGACGTAAAGGTAATTTCAATGACTTACACTTTACATTGTACTAAAATAAATGTATAAAACAATTTTTTTTGGTCCATGGTTGTCCCGCATGTCTATCTGAAATGTCGCAATTGATTCGTTATTCTAGGGCTTGCTCTGAATATCGAGATTTTCATGATAGTTGTCAGCAACTTACGGCACAGATATTTGCCGTTTTTTAGTATGCTTATAAGTGTGCTTACTTGTTGTTATTGACAATGATGACTAGGTTCTTGTTTTTACTTGATGTTTACTTAGATGTGACAAAGATTTACATGGCGGGTGTCGTCGATGAAACAGAAGACGCTTACTCTTCCTAAACAACTGGTCTTATCTTCTTGAACTTTTACAAGAGTTCCCATGTTAATCTCTCCTTTGTTCATAGTTTTCCTCTAGTTTAATCGATTTCGAGTTCGGATTATGGGTTTGTTGACGCTTTGGTAATCCCTGTTTTTTCCTTGTACTCACGTACGACGTTTGACGCTTCCCTTACTTTCATGATACCCCTTGTCATCTCACCGCGATACTACTGACTGCAACCTAAACTGCAAACGCAACTGAAACTCATAATTCATGTTCATTTCTATTTTCTACGAAATCTGACGGCCATTAATATGTTCAAGAGGGCATCGACGTCTTCACGTTTGCATACGTAAACTTGCCCTGAGCGTACTAATAAAGTACGAGAGCGAGGCTGCCGGATACGGAAGTCATATATTCTATATGCGGTGGGTTATAGCCTACGATATGTCACCTGGACAGCGGAGATCTGTGACAGGGGGTTGACAGTTAAAGATGTTTCACGTAGATAACAGTCAGGCTTCCCGCCAGCCACTGAGGCCCCCCGCCACAACCATCACTCGCGTCGAATAAGCGAAACTTTAAAGAAAACATCTTTGATTATAACGTAGAAAGACAACTAGAAATGACGCAGAAGTTCTATCGTCACAAACATCAACACCGTCATTACAGTTAACGGTGAAGGTTTTACAAACATGGCCAATAAACCAAGCAGGGGGAGACATTAGCTCAGCACGACCACATAGAGTGGGTGTCAGAGAGCGAAACGTTGTACATAAAGGGGAACGACCTGGACGTTTAACCTTATCACAACACGTATTAAAATAGTGAAAAAGACAAAGTAAATCACAAAAGATGACACTTGATATTCAAAAAACAACAATAAGAGAAGATTGAGCACAAGGACAGACGTTTCCTGTCAGAATTTTATGCATCTGCTGAATAAGGTTTTGTACCATTTCCGGAGCAAAACACGTTATGTAGAAACTTTTAGGGTTGTGTTTTAAACATCACATCATTTAATTTTTTAAAGACCAACAACATTTATTTTCAAATTATTTCTTCCTAGCACGGTATTAAATGAACATGAACTGCCTTCTTTATGCTCAGTTGGTGCAGCTGTCAAAAACAATACCTTTTGTTCGGACTAAATATCGACAAAAAAAAAATAGAAAATACCGAAGGGTTAACAAAATCATAATCTGAACTCAAAACCATTCAACTTACTGCAAAATATGATCAAAAGAAATATTTAAATGATGACCTTGTAAAAGTACAAGATAATAAGACCAGGTGTTCCAGAGTAGTAAGCGTCTTCTGCTTCATCGACAGCACCCGCCATGTAAAGCTTGGTCACATTCAAGTAAACATCAAGCCCTCGAAATGAGAACCAAGTCATTGTCAATCACAACAAGTATTCATACTAAGGAGCTTACACAAAAACGTTCATCTTCATATCACACAAAGTTACAGAATAACGTTCAATGAGACAAAGATGGCGACCATAAAACTTGTCTATATTTCTGATCAACCTGCCTCTCTCGAATCCCTGTGTTGTTAGTTTGTTTGTCAGCAGTCTACATCGACCACGAAAATCCCGATATTTAGAGCAAGCCCTAGAATAACAAATCAGCTGCGACATGTAAACATCATAAGTTGTAGAAGCAGGGATGTTACTATCAAGAAAAGGAAAGTTCACGAGCGGAAACTTTAAATCATCTCGTTTGTCGTATAGCTTAGTAGTAAGCTGTCCATGTTGGTCGTAGTTTAAGTAGAGATCGAGGTAAGCAGCTGATGTAGAAGAAGAAAAAAAGTCATAAAATACCAATACATTTGGGTCACGGCATACGTGGGGAAGCCGCCTGGTACTCGCCTGGGTTTTGTTTTTCTTCTGAAAGACTGGATACCTTCCATCACTTAAAACTGGAAAACAAACCAAACCAAACCATGATATATTACAAGGTAAACTTGCCAGGATGGTGACCACATAACTAGTAAACAGTTTACATCAACCTGCATAATTATGTCAGTGAGTCGTCCTTCTTCGAAATGTTGTCGGCATTACTTTAGAAATTTTGGATTCCCACCTTTTAGCCTCTAGCATCACTGACGAGGGGAGGCCTAGAAAGCCAAAATAGCTTTATAATGCAGTTTAATTGTTTTTCGGGATATTGTATCTATTAATAGATTTTTAAGGTGTAGCATGAGTGTGTGTGTTACGTTAACAAAACCATAATCTGAATTCCAAATTCTTGCAAAAGTACACCAAACGAAGACCAGGTGTTCCGAAAGAGTAAGCGTCGGGGTAAGAGTAAACAACAAGAATGCCCCTAATCTAGTAATGCCCATTCCGTCAACGGCCTTGAACATAAAGACCTGCTTTGATAATAAGCTTTGGAATCCTTACTAGAACCGAAAATAAGCCGCGGCTTATTATCAGGATTTTAGGGCATTTGGTTTGCGGTTTGACAGTGGCTCTTTTGTTAAGAACAAAGAAGAGAATTTGTGCAAGCTACATTATTTTTTCTGCCAAATGCCATTATCAATATCCCCATTTTATAATACTCGCTAGACCTCGAATGTCGCTGTATCGGAACTATAACAATGCATTACCTGGTAGAAGGCTAGCTTACGATTGCTCGAAATTATTTGAGAAGAGATGGCTCAAGTGATTCAAGGACTTTGGGGACTAAGATTGCTTTTTAAAGCAGGGAAATGAATGCATATAATACGAAACAGACAGGCAGACTCACTGAATCCATAGAGCGATTTTCCCTCAGTTTTTAGAATATTGTATGTCTGAAAAATATCAACTTTCAAACGTCAATGTAACATTACAAAAAAAACAGAGAATACCAAAACGTCAACAAAACCATAATCCGAACTCAAATTCGATGAAACTACAGAAAAAATAGGAAATATTTGCATGGAGACCCTCGTAAAAGTACAAGATAATAAGACCAGGTGTTCCGGAAGAGTAAGCGTCTTCTGCTTCGTCGACGACATCCGCCATATAAATATAAATCAAATCCAAGTTAATGTCATTGTCTCAAAGTGAGAGCTGAGGCATAATTCGATATCACAACAAGCACCTTTATTTAAAGACTGGTTCCAAAAACTTTGCAGAGTCCTTAAGTTTACTTTAGAATGTATCGACGATATGTTATCCTGTACAAGAATGTTTATTGGCCATGAAACATGACCTGACAAAACCAAGAATTCAAGGAAGAGTCATTCATGCTAATTGTCGACCTCGATCTTTACTTACAATATGATAGTAACCTTGTCTGTTTCGGTACATAGATTATAAATCATCCTTTTCTTTCTAGTAACATGTTTACTTGTTCGGGATTCGCTGTATTAATTTTAGGCTGATTTGATGTGCACGTGCTTTCTCTCACTGTCGTGGTTTCCGAAATGTGTGTACATTGTTAACGTGCAAACAAACGATGGAAAACATTCACAAGTTTTATTCTCATCGCATTCGGGTTATAGTATAAACAAATTAGAGGTGTGAAAGATTAATATCGGCTCATTTGTGTACCTGGTGAGAAATGGCGATGACTTCTTACACTTTAATTTTAAACTTTCTGGAAACCCTATTTCTCCTTTTACTGATTTGAAAAATCTCAGATAAACGTGTAAACGATTTGATCTGTTTAAAACGTGAACTCGTTTTAATTAATTTTGAGTTGGAATCGATGTTTTGCTTACATTTCGGAAAGTTTCTTCTTAATTTATTTATTGGTGGCAGAAGGTAAGCATCAATCTGGCCAGCGATGAACATGAGAGCAGGTGATAATAGGTTTTGTGAGAGATTACCGTGGATAGGGAAAAAGTACAAAAATGGTAAAGAGATGAACTGGAGAGGAGATTAAATACGAAGAGGGATTAACGGGTGATCAGAAAATCTGGTAAAGAAAAAAACACAGTGTGCCAGGAGAAACAGTGAAAGCAGCAATGCAATTGCTGATTTACAAGAGCAGAAGATATGCATGAGCAAGGTAAGGCACTAATTGATATGCAGGGATACACACTAAACTGTATGAATACATACTCAATTGATATTTAAACATTGGCAACATCGTTCAATGAACACGATATTTGCATAATTAAGTACGCTTATGCATCGCACCAAATGCTGATTGTTAAGCACGTAATCTTTGATAATGTCTTGTGTGATTATTATATATTCTTCGTTTCGATTTCGAAATAGCTAACAAAATCGAAACTAAAGTGCGAAGTTGGACATTCCTCTGTAGAATGACGAAGACTGCAGGACTTACTTCCCTTGGGATGAACACATATCGATACATCTATTTTGGTACTTACACACTGCAAATGTACGTAGTGTAATGTAATCATGGAATCATCATGTTCATGAAAAAGGTAGAATCCTCCAAACATTATTTATTTTCAATGACATAAAAATAGGTTTACGTGCCTATTATTTAGGTAGATGCTAAACGATTTTATGATATGCACATGTATAGCATGTTCTTTCTTTATCACTAAAGACAAAGTGTCATTAATGCAAAATGTTATATATATATGACAAATTAACCGGTTTTTCTACCTCACTAGAGTTTTTCGATTCAAATTGGTATATATCTATAATAAATTATACACAGCCAATGTTTCTTCGTGTGAATTTTACGTGAATTTGCACAGTTATTTTCAAGTGAAATCCACATCAATTTTGTTCACCTGAAATTCCCTTTTCAGCACATTTCGCGTGAAATTCAAGGAAAATTTGCATGTGAATTTCACGGGAAATTTTCATGTGAATTTCACGTGAATTACGAATATTCCGTGAAATTCTCGTGACGACATTTTGCCTGTGTAGACTAATTTTCTATCTCACAATATCAACAATTCAAAACTATATAATATGTACTCCCTATATCACAATACTCTTAAATATAATATTACATTCATTTCTATCTCGCATTTTTATCAGTTCAAAATAGTATATATAAATAATATTATTTAAACTTCTATCTCACAATACTATCAGTATTCAATACAAAATTACATTCTATGTCAATAACCAAATTGTACAGGTACAGATAAAGTGTGTACGACGTACAGGTACACATACAGTACACTCCACGCACAGGTACACATACAGTGTACACCACGTACAGGTATACATACAGTGTTCTCCACGTACAGGTACACATACAGTGTACAACACGTACAGGTACACATACAGTACACTCCACGTACAGGTACATGTACCAATACAGTGTACACCGCATACAGCTACACATACAGTGTACTCGCATACAGCTTAACATACAGTGTACTCCACGTACAGGTACATGCACGTCTGTTTTAAAATAGCCGCGCGTCGCGAGATCACGCGAGAATTTCTTTCTAATCCAGCTATTTTTGATCACGTGACGTGAGGCGGCGGCCATTTTCAACAGATTTCAGGAAACTGGTAATATTTTAGAAATGGATGACGACAGTTAGTTTACGACCTCCTGTGACTTAATTAAATGTGTAGGTTAGTAGAAAAAATCTGTCCTTTCCGTTGATACTTAATTTACATGTGATCGGAAATGTTTCATATTATAAAACACGGCTTAAAAGGCGACCCGTGCACGGGTCGGTAAAATTTCCACTTTTTTACAAAGGAGGAATTCTGACTCTCGCACCCGCCTGTCGTCCAAATATTTAGCGGGTCAGAGAGTCAGAACCCTTCATACTAATATACAATGTACATCACGTACAGGTATACATACAGTGTGCACCAGGTTCAGGTACACATAAAGTGTACTCCACGTACAGGTACACATACAGTGTACACCAGGTACAGGTACACATACAGTGTACTCCACGTACAAGTATACATACAGTGCACACCACGTACAGGTACACATACATTGTACACCGCGTACAGGTACACATACAGTGTACACCACGTACAGGTACACATACAGTGTACTCCACGTACAGGTACACATACAGTGTACACCACGTACAGGTACACATACAGTGTACACCACGTACAGGTACACATACAGTGTACTCCACGTACATGTACACATACAGTGTACTCCACGTACAGCTACACAAACAGTGTACTCCACGTACAGGTACACATACAGTATACTCCACGTGCAGGTCATCACACTGATTTTTCAACGTCTTGTACATTATTATACTCATTCGTAGTATACATATTACAGATTTGTTAGATGATTGCAACATGTATCTGAAAACTTGTTATCGCAATGGGGAAGTGGGATGATTCCACGTAGAATAGCATCCACAAAATGAATAAAACCAGCCACATCATTGAGATAGTTCTCATTTAACAACGGAAGTTAACAGAACATGACCCCTGACACCAATATAAGTAAGCAGCAATCTGCTTAAACATTAAAAGTCACCATAAGACATTAGTTTTATTATTATTATCGTCCTTAATTTTCTGCTTGTGGAAAATGGGGAGAAGAAAATCCCGTACCCCAAACCTAACCATGGTACCACACATCGATATACCGTATAACGGGAAATTTTAGCGGGGCTTTAGTGTTGCTTTTAGGCGGGTCCGTATAAAGATCGCCAAAATTTAACCCGTCAAATTTTAACATCGTCAATTAAAAAGACGCGAAAATTTAGTTTTCAGCAACAGTTTCCGTTCCGACCGTCATTTATCTTCGATAACTCCTGTTGTTCCGATAACTCCCGAGAGTAACGAGTGGTGTGTATTGTTGGACATGGATAGGATGTATTGATATAACATAATTATCTATATACACCGGTAGGTAATATATATGCTCAACGCCAAATTAAAACCCTAGATATCAGGGATGAGGCCAAATCTTAACTAGCCAAAATGAAACTTTCAGTTTTTTATGACCAAATCACCAAATTTTATGACCGCTAAAATATCCCGCTATACGGTAACATTATGCGCTAATAACTGACATCATCTGATTCTACGTATCATAGTCGCGGATCAACAATGGATATTATATAACCAAATGATAACGCTTATATAAGTATGTTACTGTACCTTGTACATGTACATTGTATGTGTATATCGCATACCTGGGTAATAATGAGACTACACTGCCTCGTTCTCACAGACTACCGCTACCCGAGTCAATACACATGTACGTATACTCTAGTTACATACATTTGTAGTGCTCAATCGACCGATTGTTGATAGCTACCCTACCATAGCCGGGTCACAAATATCTAAATATAAACGTGTGTTGACGTCGTGTGTGTAGCTGTCCGATACCCTGTTAAGTATGGGTAGTATCACCTGCTTGAAGAGAAACAAATGAGATAGTCAAGCTCAAACAATTGTACGTTTAAGAGTATGGCATCGAGTGTACAACAAGTGGAAGTTAATCGTGCAGGGCCTTCCCTGATCAACCATGACAGTTCAGTCCTTGATCTCGTCTTCGCCCTCGACTGTACTGCCAGTATGGGTAGTTACATTGGGACGGCCCGCAGGAATATACGGACCATTGTTGAGAGGATCGTATCGTCTGAGAAGAGTGATGTACGCCTGGCCCTGGTGGAGTACAGAGACCATCCACCACAGGATGACACGTTTGTGACTCGCCCTCACGACTTCAGCACCTCCGTGTCCACCATGAGAAAATGGCTGGAGGGGTGTAATGCACAGGGAGGGGGAGATATCCCCGAGGCTGTAACTGACGCTCTGAATGAAGTACTCAAACTTTCGTGGAGGGAGAATTCTACAAAGATATGTGTGTTGATATCGGATGCTCCGCCACACGGTCTGCACTCTGTAGGGGACACGTTCCCAAACGGATGTCCAGCAGGGCTCGACCCGATGTTCATTGTCCGACAAATGGCCGAAAAGGGAATTACGTTATACTGTGTTGGCTGTGAACCTGCAATCGTTCCTTATAAGGAATTCTTTACGGCCATTGCATTTCTGACCGGTGGACAATACGTACCCCTTCTTGGAGCCAAAGCACTTACTCAGATAATCATAGGCGGCGCCCAGGAAGAAATTTCTCTGGATAGATGGATGGCCGAGGTTGATCGAGAAGTCCAAGAAGAAATGAAAAATGGGCGTGAAGTGAACGAGGAAAACATTTCAAAGAAGATTACAGCGACGTTAAAATCGAAAGGAGCAAAGAGTAAAACGTTGATGCGAAATAGCTTCGCTCTAAAGGCAGCGTCTGCGTTCTCCATGGTATTATCCAAATGTAAAAGTATGATGCAACTGAAAGGAAAATTTAAGCTTGCGGAGTTACCTTCATCCGTTGGTTGTAAAGCGAGGAAAATGTGTAAGGGGAAAAAGGGTAAAACGGCGACGAAGGGTATCAAACGTAAAAAGTGTGCCCCGGTAAAAAGAGGAAGAACACGAAAAACATCAAAGGTTACAGTAGCTGATGAAGAGGAGGAGGAGAGCGAGGAATTTAACGCCGTGGAGAGCACTATATCTCAATCACAGGTTTTAAGAATGGTGAGAAAATCGAAGGCGAGGATCATGAAAAAGTGACTGGGTAACGCTGTGTTAAATTCGACATGAGTTATAATTTTGGAAGCCCATTGTTTCAGTGACATATCTGCACTCTAGTGTTGATGAATTGGAATAAGTTACGATATTTACATTTGCTCTGCATCCTGGCTTTGTAATATATTGCGGAAGCGAATGATGTTATGAGATCATAGCTCACTGTTACCTTTGCTAACGTAACGTCATCAATTTCAGAGTTGTTAACATTTTATTGTCGGTTCAAAAAATGTAAGAATAACAAAATTATCAACCAAAATTACTCTATTGAAACGAAATATGATTAATGAATATTTCAGCAAATATTGTTATGGTCCTACTATATAACACATCTCTATTGTTGACAATCTTACCAGTCTTTATTTAGCTCGCCAGCAGTAGCACTAATATAATTGCCTTAAGCTTTCATTGCTTAATCAAGTTTTTGTTTCCTATGGGCTTCGTTTGATTTATGTTATCAACATTGAGAACTTGTTCGCATATTTATTGAAAACAGCGAATGTTTCACAATGCTTACCCAATGAAGTCATGGACTGTTTTGAATTCAAGTAGTGCAAAATGGTTAAATCCACGTTAATGTTTTGTACTCTCACGTTTTGAATTACCTTTTAATGGCGGTCAACGAACCCTAGTCCTAACGCTGACTCGTACAATGGTCAACTTTGTTTGTGAGTTATAAAATCTAAAAGGATTGGACCTGGTTGACGAAATATTGCAATATATAATAGACATTTGTATCTTTATAGATAATTATCAGTTTCCAATATCTATTCACAAATTCTGTTGTTGACATACCCGACAGTTGTTGCTATCTAATCACTGAAAAGTCAGAGAACATGATAACGGCACTTTCCTGGGTCGGTATCGTAACACAACATCGTCAGATTCATGTAGCATTGTATGAGAACACTCTCCCTTATTCGTCAGTATTCCCTCTTTAAGCGTTGCATTGAAACGGTCCTTTCGTATGTGCATGTATTTTTTTTTTTTTTATAAAATTTGCACAATAAGCATGTGAGTTGTAAATTTATATTGTTTTTCATTTGATTGTTTGTTATTAAAAGTGTTTTACGCACTTGACCCTTCTACTTCTACATTAGTTTAGAAATTTAGGATTCCTATCTTTTGGCTTAGCATCACTGAAGAGTCCTACGAGGACGAAACAGCTGTATGATGCAGTTTAATTCATTTTTTCGGCATACTGTATATATTACTAAATTTAAGAGGTGCAGCATATGTGTGCGTTACATGATCTTTATGATAGGGGTGGCAGACTCTGCTGGTGGATTTTTTAGTCCCCTAGGTTTGCTGGAGCCTCCATAGCCACAGTTAATCTCATTTGAGTAGTGGCACGGTACTTAATATACACATTTTCGTAGTAAACGCACCTGACCATTCTGCTTCTACATTAGTTCAGAAATTTTGGATTCCTACCTTTTGGCCCTACCATCACTAAAGAGTCCTAAGGGGACGAAACAGCTGTATGATGCAGTTTAATTCATTTTTTCGGCATACTGTATCTATTACTAATTTAAGAGGTGCAGCATATGTGTGTGTAACATCATCTTTATGATAGAGGGTGGCAGACTCTGCTAGTGGATTTTTTAGTCCCCGAGGTTTGCTGGAGCCTCCATATCCACAGTTAATCTCATTTGAGTAGTGGCACGGTACTTAATATACACATTTTCGTAGTACACTATTTGAAATTATACAGAACTAGTTTAATCTTACTTCTAAATTAATAAATTAAAGGAGTTTTACGTACCTGACCTGTCTGCTTCTACATTAGTTTAGAAATTTTGTATTCCTACCTTTTGGCCCCTAGCATCACTGAAGAGTCCTAGGAGGACGAAACAGCTGTATGATTGCAGTTTAATTCATTTTTTTCGGCATACCGCGTCTATTACTAAATTTAAGAGGTGCAGCATATGTGTGTGTTACGTCAACCTTATCAAACATTAGCCCGCTTTATCAAGAACGGAAGTAAACAATATACAACTAAATGTGACAAACGAATTGGAGGTGGTCTGGGGTTTCCGGATTTGTGATTTATTCTTTATTCTCTTTTTGACTAGTATTACAGGTAAATTTATAAACGACATCTGATTTGCATACTGTGATAGCCTAATGTTTTTTGAGTTTTTTTTTTAATATTGTTCTGAAATAAAATAATCTACACATGGACTTTGTTCTGTCATTTTATACATGTTTCTCATCACGGCCCTGTCCTGGATAGTCGTTATATTATCTTTTGCCAGGGTATGTCACCTTCATAGTGTGGGTACATTAAGCTTTGTAATGTTCTTTGGCTCTAGATCTATCGAAAAACAAAGGGGTCCATGGGCCCGTATACTCCTCACCTTTGGCTCTAAATCTATAAAAACCAAAGGGGTCTATATATGGGCCCGTAGACGCCTGGCTTTTGGCTCTATATCTATAACAAATCAAACGGGGTATGTGGGCCAGTAGACGCCTCGCCTATGACTATAGATATATAAAAACCAAACGGGGCCTATGGGTGCGTAGACGCCTGGCCTTTGGCTCTATATCTATAACAAATCAAACGGAGTATGTGGGCCAGTAGACGCCTCGCCTATGGCTATAGATATATAAAAACCAAACGGGGCCTATGGGTGCTTAGACCCTCGCCTTTTGCTCTAGATCTATAAAAACCAAACGCGGTTCTGTGGACCAGCAGACCCCTCGCCTTTAGCTCTAGATCTATAATAATCAAACGGGGTCTGTGGGTATGTAGCCCGTTTTAACCCAGAGATAACTTATGACAAGCTATCTATCAAATCTTTTTTACCCCTCAGTAGGTGATAACAATCCATATGTTTTTTGAAATAAGGAAAACTTAAGGATTCCAAATTATCGACTTTCTGCAACACACAAATCTTTCTTACTTCTACATTAAGTAACTGGAACTCTTTAGAGAATGATATCAAATCCCTTCCTCTCCCATCTTTTACACTAGCTCTCTCCCAAAAGTCAACCCTGCTTAATAGTTATGGGGAAAGAAAATTAAATAGTATACATGCTAGACTAAGACACCATTGTAGCTCTCTTAAAGATGATCACTTTCATGTTAATCTAGTTCAAGACTCCCAATGTTTACATTGTGGGCATTTTTGTGAAAATGTATACCATTTCCTTTTTGAGGGTCAATGTTTTCCCACTTCCCGTTCAGAAATGTTTAAAGCATTAAATCACTTGAATGTAGAAATTAATTTTAAATTGCTACTTTTTGGTAATGAAGACTTGGCTTTGGATGTTAATTATTATGTGTTTGAACATGTGCAGGTTTTCATCAAATCCAACAAAAGATTTTAAACATTCAATTTATGTCTATCTCTATATCACTTATTATGTAAAATTGACTTATTTCAACTTTGAAATTGTAAATGTCTATTTCATCATTTGTGTAAATATTGTTTGTTGATAGGAAAGGGCTTCATAATTTGTTATGACTTGTGCCTAATCCTTTGGCCTATTTTTGACAATAAATATGTTTAACGTCAAGACAATGTATTTAGTAGTCCTCGTTTTCTAGTATGTTAAACACTGCATTAAAGGGCTAAATCATCATAATTTGATTTATCAGATCCCTGTTTTCTCTTGTTAAATTATTACGCTCTATCAAGTAATGATGTATGCACTTTATGAGATCGTAAATCCAATGGAGCATTAACGTAAATTGCGTAAACGCTGTACAATTTACCGACTACTCCGTTAGATTTATGATTTTATAAATAAAACAAAATAAAAAGGCTAACCCTTAGATTAACTGTATTTTTCTGTAAATGGTTAATGACTACTATGTTCATTATAGTCGCATCTGCGGACATAAGATTTGAAATCTAAACTTATAAACCTGAGAACGATTCAATAAATGTTACAGCATAAAATTTGCATCAGCCGTGGTTAACCCCACTCATGTCTATTTTTGATGACGTCACAAAATGTGTCCCGAACTGGATAATTTACATAACTCCGCTCACATGTGTTAATGACGTCATACAATTGTGTCTGGATTGCCAAATTTGCATAGCTGTGTCCTTATGTATTGCTGCATCGTCGGATACCCACGGTTGATCTCGCTTCGCTAACTCACTCATCACCCGTGGGCAAACTCGCCAAGAAATCCTCGTAAAATATGGTAATTCGTATATTAGAACGGACCAATCAGAAAATCCGATATGTAATTTGGAACTCTCCAGTTTTAAGACCCGTTTCGTGGTATACCATACACAACAATGGCTGCGCCCATGAGAAAGCGTGTAAACGGCGAGTAGAAGACTTGTTCACAACGATGGCGGCACCAATTAAGTCTTGTGAATTTGTTTAAAAATCATACGAGACAAGTCTTACAGGTCAAAATCAAGTCAAGAGCAATACAGTGCTACTTATCTAAGTTACGATTCCGTATAGATTATATAACGCTAATTCTGATTGGTTTAAAATCCCATCGCGAAACTGCACTGGAACCAATCAAATGCTTCGTACATATTAATTACCTACGAGGATTTCTCGGCGAGTTTGCCCACGGTTGATGAGTGAGTTAGCGAAGCGATATCAACCGTGGGTATCCGACGATGGTATTGCTGTCGACACCATAGATATTTGGCACGTTCTCAAATAAAGTTATGAGTTAATAACTCTAGTTTGCGGGGAAATGGTTACCGAGTGAATGTAAATATTGAAGTTTTATAGAAAAATGTAAATATTAAAGGATTCAAGCAAAATGTATAGCTAAAACAAAATCCTGTGATTAATGCGAAGAAATGAAGTGCCCGACACCATGCTACATCAGATAACAAGTCCTAAGAGTCTACTTTGAGTTTTTTCTGAGTTTGATACATTAGCGGTAAATGTTTATTTTGTTCCTTCACCAGACAGACTGACAGTAAAGTACGTTAACACTTTACGTGATGCATTTTCGTAGATACTGCAAGATGGCGTCCATGGTCTGCTGCTTCCTCCCCTCTATCTACTACTACTACTATTACTATGCGGCTATCCGAGTCATTTTAAAGGATTTGATGTTTAGGACCAGAATATTCCGGATCGTGTTGAAGGGTTTCATGGCTGTTGATACGCATTGGCCATTATCGGTTTCAAATAATATCTCTATAAAAGAGGTAAACTTGTATTCTGATTTCTTTCTCGTACGTAATGTGAGGTCTGTAGGTAGACTCTGTTGTGATCCTTTGTTTAATATCTGTGGCTCAGCATGTACTTTATGGGGAGAGAGGCTACATCTTCCGGCTCCAGACATCCTTATTGTACATTGTAAACAATCTGACCATGATAGACTACCCAACTGGCCGTAGCTATGCCGACGCGGTACAGATAGGCGATGTCCTGGAAGTTGAAGTCTGTTCCTGTCAAGGCAAATTCTAACAGATCCTTGATCGTTTATCAAACCGTTTCACGTCTGAGATGTTTTGGCTTTCACAAACCACACGTTTTGTTTACTATATTGTAAATGACCTTTGTTATGTTTGGCGGTCGCCTGTTAGTAATGACATTTTACCGAGCTACCTGTCTGGCCCTTTCACAAACATTCCTTAACTTAAGGAAATTCCTTAACTTTAAAGTCTCCGTAGAAAGCTGTGCAGACGTAAAGGAAATAATCCTTAACTTAAGATTTTTATTTTAACTTATGTAATGCTTTCCTTTTGGAATTTTCAGGAATTTCCTTAAGTTAAGGAACGTTGATGAAACCGGACCAGGGACATTATATTGAATTAATAAATTATTGTGGGCATTGATTAAAGCCTTATCAAGAGAATACATGAATTATTTCTTGAACATCTTGAAAATAAAACTTTTATGTTCTTCAAGACAAGGCCATGGATTATTTCAATCTAATTAAAATACAGATCCTCACTATTACTATCGTGTGTATGATCTGACAGCGACCAGTAGAAGGTCATGTGCAGATGACCTTTGTATTCAACAATCAAATCGCTGCTTACCAGATTCTGAAAGTGAAAAGCTAATTTCGGTTTGTTTCTACACTTGACGTTAAACCAGAGCAAAGTAGCGAGAAACTCGATGGACCATATACAAAAATGGCGGCGCCCAGTTCAGCAGTCTGTACGCCAAGGCGTAGACATGATCTTTTTAGATATTATCTATTTGATTTGTAGTTTTTCGTTCGTCCGAACAGAAATAACAACTGAAGGTAAAGAAATTATCACAAAATATACTAATCAAATTGTTATATAACGCCCTAAATAATTTTCTCATCTTCGCTTCGATCCACAGCCATTTTTGTTCGTCTTCCAAACCCCGTTTACAAGGTGCATTTTGATTGGCTGTTCATTTCCTAGATATGGAAATAATAAAGTTCATCTGCACATGACTTTCTACTGGTCGCTTTCAGATCCTACACACGATAGTAATAGTGAGGATCTGTATTTTAATCAGATTGTGGGTTATTTAAGTCCATATACACTATCATTTGTAATCACTCAAGAAGTTCTGTTTCTTACACTTATTCTTAAGAAACATTGTATTAACGGTGAAATTGTCCAAGCGTCTGACTCTGACTGAGGACCCTTTCATTCGACAGAACCAAAAATTTATAAAAGCACGACAGAGTGTGTGTAATCATTTCCGCCTCTTCACAACTATATAGTTCCGTCTTTATTCTTCGTAATTCTGTGTATGGATACCTCACCACGTTATATACTATTAATTCAGACGGTTACACTTTGGTATTTAGAACGCTGAATTCTTCAGTATATCAAGATACATGTACGCATTACCTTGTCGATTGAAAATCCGACTATGATTGTAATAATTTTAGGAATTCAAAATTATCTTGAACTATAAATTGTCTGCAGCCATATCCTAGTTTCATATGTTCCAATTTCGGACAACCAATACATTGCGCCCATTACACCTGTCCTGGATTTACCATTGAGTTTGGGAAACGGGACAAAATTTTAAAAGTATACAAGAAGCGGCACACTGTGTCTTTGACGGCAGGGAAGATGGTTGTCCCGTCATAGGAATATATGTCAATTAAAAAATCAGGTCGCGATCGCTGATTGGCTATGCCATTGCATCATACCGTGTGATCACTGAATGGGGAGCAGGACTACACCACACATTTCCGAATCCACTAGACTGCAAAGGGAGGTAACTACATGTAGGTACTGACACTAAATATACCGCACTTTCTGAAGAATTCATATAAAAACATACATGAAACTGATCAAATATAACGGTATTTTATTAGTCAGTAAAGCTAATTCATTGTATAGTGTGATTTAAAAAGCATATTTTATTTTTTACTTCAGTATAACATTCAATAACAAAATTTATTGAAATAGTTTAAAGAAAAAAAAGTTTTCAAGACGTTTTGTTTATTTTTGTTGGTTTATTTTTCATTGGATGTATTGCTATGTTGTAATAAAATAAGGCATTCCTTAAATCTCGATCGACACGAATGCTCCCGTTAATATCCAAAGATTTTTTTTTTCATTTCCACTGATGTTAGACAAGGATCTCCAATATGTTAGCACATTGACTATGCGTTTGTCGATACAATGGTAAGAATATGCCTGTATTCACACTATTATATGCTACATGTATTTGTTCAAGCATGGTTCGAAATCTAATTCCTGTTTCGCTCCAATCATTATTGGTGCAAGATGTAGTTCCGTCCCAGCCAGTCGTCAATGACATAGTGTACCGTTTATTGTACTTTTCAAACATTGCCCCGTTACCGTACCTCAACCCAATGGAAAATTCGGACCAGGTGTATAATTTATGTTCATAATGCTTTACCATATATGGGAAACAAGAGATGCACTAAATATCTTCCATCGTCGTTTACACCATCGATATCCAGGGGCTACACTCTCCTACGCTCTCGATACCCCTGGAATATGTCACATGCTTCCAAAAACATTAACTCTGATTATAAAAACATAAATACTCTGAATATCTCGGGCACATAACGGTAAAATATGACAGGCTTTGAAGTCGGTTGCGGCTCCTTTGTGATATTCATAGACAAGTATCAGCCTAGCGATTGGCCAGTTCCTTTTTACCTGAGACCAATCAAACTGTTATCTCTGTGCCTTCAGTTTGGTTGCCATGACATATTCCAGGGGTGTAGAGAGCGTAGGTGAGCGTAGGTGAGCGTAACCCCTGGATATCGAAGATGATTCCAGGGGTGTACAGAGCGAAGGTAAATGTAACCCCTGGGTATCGAGAATGATTCCAGGGGTGTAGAGAGCTTAGGTGAAGGTAACCCCTGGATATCGAGAATGAGTCCAGGGGTGTAGAGAGCGAAGGTGAGCGTAACCCCTGGATATCGAGGTTTGGTCCTTTACTCTCAGTGATCTGGTTCTGTATTAGCATACCTCATTGCTTCTTTTTAAGGATGTACTAGCTGCTCTTCGTGTGTTGTTCTAGACTTAATAGACCACCACCCCCCACCCCCCACCCCCCCCCCCCCCCCCCCTCCTTTCTATAGTATGCTCAATATTTGGATCACACGACGTTTGACGAGGAACTGTGGACATGTCTACGTTAACTATGTACAGAGAGTTTATCGATACGGGACGGATTATTAAAAAATCATTATTTGTTCCATAAATTATTACCCTTTCTTTAGTTTGGGACTTTGCTGATGTTTCTTTGCTAAATGGTCGTCTTAGGTTATGTTAAGAAGACCAAGGACAAAACAAAATTTATCACAGAGATAAAATCGTAAGCATGATCGAATTCAGGTTCGAAATATTTTTGCTATAATGGCCATAATCCCCCGCAGATCAGTAGAGACAAACGGTGCCCGTCTATGTCAATGAATATTGGACTTCATTTATAATCTTAATCCACACCATAACCAGCCGAAGGTTCTTGCCAACTTTGAAAACCGTAATGGTGAAATTTCCACAATCTACACCCAATGGGTTGATTATCTATCTCATTCCAACTACCGAAATAGATTCATAAACCGTGAATATGCGTTCAGAGTGACTATACTATCCATGTGTTTCCTCTGTGGTTTTAAGACGAAAACGAATCTATCTTAAAAAAAATTCACAGAAATAAAATATTCCAATATTTCAAACTTGTACAGTCTATAAAAAAGGGGGTTTTCTTCATTGCATAACGTTGCCTTTTCCACATTGGGCATTTCATAATTCGAGATGTTACATTATTGGTGAGCCATTTTGAAATGGGAGGAACTATATCATACAATAAATATGTAATCAACTATTTTGATTATGCAATGAACATGTATATAACATTGATGTATATCTCATGTACAGCATGCATGTCTGTAGCTGTTATCAGTCAATGTTATTGTTATAACTGTTATCAATTCCGTTATTGGACTCCTGGGATCTATTGAATAACACTAAAAATAATGATAATTGTAATAAAATCAAACTGGAATATTACATCCGAGACACGTTAACATTGTTTTATTCTATGAAATTCGGGACTGTACAGGAATTTTAAAAATGCCTTAATTTTCATTCATTCTAACGCCTTATCTCTAGTCAAAATATTTCTGAAATGCCTTATTTTAATGCTACCATTTCAATTTTAGAAACAAATATGGCAGGGCAGCCACTGTTTTGAACAATATTTAGACAATAAAACTCATACAAATAAAAGTCCAATGCTTCTTTTAAGTTACGATTAATTGATTTTTAGGACGATTATAAATGTCTGTTTTTCAACTGGTATTCCTTTTCAAACACGTGAAAATATATTAGCGAATCCATTTATTGTTCCTCTTGGAGAGTTTAATTGCTTTGGGTCTCTTGCGACCGTTTATAAAAGCGCTTTTGGGTTTTAATAAACTCTTTACATTAACCTTAGTGCACCGACTCATTTGTCATCAGATTTATCAATCCTATCTCTAACGGTGCTATTTCTATCTTTCAAACAATACATGGAATCGCCTTACAGAGACGGCATTCTAACTCGGAGTTGATACCACATCATCATCATGAAATCCTAAACGACAATTCCTCCTTATCCCAGATCATCTTCTTTTACTCCCTAATCGAGTGAGGCTGGTTCTCTCTGTATTTCTGTTAAACAGACGGCTATTTTCTCAATTTTTAAATATACAAAAAAAAAGAGCTAACCATTCGACCAATCAAGAAATTGCAGCACTGTTGTAGGACACCTAATCTGTTGATGACTATCACTTACTGATAGTCAAAAATAACTGAGAGGTATGGATCCTGCACACTTGGGTTTTTCTTCGGATATTAATATTATCAATGAATCATTCAGAGTATTCTGACACAGTTTTTTCCCCATATCACCCATCAATTATCCTAATTGCATTATCAAATGTCAAGCTTTTTAGACTTTTCAAGACAATGTAGCCATTTTTCAATTTGCGTGGATGCGAGAAAAAGCTATCTGATAGGAACATGTTCGTGTGGGGGAAAAAGCAAAGTCGTCGAAGAAGAGTCAAACAGAACCTACATTTGAACACTTAAAAAACCGTTAAAACTTTTTGCGTAGTGTCGTACGCGTATCGTGTTTTTTTCTTGAAAATAAAACATGCACGCACGTTTTGAATAACTACATGTAAAAGTAGCCATTATTAATTTGTTTAAGCAATACCTGCATGTAAAATGTAAAAAAAGGAATTATTTTGTTAAACACAAAATCGTAAGCATTTGGCAAAACCACGACATAAGCACAACTTTTGACAGTAAATTACTCTGTGTTAGCACAATGGCTATGAATTTCATCAATAAATTGATGAACATACACTGGTGTAAAGCGATTTAAAAGCGATCAAATAAAGCAGCTCGTTTGTTGTTATTACCGACAGTTCATATAATCCTCACTTTAACTTGCTATAGAGTATTTCCAATTAAATGTTATTGGTATGCAAGCCATCAGCGCCGTACCGTTTGATGTGCTGTAATCCTAACTCATGAAGAGTTGGTCACCGCGACATCACAGAACGCAGGCTTACATCTCATAACCCAACTTGTGTCGGTACAGCATGATAAAGACTCGGGCCAATGCGCATAATCAATTATCTACAATAAATAAAAGGGTTTAAGCATTTAATTTAGTTGATCTTCCTGTGATGTTGGATTATAAATATAAAAAACAAACATATTTTAATTATAAATATTTAATATCAACAAATGAAGACACATCAAAGAAACAAACATTGTATGCTTAATGTAATGCCTTGTAGTGATAATTAAACATCAAATAATGAAAAGCATAACCTCAAAACTCTTAAGTGTGTCCCGTAGTGCCGTGTATCCCGTAGTGTTGTGTATCCAATATTGTTGTGTATCCCGTAGTGTTGTGTATCCCGCAGTGTTGTGTATTCCGTAGTGTTGTATATCCCGTAGTGTTGTGTGTCCCGTAGTGTTGTGTATCCCGTTGTGTTGTGTATCCCGTAGTGTTGTATATCCCGTAGTATTGTGTTTCCCGTGGTGTTGTGTCTTCCATAGTGTTGTGTATCCCGTAGTGTTGTGTATCCCGTAGTGTTGTGTATCCCGTGGTGTTGTGTATTCCATAGTGTTGTGTATCCCGCAGTGTTGTGTATCCCGTAGTGTTGTGTATCCCGTGTTGTTGTGTATTCCATAGTGTTGTGTATTCCATTGTGTTGTGTATCCCGTAGTGCTGTGTATACCGTAGTGTTGTGTATCCCATAGTGTTGTGTATCCCGTAGTGTTGTGTATCCCGTGGTGTTGTGTCTTCCATAGTGTTGTGTATCCCGTAGTGTTGTGTATCCCGTAGTGTTGTGTATCCCGTGGTGTTGTGTATTCCATAGTGTTGTGTATTCCATTGTGTTGTGTATCCCGTAGTGCTGTGTATACCGTAGTGTTGTGTATCCCATAGTGTTGTGTATCACATAGTGTTGTGTATCCCGTGGTGTTGTGTATTCCATAGTGTTGTGTATTCCATTGTGTTGTGTATCCCGTAGTGCTGTGTATACCGTAGTGTTGTGTATCCCATAGTGTTGTGTATCCCGTAGTGTTGTGTATCCCGTAGTGTTGTGTATCCCGTGGTGTTGTGTATTCCATAGTGTTGTGTATTCCATTGTGTTGTGTATCCCGTAGTGTTGTGTATCCCGTGGTGTTGTGTCTTCCATAGTGTTGTGTATCCCGTAGTGTTGTGTATCCCGTAGTGTTGTGTATCCCGTGGTGTTGTGTATTCCATAGTGTTGTGTATTCCATTGTGTTGTGTATCCCGTAGTGCTGTGTATACCGTAGTGTTGTGTATCCCATAGTGTTGTGTATCACATAGTGTTGTGTATCCCGTGGTGTTGTGTATTCCATAGTATTGTGTATTCCATAGTGTTGTGTATCCCATAGTGTTGTGTATCCCGTGGTGTTGTGTATTCCATAATGTTGTGTATCCCGTAGTGTTGTGTATTCCGTAGTGTTGTGTATCCCGTGGTGTTGTGTATCCCGTAGTGCTGTGTATTCCGTAGTGTTGTGTATCCCGTAGTGTTGTGTATCCAGTAGTGTTGTATATCCCGTAGTGTTGTGTATCCCGTAGTGTTGTGTATTCCGTAGTGTTGTATATCCCGTGGTGTTGTGTATCCCGTAGTGCTGTGTATTCCGTAGTGTTGTGTATCCCGTAGTGTTGTGTGTTCCATAGTGTTGTGTATCCCGTGGTGTTGTGTATTCCATAGTGTCGTGTATCCCGTAGTGCTGTGTATACCGTAGTGTTGTGTATCCCATAGTGTTGTGTATACTGTAGTGTTGTGTATCCCGTAGTGCTGTGTATCCAGTAGTGTTGTGTATCCAGTAGTGTTGTGTATACTGTAGTGTTGTGTATCCAGTAGTGTTGTGTATACTGTAGTGTTGTGTATCCCGTAGTGTTTTGTATCCCATTGTGTTGTGTATCCCGTAGTGTTGTGTATCCCGTAGTGTTGTGTATCCTTTGTGATGTGTATCTCCTTAATAATGTGTATCCTTAGTGATGTGTATCTCCTTAATAATGTGTATCTTTAGTGATGTGTATCTCCTTCATGATGTGTATCTCCTTCATGATGTGCATCTCCTTAGTGATGTGTATCTCCTTAGTGATGTGTATCCTTTGTGATGTGTATCCCATAGTGTTGTGTATCCCGTAGCGTTGTGTATCCCATTGTGTTGTGTATCCCGTAGTGTTGTGTATCCTTTGTGATGTGTATCTCCTTAATAATGTGTATCATTAGTGATGTGTATCCTTAGTGATGTATTTCCTTTGTGATGTGTATCCTTAGTGATGTGTATCTCCTTAATGATGTGTATCCTTAGTGGTGTGTATCTCCTTAATGATGTGTATCACTAGTGATTTGTATCATTAGTGATGTGTATCCTTAGTGATGTGTATCTTTTGTGATGTGTATCCTTAGTGATGTGTATCCTTTGTGATGTGTATCTCCTTATTGATGTGTATCTCCTTAATAATGTGTATCCTTAGTGATGTGTATCCTTAGTGATGTGTATCTCCTTTGTGATGTGTATACTTAATGGTATGTGTCTCTTAGTGTTGTGGGTCCCGTTGTGTTATGTGTCCCGTAATTTTGAGCGTACTGTGATGTTGTGTCCCGAAGAATTACATATCCAAGATCTGACGTGTTCACATGATGTACCTTATCGTTTATTATTCTCTCAATGGGTACTATATTCTTGTGTGTTGTGTTATCCCTTGTTTTATTGTGTTCATACATAACATTCATCACAGTTTACATATCCAATCAATCAATCACTCTTTCGGAACTTTTGGCACCTTCATTCAAATGTTCATAAGACGAAATAAATTACATTGTTGAGCCGTCATTCTCACGGAATGTATTACGGCACTACACCATCTCCTACCCAATTTCTGATCCACCGGGAAAATATATAATAGATAACCATATCATAGGGTAACTATACTCGATACATCAATGTTATGTTTAAGCTTATATGATAAATCTGTCATGGTGATCCATAAAAATAAAATTCCTCATTAAATAAATCATCTATCGCCCGCCATCGTCAGCAAAGATCATTGTGTGGAATTCTGTGCTTGCGGTACTTCCGTTGTTTAGAATTGTTTATAATTCGTTGATGCACATCGCCCTCGTTTCCACTACTTTCGTTAATCTCCGCAATCACAGACCTCCTGTAATCAAATGCTGGCAGAGTCTGCTTCGCCACTGGACTACCATTCATACCTTCAAACCGTGGAGAGTTATTTCCGGAAGACGAGGAGGATCGTCTCCTCGACCGGATACTTGCGGATCGGATGGAGCTCCGATGGAACGACCGGAAAGGTGTTGATTTGTTGAATGTTAGATAGCCCTGTAAATTTAATGGAGGAGAAGTGGATTAAAACATGTTCCCCTATACATATCAAATTATTATGACTAACTTTATGGAAATGTTATCGAACAGGAAGTTATAAACAATGAAATTAATAGAAAAAAGTAATAAACATAAAATATTTGGACATAAACGAAGAAAAATATCACTTGATCTGAAACTTACACATATATTTTTAATAGCAATGGATATTATCGGATTTTCACTACGATTTTTTGCCAATTAATTAGTATATAGTATAGCCACGCGCCGAACATATTGTTGTAGATTGTGCCAGTAACCAGCTAGAGTGGTAAGGCTACACAGTGGGTTGTTATCACGCCTTTCACTAATATAACAAACCAAAGGCCGGTATCATGAAGCCGTTCACAATCGTGTTACTCAAAACAACATTCTCGTACACTGTAACTCAAATTATGCCAAAAATCTAAAGGTCAAAAAGTCACTGACAATAGTATCTGGCTTTAAGTCTCATCAAAATTGTTTCAAATCTTTGACCAAATACTATTTCATTTTAAAGTTATTTAAGGATTAACAATTTTTTTATGTTATTGAGGTATAACACAAAAAACCGCGAAGCGGTTTATGATGAAAGTACACTCCGGTTTTTTTGTGTTATAACCTCAAAACATAAAAATAGATTCAAGTTAATCCTTATAATTTAATATATACCCTGGACTCTTTTCTCTTCAAATTAACACGCTGCTGGATCAGCCAATCAAAAGCGACGTTATAAACGGCGACGTCATGTTTTTACGTTATGGGCTGATACCAATTTTTTTTAAACCAATAAAAAAGCTTGTTTCAAGCAATATTGAATTATAACCGGAACAAGAAATTCTGACTTGAGCACAACGAAATAAGACATTAGATTTAGCACAACATCCATGTTTGAGTATTGGAACGTTCTCGTACCCAAACGAACTCTCCTATAACTCGTTTACGTAAAACGATGAAAAAGGTATGTGAAGCATCTGAAACAGCTTGATGTTTCCCCAGAATTCTTTCAAATTATAGACCAAATACCATGTTTACATTTGTTATACCTGTATAGTGAAACAAGGAAATCGGTGTGAGCACAGAATCTGGGTATTACATGAGAACGGTTTAATAAATACGGGTCCTGGATTTGTTCCCTGATGTGGCGTGAACAAAGGGTATACTACCTGTAGTAGCCCGACTGATCATCTTCTTTTCCGTTTCTATTTCTTGACTCACCATAATGTACATGTTTACACTTTTAATAGCACACAGACATTTGTGTAAATTACACTTTCTATAACTTATAAATTATTTTGTATTATTTAAACTTTTTACGGTCTTCAATTAAATACTCTTAATTAATATAATATTTTAGCTATTTCCACGAACACACGTACCACATATGTATTTTATAATTGACACATCTTAAACATTTTCGTGAAATTTGCACTTTAATACATTGCATAACACAGTACATACTTATATGGATATACCTGACACTTTTTGCATTATGCCCTTTGCACTTTCTGTTGCGTTTCTGATTGTACGTTGATTGGATTAATTCATGTTTCCCCAACTTATTTTTCGGTTAATAGATCAATAGCAATTTAAGTCCTTCCGAAGATATTATTTACGAACGTATAGCATTGTCATTATTTAACAAAACTCATCTGACATTCATAAGAGATATGAATACCATGGACCGATTTCATTTGACCTTCATAGGCAGTATGAAGTCCAACTGGACAAGGTTAATCCAATATGAATGGCTAACGTACGTGCTTCCTTGAATTTGTCGAGTTTGCATTTGTAATACCTGTATAGGACACACGTACATTGTACAAATATACACTTATACATTGTACAAACATACACGCATACACTGTACAAACATACACACTGATACATTGTACAAAGATACACGCATACATTGTACAAACATACACATTTACATTATAAGTGTATCCTTATATACAAGTAACATACATCTAAATGTAAAAGATATATTGAAACGAAAGTAAAACCCGATTGACTCACCTGTCCGAATCCACCTTTGTACGGCTCCTTTTTTACACTTCTAATTATACACTTCATGACGTAATGTCGGAACGATTTATGTAGGAAACAGTATAAGATAGGGTTAGTGACACAATGTACGTGTCCAATGAGCAGCATATACGGACTGAGGCGCTCAGCCGCGCGCACATCCATGCTGAAGTCTAAGTACGTGTTGACCACAAAATATGGCGTCCAACACGCGATGAACACAATAGCAATTGTAATACACAGTTTCGCCAGTCGGCGTCTGTTTCTGGTTATATTTCGAAGGCTTCTTTCTCGCTCGCTATCTGTCCTTTTGCCCCTGCCGGACTTCCGGGTGTCGTCACTGAGCTTCCGGTCGGGGACCCATAGACGTTTGCCCATGAGGAGATACGCTACAAGGATGGTTGTTCCTGGAATGATACAGATGATGAAGAGAAGCGTGACGTCATAAACTTGTCTGTTGGTGATATTAACCCACTCTTCCATACAATACGTCATCACGGTTCCGAGAAGAATATCATGTGACACGGTGATACGGACGAATAATACAGGTACGGACAACAGGAAGGACACACACCAGATGACGATGATGACAATGCGGACATATTTGGTGGTACGGACGTTACGGAACTTCATGGGATGTCGGATGGCCAGACATCGGTCAATACTCATGGTGGTGATGGTCAGTGTACTAGCGGTGACGGACACACCTACAAAACAACAACACAGCGAGTTATTTAAGCAATTAATATTTTATCAAATGTTGTTGCAGTTCTATAACAAGCATTGCTATTTGATAACAAATTTGAAAAAGCCCGGTAGAGCTTTATACAATTTTGTCAGCAGTAGCAATGTGTGTTATAGGACTGTCATAACATTTGCTAAAACGTTTAATAGTAACATTTACATTCTGATAGAATCATCGTGCTTTATTTAGCTATTTCAAACAGCAAATCAATTGCAGACAACAATACAATTGAACACATCACAATAGAAAATGTTGCCATAGTCTTATATCAACATTTGCCTTCGCAATGAATTAGAATTGAAGGAAGCAGAGTAAATGTAAATATTTAACAAATATTCTACCAGATTGTATTATTTAAATTGAATGCAATTTGGGCTCCAGATGAATAGAATTGCGTATGACACTCAGATTGCATTCATATTGACAATAAACATAATCTGGCAGACGTTTAATGGTTATATTTGTATTTCATATAATTATTATTTCATATTTACATTTGCTCTGCATTGACACTATATAACACTACCAAGTTCATTTCCGTGTTATGGTAACATAAATCTGGAGTGGTCATTGTGACGTCATTACTATTGTGACGTCATGACCATAATGTTGGAGTTAGTTGGCCTATACTTGCAGTTTGCTGTTTTTATTTATTAGAAATTTAATTTAAATTTTCGGAACAAATGTGAAATACGAATATTCATTTTTTTTTTAAATTCATATCAAATGTAAACATAAACATTAAACAGCATTCCGTTCCGAGGTATGTTCCTACATGTATACCACGGAACAGCAACGCAGGCAAATGTTAATATTGCGCTAACACGCGTTGTTAATTTTGTCTGCGATCCTGTTCCGTGATATACATTTGTATGACTATTATACGCAACAAAATGCTGCTTAATGCTTAAAGGCCAAATATACGTAACTGTCGGCAAAACTTGAAGCGAAAATTAGGCTTAACGTTTTATATTGATAGTTGTAGTTAAGATTAATATCGGCAATATTCAAGACGAATTCTTACGCCGTGACCGGTACAGCAGCAGTTGAAACTCGGTGTTTGTAAACACGCGTGCATTTTGAATTGTCTTCTAAATTCGGCTTGTTGTTGAAGTGGGCCCCGCCTTAATTATTTTCAATTCTCTGGAATGTTCTGTCAAGAGTTTCTTGTTAGTTACCGCTCAGGTTTACTTCATTGTAGGCTTATTTTTGCATGGTTATTAACTGGATCTTTTTCCTAAATTTTGAGAATCACGAAAGATTTCCTGAAGTTACGTATATTGGGCCTTTAAATACATTATCATGTCATTTTTATCCAATCCATCGAGGTATTTCCTTTTGCTTAAAAACGTATAAGTCATAATATGTAAAGCATTGACGTAACAAAGGCAACCGTGGCGGGGAAATGACGTCATGTTATCGTCATAACATTCTCCAGTAAATACAATCCAAATTATTATCGAGTAAATTGAAGACCATAATGAAAATGTAAACATAACGGGATATGTTCACCCATTTGAAAACTGTGTCGTTCATGTGACTTTAAACGCCATGCAAAACGATATATAATTCCTAGCCAATTAACACTCGACAATACGATATTCAAGTTATTGGTTATTGAACAAAATTGTGCAGATCGCTGGTTAAGGACTTTAAAGTTTGCGAATACTATGGAAGTTGGAAAAAATCCCTGGAAAGCAGAAAACAAATCGAAGATATAAGCATTGGAATAGTTTTGTTTGGCACTTATGATTTATTTGAATGGTACCTTTTTTAAGGAAGCACGTCATAACGCATCACAGTTAGCAAGAATTACAATGTTTACTTTGCAGAGATGTGTCGTCCAAATAGCTCATAGATGCCATACAAAAACAGTGTAACGCTAAAATGCATCTAACTGAAATGAAACAGGACTGACTCAGCTGTTCTGTCGATGAAAACATCGTCTTGTTGAACCTTGAGTTTTGCAGCTTAATGTGTTAGTAAGAATGCATTGAGGGTTTTGGGAGTTTTTCCCCTCCATTCCTACTCTACTTTCTGGACGCCGGCCAGTCATTCTGCTAAAACAGAGTCCTGTACACTTACATAATGAGTTCAGGGACTCTAGGACGATCCAACGAAAAATCTGAAAAATTGCCTGACCACGAAACAATCATCTTCACGAGACATAAGTTACATGATAGTCTTAATTTCTTTGAACAACCGTCTCGGATAACAAATTACATGGTTCAAAAAATCTCAAGAATCATATTTTAATTAGGGGATGAGGGTTGAGGCGGGGTTGGGGTGGGGGTATTCCGCCCCTCAACGTCAGCAATGGCCCTACACTGAACCGGCTTGATGCCTTGCACGCACTTTCCGTCTGCCTTGCTACGGCTATGCAAAAGACATATGTATAAGTTTAGAGGATACCTACCGTAAGCCGGCAATCAAACACGCACATAATAACTTACTTAGACACTTATCCTTAACTATTAGGATATACTGTTAAATTTTAACATCTAAAGAATTTTTTTTTAAAAACAAACTCATTAATTTCACTCGAAAACTGGGTCATCAAGCAGGTAGAAACTCATTATATAGAACTGATGTAGGAACACCCAGTGTGTGAAAACGATCCTCTCTCAACAGTTGCTCAGTCTAATTGCTCTATAACAGTTTTATCCTAGCTTAAAATAACCCTTGTGTTGATCAACAGAATAAACAACACTTAAACAATTTCAACACGTAATTATAACGAGGTCGTAACGAACGCACCACTTCAACACAGAAGGAATGTCAGGACGGCCGACCTTCAGATTTGATCGAGGTCAATAAATAATAATCCTGAAACGAAGTAAACCTGAGCGGTAGCTATCAAGAAACTCTTTACAGAAAAATCCAAAGAATTGAAAATAATTCAGGTGGGACCCACTTCAACAACAAGCCGAAGTTAGAAGACAGTTCAAAATGGACGCGTGCTTACAAACACCGAGTTTCAACTGCTGCTGTACCGGTTACCGCGCAAGAATTCATCTTGAATATTGCCGATATCAGTTTATCTTAACTACAACTATCAATATAAAACGTTTTTAAGCTTGATTCTCTCTTCATGTTTTGCCGACAGTTACGTATATTGGGCCTTTAAATAAATAATCGTCATTCTTTGTTTTATTTACTTCTGTATCCAGACTTGGTCGGATAAAATAGGCCTGATGGTTTAAGTTTAATGCACGTTTCATAACTTAAAGAAAATCATTTTAAGTCATATAAATGTTTCATCAAAATTGTTATCTGTAATAATTTTTTACTGATTCTAACTTCAAGCAGAAACCGTGTTGACAACCTTCCAATGTAAGGCATCTTGTCAATAGTATTAAAGGTTACGCCGAGGTCTAACAATGATTTTCTTTCCTTGCAATTGAGCTCAGTCAAACAAATGGGCAAGTTGTACAGAACGTGACAAAAGAGAAGACAGGATGTGTTATTACGTGCCTTTTGAGATCAAGTGAAAAATCTAGTGCAAGTTGCTTCACATTCTCAACAAAACATGAGAGGTGTTGGAATGTTGTACTGTATGTAGCGACAAGAAAGGCCCAGATAAATTACCCCCACACAATTCCATTTGAATTGTAATGGATATGTATTTCTAGCAGTAAAAGGCGTTGTTTCTAGCCTATGAAACGGTATTATCAGTAATTGGAAATGAAGAAAGGATGCGGATAGATGCAGACTTTATGTAAGGAGTGTGCCTGCGGGATGACTCCGCCGGTATCATTATAGAAGGTTCTGCGTGATTTAATGTGACTGGGTGTCGTACTTACCTTGGAGGTACGGAGTCAGTTTACAGAGCATTTCTCCATAAATCCACAACGGGTAGATCTTCTGGGCAAGCGTCATTGGAATACACACGAACGTCACTAAAACAGAGGGGAAAATACCGTCAAACTCTCGACGTAATACACACTAAATGATTATCAAGTACACACACGAACGTCACTAAAACAGAGGGGAAAATACCGTCAAACTCTCGACGTAATACACACTAAATGATTATCAAGTACACACACGAACGTCACTAAAACAGAGGGGAATATACCGTCAAACTCTCGACGTAATACACACTAAATGATTATCAAGTACACACACGAACGTCACTAAAACAGAGGGGAAAATACCGTCAAACTCTCGACGTAATACACACTAAATGATTATCAAGTACACACACGAACGTCACTAAAACAGAGGGGAAAATACCGTCAAACTCTCGACGTAATACACACTAAATGATTATCAAGTACACACACGAACGTCACTAAAACAGAGGGAAAATACCGTCAAACTCTCGACGTAATACACACTAAATGATTATCAAGTACACACACGAACGTCACTAAAACAGAGGGGAAAATACCGTCAAACTCTCGACGTAATACACACTAAATGATTATCAAGTACACAAACGAACGTCACTAAAACAGAGGGGAAAATACCGTCAAACTCTCGACGTAATACACACTAAATGATTATCAAGTACACACACGAACGTCACTAAAACAGAGGGGAAAATACCGTCAAACTCTCGACGTAATACACAATAGTTCGTTACGTAGCAAAACACGAACGTCACTAAAACAGAGGGGAAAATACCGTCAAACTCTCGACGTAATACACACTAAATGATTATCAAGTACACACACGAACGTCACTAAAACAGAGGGGAAAATACAGTCGAAATATCGACGTAATACACAATAGTTCGTTACCTAGCAAAACATAAACAACACTAAAATTGAGGGCGAATTGAGTAATTTTTTTTCTACATAACACACTTGATCGCTACTTATCAAAAAAGTGTCATAAAACAGAGAGCAATTACAGATTAGTTGACCACGTAACACACACTATATGATTATCAAGTACACACACAAACGTCACTGAAACCGCGGAAAATCTATTTAAAGTGTTCACAATTATTGGTACCTTGGCGTATTTCATTCTAAATTGATTATATGCGAATAATTCGGTAAGTTTGATGACTTGTGAAAGAAAAATAACCAAAATATCTATGAAACTCAAATGTAACATCATCGAAGTTTGGAATCGTCAGTTAAACCGTTTGCTACTATAAGTAATGCATAAACGAAGATACACATACTGGTGCATGCATCTGACATTTCTAGTCTATTACAGCAGGCTTCGAGATTCTGATTATTGGAGTTTTACATGTATTTTCGTGAATTTCATAGTTCATACACGAGTGTTAATGTAAAAGGAAATTTATAAAAACGAGTTCAATAATTTAATATGTCACGAGCCTTTAGGCCAGTGACATATTCGATTATTGCACGAGTTTAATAAATTCCATATAACATTGACAGAAGTGCTAGATTCTATTTATCACATAACTTATATTTATGAGAAAATAAACCAAAAAATCTATATTAATTTCTTTTTAAGCAAGGCAAACCTACTTTGACTGTACGATTGTCGCTACCGAGACAATCATATGACGTTATTAAACATATTGAAGACATCAAAATAGTGTTATAACACATGTGTAATACCATAGTTTGCCGTATGGCATGGATGAACAGGTCAGTTTTGTGATAAGTTATTTATCACATGAATGTCGTGTTATGAAGTAAATATACTAATGTCATATTATTTACATGCAACACATGTGCATACCTGTCAACCCTCCCTCATTAGGAGGGAGACTCCCTCATTTTGACCAAAATTTACCAATTTCCCTTTACATCTCCCTCATTTAAGTTCAAAGCAACAATAACTCAAAATCTACATCTTGTGGTCAAATGAGATCCTAGTTACTGCAGGATATGTGTAATGACCATAATAGGTGTAGCTGGACTAAATGAATACTTTGTGAAGTTATTTTGATACATAATAAGGGAAAGACAAATTGAGCAATGCAATTTCAGTCACATTTCACGCACTTTCTCCCTCATTGGAAGAAATATGGAATGAGGGAGATCACCCTCATTGGAGGTTTCAGAGGTTGACACCTATGCATGTGCATTATGATCAGCTCAATGATCGATTGTAGGACGCTCAGGACGACGGCATGACGTAACCGACTAAAGCACTGGAGTCAAAATGGCGATGTTTTACATGTTCCTGAATTGTCATTTTACACGAATAAATGTGACACATGTTCATAAAATTATAAAAGAGGTCTTATACTCGTTCTCATTTCATAATGAAATTTACAAAATTCCTGGCTACCTTTTTACTTGGCTCAACAAAGGTTCGAGAAAGTAAAAAAATATGAGAATCTTTATCTTAAATGAAATTGAAGCTCATATAAGATCCTTTAATTCTCATATTTTTAGATCAAATGGACAACCTGTCAACGTCGCAAGAGTGAAACTATACGTCACTGGACCTGGGGTCAAACACACGTCACCAAACGGCGGATCAGACTTCAAATATATGCGTCATCAGAACGGGGGTCCATGCACATATTGTCGTTTAACCGGAGATAACACACATACCCATGCCATCGAAACAGAGCTCATACTTACTGTCACAGAAATTTGGGATTAAACAAACAGGCGTCTCAGCATTGCTCTGTTCTTTAACACAAATACACACGTCATCGAAACGGAGCTCATACACAAACGTCATCAAATGAGGGAGTAAACAAACAAAAGTCATCGAATTTGATATCAGCATTGCTCTGTTCTTTAACACACAAATACACAAGTCATTGAAAAGGAGCTCATGCACAAACGTCATCAAATCAGGGAGTGAGCAAACAAACGTCATTGAAACTGAGATCAGCATTGATTTGTTCTTTAACACACAAATACACACGTCATTGAAACGGAGCTCATGCACAAACGTCATCAAATGAAAGAGTGAACAAATAAACGTCATTGAATCTGAGATGAGTATTAATTGATCTGCTTTTTATCACCCAACCTCAGGAACTGCACAGCAAACATGAGACAAGAAAAGGCACACTTGATTTAAATACATGAAATGTATGCATGGAAACGTTATTATTAAACCTAATACAGTGCTTCAGTTTTCTTCCTACAGTGTAGCATGCTAGTGCGGCAAAGCCAACAAGTCCCATGAATTCGGATGACTCTCTCAATCACAGTCTCTACAGCCGTAATGGCTTCTCTTGTTTAGTCTCACAAAGGAAATCGGCTTGTTTATCCATGCAAACGAGAGGATGATAAGGAATCGAATTTGTGTACTAAAAGTAAACATTATTCATGGGAGCTTAACCGTCCTGGGCCAGTGTTAATTGCCCGTAGGTTGAAAGGAATGGTAACTATACTGAAGTTGTAAGCTGTTTTATGTAGATAATGTAAGCGCTTTACTGATGTTTAAGTAAATAGGTGAGAAGACAATGTATCCCGCCATGTTATGTAATATCACGCGCTCTCGAGACTTCTTTGGCTTAGCCTATCTCAGACAATCGGGTACGAATGGGTCAAAAGTGCTCTTAGTCGCCCGCTGGTGTGGAATCCGCTTGAAGCAGCATCAGTGGTATTTAAGAGAATGTACATCACGTTGTGAAACATAGTTTGTCAATTTGCAAAGTTCTGCTTATAAACTTGCAAGTTACATTTGCTATATCTGCAAAGCGAACTTAAGTGCAAAGACATATATTGGTAATTCGACGGGTGCAGTAGGCCAACTAATAAAAGAGTGAATCAGTGTATTCGGTATTTTTTGTCTTTATGGCCATTATAAGTAAACTGTGATGAGAGTAGGAACAACAAGTCGAGGAGGTCACTAAGCAGCGGACGTAGGTGAGCTTGGACTTCATCATTAACAGAAATACAATCACATCCTCAGACAACAAAATACCAAAGCTTCAGCAAAACCATAGTCCGACCTCAAACCTGGTTATCAACCAGTATGACCAAAAGAAAGATATACACAGAGATCATTGAAATAGGTTTCCGAAAGAGTAAGCGTCTTCTGCTTCATCGACGACACCCGCCATGTAAATCTAGGTCACATCCATGTAAATGAACGCCCTTTAAGTGTATTATTCAAATAAGCTTACCACAGCAGTGATTATATTTCACGCCCATTAACACTTTAACCGTTTTTGGAGAATACAGTTAAGGTAGCATAGGGTCGGAACCTAAGAAGCAATGGAGCGAACAACAAAAGTAAATAAATTGTAAAGAGATGCTAACAAAACCAAACTAGAGACTTCCCATCAACCCCGCCAAAACCGGAAAGTGTCCTAGGTGATCTGATTTTGTTGAAATTATATTCAAAACTGTTCGATTGCTAATATCTAAAGAATAAAATATGTATGCAAGACACACAAATGTGACTTGAAAAGATGCATTTTTTCCTTATACAAAAGTAGTAAATTAATTCTGCATCATTTCACATTTAAATAACAATATTTTTGTGTTGACATACAAATGTATATCTCGCCCTGATCCAATCTTGGTGGAATACTGCATGGGGAATGACATCGACAGTGAGGAAAACAAATTATTGGGATTCTGCGGTATTTGTCTGAATAAGATACATTCCGGTGGTTCCGGCGAAAAATAAGCCGTTTTTTGCATTAATTTAGTTTTTGTTTTAAATAACGTTTTAATATTAAGAAGGGGATGTATACAGATTTGGGAAAAGAACTTGGTGAGTGTGTCTACAGACGCATACTTATCATGCAAATTGCTGCGGGATCGAGAAAAGACGACATGTGATTTGTTTTTCGTTTTTAGAATGTTCAAACTGTTGCTTTTTTTTCGAAAGATTGTCCAGATAGATTTAACCGAAATGAGATTCATTTTAGAATTCTTGCAATTTGACAATTGTATGGTGTAGACAGAATCTGTAACGTCCACATATATTGAAAACAGATGTCTCTCCATGTTCCGTAGTTTTGCACTATTAGGTGATAGTGAAATCGCTAGCTACAATGTACTACGTGTCCGGCTTGGCCACAATGGTTTGTGAAATATAAGAATGTTTAATCAAGGATGCTGTATCAGAATCGAGTCAAGCTAAACGAAATATTTATGAATACATATGAATCCGGTGTGTACTTCACGTCCGTTAGACGATACTGTATAGTTGCTAATATTCAGGTTCCTTTTATATTCGGTGAATTATTTCGCGAATGCGTGAAAATTTGCGAAAATAAAGTCCTCGTGAATATTTTCTATAGTATGCACTATTCACATGAAATCGTCTGCTCGATATGTTATAATTATAAGAGAATACAGAAGCGTAAACAAATTCATAATCGATTAAACTAGGGGCAAAATACGAAAAAGGAAATATCCGTGAATATAAACAGCATGTTTAAACTTCTTAACTACTCGTTGATGTAAGTAATAGACACTTGGAACTTGTTGAGATGATTTCGGAATAGACAGAAATAACGTTCTGGAAACAACCTCGAGAATTGTTTACGCCGCGAAATGAAAAAAACAACTATGCAGTAACGTAACGGAACATCCGATCCACTAGCCGTATTGAAGGATATGTCGTGGAGACGTTCACTAATTTAATCACGGTACAGATTCACCTTGGACCGAATAATAAAGTATTGTGAAGTCAAGTGTCGTATAAATACATAATTCACCAGTTCAATGAATTAGTCCAGACGGGAAGGACGCGATGTTCGGTCGTGTCAGTCAGTATGTCATCCTTATAAAGATCTGCCATACATGTCTGTGACCAATGAGGGATGTGTCGCCCCAATTCAGTCTGGTCAGAAGAGTTATCTTACAAGTCTAAAACATAATCTAAACGATAGGACTTGTAATACACATATTGTTGTATCAGAGTGCAATTTGTTTCCCGCTGTCGAACAGTTTCATCAGCGGCTATACGCTATCTCTATATTTGGAAGACCCGTTGATTGTATTTTCCCTCACGTGCCCACTTGAAGGGCCATGCTGTCGCCAACTGTGACATTTGTTGAATGTAGCGTTGAAATATCGACTACGTATCAATCTAGTAAGTATCAATAGCAAGTTGGGGGGCTTACACTTCAAGCTTCACACTTACAATGGCGCAAAGAGGATTAACCTTGTGTGGCTTTTATACAGAAAATAAATGTATATAGCACACCTATGATATTGCTTGCGTAAGGCGATGAGAAATACGAACGTCAGTTGGGATAACAAAGCCGATGTAACAGTATTTCCCACCCAAAATTAAGTGTAAGACGCGACCATGGCTAAATATGGACATTGTCATTTCTTTGTGACGTCAAACCTCTATCTCTTCATAGAATGCATACGTGTATTGAAGTACTTAGAGTGTATTCATTATGTGCAAGGAGAATTAAAGTTACTTAAGGCAGAAAGCGTTTTTATGTGCATTGTTGAGACAATCATCCTTATGTAAAAAGCAATTACTTAGTATATTTCATGTAACTGAATACTAGGTAGAATAAGTTTTAGCAAAATTTCACCAAAACAAATGTTGATAGACCATAAAAGTAACTTGCAAATATTTGCTGGCAGATATATGTAAAATTTAATGTCTATATTCTTTGAAAAAACATAGTAAAAAGCAGCATATGTCATTCGTCAAGAATTTTTAATAAGAAAGTATAATGAGAAAATAAACAAGATATTTTGGAAGGGTAAGCATAGTATGCTTTATTTATATGATTCTAGGTCAACATAAAAATGTCACGTATTATATATTGAACACAAACGCCAGCCGGCATACATACTAATAAGCATAAGAAAATATCCTCATTCCCCGAATCACGCAATTAGCATATTCCCCGGGTGTATTCTTTATTTCATACTTAGACGGCAGTGGTCAGTCATTTTCCGTGTTATTAAGGTGAACACTTATTGTTTTTTTTTTAATTTGCGACGTTATGTCGTACTTATACTGTCGCAAATTGAATTTAATTTTCGTCACGGCGCGGAACCAATAAAACGGATATACACCGCCACAATCTTCAAATCTCTGGTCTTTGTTAAGAATTGGTTACATCAGGAATATTCCACGCGAGGCGATATTACGTGGACCTTTCATGGCCACGCTTTTCTTCGTGACTTCAACTTCATTACGTGTCGGGTTAGTCAGGCTCATTGGAACCATTAACAACCGCTATCCGGATATACAAATGAGAAATCTGTGGACAGTATGTCGTGGTTTTATCGTCGCAAATTGTTTTCATTGACCATTTAAATGCTTTGTAACATCTCAAATGAATTAGAATTAAGATAGCACATTCTCAATGTAACAGCGAGTATGAAATTAAAAGACTTTAAGTTTAGGTGAAATCTTGATAAGCCCTATAAATTAAAGGCCCGATATACGTAACTTCAGTACATTTGTCAAGGTTTTGAAAAATTATGAAAACATCCAGTTGATAAACATGCAAAAATAATCCTGAAACGAAGTAAACCTGAGCGGTAACTAACAAGAAACTCTTGACAGAAAAATCCGAAGAATTGAACATAATTCAGATGTGACCCACTTCAACAACAAGCCGAAGTTAGAAGACAGTTCAAAATGGACGCGTGTTTACAAATACCGAGTTTCAACTGCTGCTGTACCGGTAACCGCGTAAGAATTCTTCTTAAATATTACTGATATCAGTTAATCTTAACTAAATCTATAAATTTAATAAATTATTATGCTACGAACTTTATCATTTTTATAATTGTATTGAGCTTTTTTATCATTGGCGCGTTACATGCAAATTGTGGATTCGCCAACAATTGTTTTATTCTGACAGTTAGCGTGATACATACCGCAATATGTTACAACTATAACACTTTTGGGAATCAAATGGATTTTGTATACAAACTTTGTGGAATCTGATGAAACAAAGCAGTCATCTAGTTGATTCCTGTCTATCAATGCACAATAAAAGGAGCAATTCTGTAACTTAAAAACACTAAATCTAATCAAACATTCAACCGAGTCCCATGATGCTTCACTGGTTTGAATCTATAGAAAAGTCGATCTCGTGTGGGTAAACAAAATGCCAGTCTTCCATTCGATATATTGTAAAATTTATTTTATATACGTTAGCAGACCTGTACATTGTATACAAATAAAATGTGTTTATTGCAAACATATTAGAATATTGTAGAATATTGATGCTGATTTTATCCGATAAATGACAGTTTATCTGTTGCTGTTGACAGCAATATTATAATAACACAAACATAGTACAATCTTGGCAATTTATCACAAAAGTCTGATTATTAACATTTGTGTTATATCCATCAATGATTAACGCTATTTCCGGCTTGCATGGCTGGTTTGGGTTTATAAACGTCCTATTAACAGCTAATGTCATTAAAAAAAAAATAAGAGAATGCCAAATCGTCAACAAGACAATAAACCTCAAACACTCAAAATCGATTAAACTAGAGGCAAAATAGGAACAAAAGAAAAAAATTAACACGGATACCTTCGTTATCGTATAAGATAATAAGACCAAGTGTTACGGAAGAGTTAGCGTCTTCTGTATCATCGACGACACCCGCCATGTAAATCATGGTCATATCCAAGTAAACATCAAGTCCTAAAAATGAAAACCGATTATATATTTGGGAAGAGTATTTGGGAGGCTGCGAGAGGATTGTGTGTATGCTGGGGGCATGGTATGTTGGCGTATAGGCCTCTTTGCGATAGTGTCGAACTGATGCCTACTTAATAACGCTACCACACACCCGTCTCGGTCACATTATACTGACAACGGTGGCCAGACGTTAATGTGTTTGAGACATCGTTTGAATAATTAATTGTTATTATTTAAGGATTGCATGATTAAGAGGAACGCAGTGCCTTGGATCAGCCTGGCGACACCTCTCGTATCATTCTGCTGTGACGAATTGGTTTTAGACAAGTGAACTGTTTAATACACTGAGCTATAACATATACATTCTATTTGCTTTTCAAGTTTACAGACATTGTAACCAGATCATATTCTTTATTCGCTGTTTCAAGTCTAGGAAATTAGACACGGGACATACATATGTATGACTTGTTTGAGTAAAACCCTTGATTACAACTTATTATATTAGGTTTCCCGTTGACGCCCGATGTTTCCCATGACCGCTGAGGTTCCTCATCGACCCCCGTAGATTTTCCGTTGTTCCCGATGTTTCCCTTTGACCTCAAAGGTTCCCCGTTGACCTCTGGGGTTTCACGTGTAAGCTGACCGAATAGACGAACATTGTGACACAGGTTAGCACGTAATTTCAATTTATTCCCTGACACTATAAGTCTTTCTGAAGTTTCTCCTTTATAGTCGAAGAAACGATCGTGCCTTGTTCTTTTCACACTGGAAATCAATAATCACTTTGTATGGAAATTCTATTGGTGGGAACAGAAAAATATAACATGAAGTTTTTAGAATAAAAATATTGTGTGTGTAACTTTACGAAACGAAAGGGCCCAGTGAGCGTACTTGAATAATGGTTTTGGAATGTTTTAAAGATCCACGGGAAGCAAAAAGTAATTGCACGTGATGTCTTCTTTATAGCTCTCTCGAATTGTTTCTAGCAACTGCACTTTTAAGACAATCATGAGGGATGTTGTGTTCAGTATTAAAAGGACGCATGTGAGAGTTTCCTTAATTCAGAAAACGCAAATAAAATGGAGATACATGAGCAACTGAACTTGTCCAGTCGAAGTAGGCTAAGCACGTTGCCGAATTTTCCGAATATCAACGTTTTCTAGAAGCTTCATTTTGATGTTGTTTTCCTGTCATAACCAATATCCGTCAGGCCTGTAGTTTTGCTATCATGATTCCCTGACCGTTCAAAAATAAATGAAAATTCATTTTAAAGCTACAACAATCCCATTAATGTAAGATGCAGCAATGATGAAGCAACTTCTTAAAATAGCGATTAGGTGTTACAATTTTTGAATTGCAATTTCCCGTAATTCTTTTTTCCAATTTTTGTCCCGGCTGACTTGCCTGCGTCACTGCTTTATCAGACCCAACTTGATTTCAATATGATGGGAGCATTAAAGTAATCATGCGTAATAACCGAATATTAGATAGCACAGGGTATATGGAACGGTTTGGAGTTTCTTGAACTGTTTCCATCAGCAAATTGACGGTGTCAATTGTTAATGCAACTTTGATACAACAAATTCATTGCCAATTTCGGAAAGGTCTTGCCAATTAAAATGGCGTTAATTTAGCCTTTAATGCACATACGCCCTAATAGGGCTCTCGATACAAACGTGGCTCTTGTAGTAACGATACCAAGGATGCATACAACCTTGGCAGACCAAATGTATTGGGAAGAACCTGCACTTTTATGGTAGCCTAGTCAATTTGACCTGATTTTTTTTTTTATTTAAAGTAAGAGCTGAAATCTGTTCCAATTCCACCAGTATTACCACAGTAAGATAACCTCACTAAAAGCTTTCCTTTTCAATGTCGTATGTACTTTAACAACGCAATAATTTGTCTTCTACTGCCGAAAACTTCAATCTCGTCGTTTGGTTTTATTTTCTTCTTCTCATTTCAAAGGTGAAATGTGGATGTGAACATTCAATCAAATTTAAATCTTTAATCCGAGGCGTGCGATCTCCAGTAGTGAGAGGAAAACAAAGCGATTAGGTTGTTTTAATCAAGACAATACTAGATTTAGGGTCGTTCAATGTTTGGGGAAGTGCCAGACTTTTGCCGCAGTATTTTACATTTCACTAGATTAATTAATGGACGTGGCTATTTTATATAAAATGTAGATCTTTCGAAGTTAGTGAAATGTGTAAAACGAGTCACACATATTTCATTTGCAGATTTGTAAAAGTAATTTTAAAGAAATCAAGATTAATCCGAAACAAAGGATAAATTTGTTTTGCTGAGTAAGAATCTATTGAAACTGGATGTTGAGGATAAAATATGTGATGTTTCTATAAAGAGTTTTATTAAATTAGTAAACGCTTGTAAATAACAAAGAAAAACATCTTGTATACCTTCGATTTATAAAACTTTAAGCAGCTTATCTTTACAAAAGAAAATCCCATTTTTTGTCTCCGGCATATGTATATCATTATAATGCATATATCAAAAATTTACATTTAAACTAGAATTTAACTCGATTGCTTTTTTGTTTGTTTGTTTGTTCCTTTTAGGGGTCATGTTTTTACGAACCACTTCGATGTCGATTTCACTCATTAAAATCATTCAGATGAATTAATTACGAAAATCGTTACATGCGCTAACCGAGGAGATATGCACCAACAACAGTATACTTTATATAACTATGTATACAATTGTAAGCTCTGAACAATTTAACAAGCTTTTCTTCTACTATGCCGTTGTTATTTCTTTACCACTACATTTACAATTTACATGATTGTTTATATATATATATATGACGTCTTTCCAAGAAGAAATAAAAAATAAACATATATCTCTTCCCTGTATATGAGTATATATAAAATCTAAAAAGAGATATCCCCTTTCTTCTCAGTATAGGAGGAGAACATGTGTCCTCGGTGAATGCTTCGTCAGAAATCAGATAAAACAGTATGGGCCTCATTAATATACGTTACCATTATAATTTTATACGAAAATTCCGAGGAGGATCAAACGCGTCGTCTTTAACGACCCTATTGCATGTTAAGACGATCGCGCCCAAGCTGCATATCTAGCCCGTTAATGGAATACACTACGAATCAAAATTAAACACAAGCAAAAAGACCATAACATGCCAAAGGGCCTTAACGACAAACCCTCCCATCTGATGGAGCATCTCGCTTTGGTGTCATTTCAATTTCAATTTATTTCCATGCTACTTAAAAACCGAGAGTAGCAAGTGGAAGAGTGATCATCTGCTAAGCCTAAGGTCCCGTGTGTCGTTTCAAAAAACAAAAAACATCCAAATTACGGTAGTCTTCGTAATAAATCTAAAGTATGGTCGTAAGGAGGCGCTGTTAAAGGTTTCTTCTCAGACATAATGAATAGGTCGTGGAGGGCCGATAAAGACAAGTACGAACCACACACACCGAAAATCTGTTCATGACAATATCAGAATCGTATGGCTGATAAAAGAGTAATTTCACTCAGGATTTGCGCCCGTGAAAAATATCGGTATGGTGCCGTTCTCGTGAAATATAAGTGGAATAAACGGAAACGCATTTTGTTGACACTTTATAATGATCGCTTTGTTAGTCTCTCTGTCTGTTTACATGTTCTTGTTTGGAAAATTTCAACTTCAGGTTTCACGGAAATGGTTGGTTTTATTGTTTTTATGTCCAAACCAGTATGATTGTGTTTTTTTTTTTTTTTTGCGATAGTCCGGATCTTTTCCCGATTTAAAGTGCTATCAACATCTGTATCGTATGAAATTTTGCAAATTATAAACTCAAGTTCATGCGTGATATTTGCTAGCACTATATGGTATTTAATTTACCACATCTCTCGTTGAATAATCAAGTGAAAGTAATTCCCTTATAGTTCTTAATTGGATGTCTGAAAATGTACATTAGTCAAGGGTAACATATTAAAGCTTCCTTTCCTTTCGTAATAAACTTTCTTTAATTTGAAGTTTATGTTCGCAACTAGTGCCCAACAAAACAGCATTGTGTTTCTGTATAATCCGTCCCAGACACTTGTACAGATCAGTATAACACCTATGAACAGAAGTCAGGTTTTCTTAAAGGAACAATACAAACGATAGGCAGCCGCGAACATCTATTCATATATTCATATATTCATCTACAAGAACTTTTTAAAACTCAACCCAACGGTAACCTAAAAAAATTATCAAACATTTTGTTTCCGCAAACCATTTTAGCACCAACAATTAAGGACTCGACCTTCATTGATTTGAACCTTTGCCGTCCATACTTTGGAACGATCTCTACGTAAATGATTAAATTCCTGTTGCAATAATGGTGTCAATTGCAATGAATGCACCAACACATGTACAGATTACATCTGGTTATGCATGTTTGGCAAGATGTTTCTATTACCAACCATAACGGTATCAAAATCACTTGGGATATTTTACTTTTAATGATTTACAGTTATACCACATATGTTGTTCGGGAAAGGAGGGGGTATAATGTCCCACTGCAGTATTCTTGTATTTGTGGCATTTATGTTACAGACATTAAAATCAAACTAATTCTAAACATTATGAAAACTTTCCGGATTTGGTTCGTTGTCAATATAGCCTAATCTTATACATTGCATGAAAGCATTTTTTTAAGTAAGTGAAGATATTTGCTGTGAACAAATAACACCGAAGTAGATATATTGAAATTCAAATAACGTTACGTCTACTCTGTATCTTATTCGTGTGTTTATTAAAATCTAGTGTTGTAAAGGAGTCGGGTTATGTCGTCAGTATCATATTTTACATATCGCTTTGTCACAAGGCTTAACCTTATACCCAGCGTTTGAATCTATCAATTGCAACAATTATCTGAAAAACGGAAAAACACCTTAATGATTCTTTACAATGAATAACATGAAATATGAAGCGAGTTAACTTTAAAGTTCACAGCGTAACAAGTTGATAAAGATGAGGTTGTCACCATAAAAGGGTGTCATTAATTGTTCAAAAATTGTTGTCTCACTCCTGTTCTGATGTGTTTTATAATTCATTAAGTTACCTAGTATTAGTTGGCAATGCAGGCAAAAATGGTGGGCTGGATTTCGGTAAAAAGGTGCTCTCAAACAGTTATGGGTGGAACGTCATTAAATACATGGAACGGAGTTCCTGTGTTCTCTGTCACCTAAATTGCTTATACACAATCAAATTGTTCACTTCTGAAGTTTGAAAGGTCTTTACCGCCATCAATCCTGCCAAATTGTTCCAATGGTTGCTGTGGATTTCCGCTATAGAATCTAGAAGCTGTTATGCTGAGTGCAATGAGAGGATACGGATTCTATAACATATATAGGAATCTGTGTTGATACAGTTTCCAATCGATTACGGATGTCAGACGGCATGCAATGCCTTCAGTAAAATCTCCATGTGGTATAGATGGGTCTTCAAGGTTGTTGACTCTTTCTGCTACAACCGCCAGCTACTACAATCTAATATAAAACTGGGACTCTTCTTACGCTTAAATGACTTCCCTGTCACCCCCGTCTGACTTTTCAATGCGATTACTACGCCGTTAGCATACACGTGACATTCATAATAGTTCTTGCAACGGGGATTTTGAATATTAAAAAATATGTATATTTCGTAGCGTCAAAATATCACTTTTGTTCAAAAAAATGTGACCAATCAAAACCGTATTTTTTATTAAATAATCACAAATTTTCAGTCTGGAACGTTTTGAAGTGATGGTTGGGCAAAACATATTTTTATTTGATATATATTTTCTACGAAGGTGTTGATTTACTACACAATGCCATTTGTGAAAGCAATCCAAATAAAAGAAAAATTTATTGTAAACATGTTCAGTATCGCTATTGTTATTAGAAGCACAATGCTCCGCTTAGGAGAGAGGGGGGGGGGGCGTAAAAGACGCTTGAATATACTTGAGTGTGAATTGAAGGAGGGAAATTGTACGACTGCAGGTGATTGTGTCTGGGCTTCACCTGTTGTCTTCACATGGTCATAAGAGACTCTTGGGCGTTGAACCCAAGCAACACAATACAAATTAATCGATATAGGTGTTCCGAATGTAGGCTAAGACGTACAACTAAATCAGTGACATCGAATCTGTATATACGTACTGCATGGTGCATTGTCTCATTTCGGAAGAGAATCAATACTTTGGTCGTATGTTACACACCGTAAAGTATTATTTTTCTGTTATTAAGAATACCTTTACGTTACGACAGAAAAATAATCTGAAATGTTTCCTGAAAGACTAATGCACAGAAAATAAACATCTGATAAAATATGACCCACCTGTGACGGATCTAACATTTTATACTTGGCGATTTCGGATGGAAATTTCATATTTGAATTTTCAAGTCTCTACTTTTAGAAAGGCAATAAAGCTCAGTGATACGACACCTTCCATGCACCAGAGTTCTTACACAAAATATTCAGAACAACCAAACCAAATTCCATGACCGTGGTTTTTAGCAAAGCATTGTTGGTAAGAGTGCGCAGCCAAGATGCATTATAATAAGGTATGGTTAATAAGACGATGGGGTAGGACTTAGCGTGACAATTTATCGGTAGTTGTTGCGAGGCTGAATTTGTGGACGAGCTAAACAGGTCAGATAAACAAAAACCTTACCAAAACTTTTAATTTCACTTTGAGATATATTGACGATGTGTTGCATATAAACAACAAGAACAAGAAGTTTGCTTACCACATCGATCGAATCAGTCTCTTCTACACCAGCTGCTTACCTCAATCTCTACTTAATCTACATGTATGGCCGACATGGACAGCTATATACAATAAACATGACGATTCTATTTTTCCCGATCGTGAACTTTCCATTTCTTGATAGTAGCATCCCTGTTTTTCCAACCTATGGTGTTTACATGTTGGAGTTGATTCGTTATTCTAGGGCTTGCTCTAAATATCGAGATTTTCGTGATCGATGTCGACTGCTGACAAACAAAGCTACTACTCGAGGATTCGAGAGATGCAGGTTGATCAGAATTATGAGCAATCTAATGGTCGCCATCTTTGTCCCATCGTGAAATATATTGTATCTTTGTGTGATATGAAAATGGACGTTTTGGAGTATGCTTATTAGTGTGCTAACTTGTTGTAATTGAGAATGATACTCGGTTCTCATTTTGAGGACTTGATGTTCACTTGGATGTGACCAGGATTTACATGGCGGGTGTCGATGATGCTTACTCTTTCGGAACACCTGGTCTTATTCTCTTGTAGCTTTGCAAATGTTTCTATGTAAATCTTTTCTTTTTTTCATATTTTGCCCCTTGTTTAATCGATTGTGCTCTCGAATTATGGTTTTGTTGAAACTTCGTTATTCCCTAAAAAAAGTTTTATCTGGTGTTGGGTACACTATAGTCTAGGTGTCACGTTTTAAACTCAATTTTGCTAGAACCATCATGGAGATCATGAAATGGTTTGTCCGACATCTAGGCTTGTCCATTGCTTTGTGGGGTTTTTTTTAAGGGGGGGGGGCTGGGTTCTGTTCACAATACGACCATTTATAGTTTACCGTTAACCTTTGACCGGATTAAACCTAATGTTTCAAATACTAGTGCATTAATGTATGTTATATATATTTTTTACAGTTAACTGTTAAGTTAGGTGGGGACATAAAAACAAACATTACGGAGATTTAAATGAATTTGTTTCCGAGGCATTTAGTTATAATGTTTCCGGATAAGCCATATCCGGTAAAACATACTACACTTATGCAATGAAAATGTTCCTCTACCGTAAAATACATGCCATAAAAGGCAGTCGCCAATACCGAGGTTAGAGTGAAACCTACAGTTTCAATTAATTAATGTTCGCCAAAAAGCCATTCCTTGTTAGTAGGGTTTCCATGTCGCTGTAGATAATAGGGGTCTTGCTCTCACACAGATCTAGCTCGGGTGTACGCGTACCGTTACAAACCGCTTGCACTTTTCGCCATTATGCATACTGAAATATAGACCGATCGTTCGTGTTTCCCAGCTGATAGAAACCTGCCAATACTGTTCGTGCTGATGTGGCATTCGGTATGATAACGCCATTAAGTACGTTGTATCAGAGAAAAATGATTGATTGGCTTGAAAAAGCTGTAAATGGTGGGTGTTAACCTCACATAGGCTATGGCTCTACTGTTGTGTTCCAATCAGACTCGTTATTGTTTACGGAACAAGCAGACGATTTATTGCCCTGAATTACGTAAGTGTTAAGTCCCCAACGATGCTGCCATTAAGCCGATCTTTAAAGCGTTTGAGCAACATGTAGTAATGCTCTCTTTAATTTTTAAATAGAAAGCACAATATTTGTACCAGACTTTTTGGCATTACTGATCCTAAGTTATTTGCACTTGTTCTCTTTTAGTTCAAAAGGTTCAATTCATTGTTATGCTCGTTAAGAAAAATCCATATTCAAGCGCCACAAAGATCGTGAGCAATACATCATTTACTAGAAAATCATGAAGGCACGAAGTACTGAACAATTTAACAACATTCAAATAAAGGTTTATAAAACATTACCCAACACCATTGAAAACATCATCAATATATATCTATTTTGGCCCTGTTGAGAGGGCACTATTGCCTCGAAGTATTGTCGAGGATGTAATAGTGACCTATCTCATCACGAGACAATAATATAAGGCAATAGTGCCCTCTCAACAGGACCATCATGGGTTTAGTTGTGTGGTCATTGAGTAGTGGCAAAGTACACAATATACACATTTTCATAGTACACGATTTGAAATTATACAGAACTGGTTTAATTTGACTTCTAAATTCATAAATTAAAGGGTTTTTACGCACCTGACCCTTCTGCTTCTACATTGGTTTAGAAATGTTTGATTCCCAACTTTTGGCCCCTAGCATCACTGAAGAGTCCTAAGAGGACGAAACAGCTGTATGATGCAGTCTATTTTTTCGGCATACTGTATCTATTACTAAATTTAAAAGTTGCCGCATATGTGTGTGTTACGTCATCTTTCATCAGCCTTCAACTTAAATACACATGAAAAATCGTTATATTGTTCCAGAGTCAACCATTTTCAAGCTGAAAGGTAGAAAGGGCCGTAACGCATGATCCACGTCTAATTTCGCGGCAATAATCGTGTTCTCCAATAATGGTGACGTAACGTAATAGTGACGTCATAATATTCATTGTGTGTAATGAGTCGCTCCCCTTCGGTCCACATACATATTTTTGGGTGACTTACCAGTTCATACACTTTCATATTGACCTCAGTGTAATGCAGTATTTGTTAAATAATACCCATATATGTAGCCAATGGGAAGTCAGTATTCAATCACGTGATGTACTAATGTCGTATTGGTAACACGTTCAACGTTCAAGGGATGTTACAAGAGCTTTGTATATACGTCACAAACCCATGTTGATATTTTACTACAAATAAGTGTCGAACATATCGGAAATTTAGGGATAAAGTAGAAACATATTTAACCCCTGTTCAACTGCTGACTTCCGGTATGTTCCCCTTGTGAATTTCGCCCCAATGTTTCTCAATTGTTCTAATCAAGTTCAATAACGAATACAGGGTTTTCTTTAAATTGTCCATGTTTTTAAACTCTGAAAACTAGTAACAAATAGTTCAGATTTATTCATACTTTCTTCGAGTTGAAGAAAACGGAATAAATATTACATTGTATAATGTGGTGCTGCCTTTTGTTATTTCATTTTAAGTTGAGTTTCGAAATCCTGAGCTAATAGCTCGCACTTTCGACTTAGAAGAAAAGAAACGTTGCAGAAATCGGGTTTTGTAATGTAGCAACGAGTATGTTGGCGATAAATGTACGAATGACAAACAGCCTCACAGAGGGACCCTGCAGTGATGCATTTGTAGAGTGGCCTTCAAGCCAAGATATTACCATCAGAAAGCTAAAATTATCGGAGAGATAATTCAGAGACGCCTCCCTAGATAGCGATGTAATTTGACAAAGAACTATCTCCTAACTAGAGCATCGACAGGTGGCGCGCGACGCGACAGGCAGACACTCTCGAGGATTTCAGAAAAATGTCTCTCAATTACTGGCGCGCGCACCCAAGGGGTTCTTCTCAGCAGTTATAGAGAGACATGTAGCCCGTCAAACCCGACGCAACAGCACAAATACCGGGGTGAAATGTCTTACTTTAAATGTGGTCATGATGAAGGGAAATTCCGTCCGCTGTTGGAAACTATACCAAAATGAACTTATAAGACATCCATCAATATCATGGTTACGTGGTTTGTATTGGAGTGTGTTACTGATTCCGACATTGGTTGGTACAGTTAGCGATTCCAGGGGACATTGATGGACAGGGAGACTAAATAACTGTTACAGTATAGATACACGCATATACAACTATCGTTATACTGTATATAACTTATTTACGAAGACGGTATCACGACGGAAAATACAAACTAAGGAACATGTATGGCGTCATCAGCCCGGCCACTTGGGTTTCATCCGGATTTTCAAATCTCCTCCCACATATAAACCCTCGCCTACGCGCTAACACCTGGGCTAACACAAAATGCGTAATATCAGTTACAGTTATGTTTCATAATCGATGATGATTTTATAGATAAAGTTAATGCTAACCAATTTATACTATTCGTGTCAAATTGAGTCTGAAGACGGAATATCGCTAAAATCAACAACAAACACACACGCTTGAAGACCGCCAATCGAAAATATCGATGTAAAAGGGTTACCTATTACTCTTGTCACGGTCTTGAACATTTGACCGGGATTTAATTATACCAATAGGATACCGTCTGTGTTCTTAATGCTCTGCAGGTAGGGCATAAAAATTGTACCTGCTACCCACATTGCATGATCGTTAGAGGCGACTAAATTTGGGATCTTATCTTTTTCGTTCTTTCTAAGCAACTTTAACCTTCCCTTAACACTACCTCACTTTTGGTCTTTAGTTGAGCGTTCGCCCCTGCGAGGAATGCTATGGGTTCTGGCCCAGGGCCGAGACATTACTACTCCCTGCTTGACGCTCAGCGTTATGATTTATAATGTGACCGGGTGGAGTGTTCTGCTTTGGGCCTTTGGCAGTATACTTCTGACCCTGGCTGTTAATAGGATGTAAAAACAATCAAACCATACAAATATTGTATTTATAAACAGAAAATCTTCAAAACACTACAAATAAAGAACAAAAGGATGATTACCAAGTCGCCTTCGAAATACTCGCATATTGTTTGGTGCCAATAACAAATGCACCTCTATTCGGCAAATGAAGCAGGGGTAAGCTTGGGACCTTTGTCTAGGTTTAAGTTTGCAACAGGACACCGAGACATTTCTAAGACATGTTGCATAGGTATTAATCCATACGAATATGTCAGAGACCGGGTATTGTAAACATAAGTGGAAACCCGCGTCACCATCTCCAATTGTTGGACATGTTGTGAAGCTAGCTTTTGTGTCCGTCGAGAGGCATATCTTTTTTCTTTGTTGAGATCAGATCCAAAGACGGTTCGTGGTATTGCAAGGTCGTTATACGACAAGGCTCGAGGGAGGCTATGTCTGGTGCGGAATAGAAATGCGTGCCCATAATGAAGGACATTTAAAACAAAATTACACGGAATATCCTGAGGCAGAATTGCACCCCATTTAAAAGATATATAGCTGATAGAGTATTTCTGTTAGGCCCTAGAACTTTGAGGGACATTACAATGTTACCATTGGTAACCAAAAGAAAATCGTCGAATTATTGTTCGTGTACACGACAGCTGTAGTATCTCCGTATTCTAAAAATTGGAAAGTTTCTCTCAAATTCCAGCAATAAAGCGTTCATGAATCATGCTGCAAAACTCCTTATTGACAATACGTACAGACAGCAGTAACGACCTCTTGCAGAATTCCACAGCAATGAAGAGGAAAGTTCGGCCCTATGGTATAGCGACGACGACGACGACGACGATGATGATCATCATCATCATCATCATGAAAGAATGATTAGTATGAGTTATAAAACACTACATGTACCATGGATATTTTTGGGGAATGTTTGTGGGAAAATGCAAAGACACACATTTTAGGTTCTTTTAATGGAATGCAATTCTACAAAACGAGAAAATCACGTTATTATCCAACTTTCACCTCAAAGTAAAACCTATTTGAGTCTCGTGTTACCTACATCAATGTATATATAACTAAGACTCAAACGGGCATTACATGGACGTAACAGATAAATGTTGTGCCAGTTCTCCTGATGTCGGCTAGCCACCAATTTGTATGTCGCCAAAGTTTAACTCTGTACTTGTATTCGGACAGAAGTAGTGAACCACAGAGAACATTCTGGTAATAAAGCTCAATACTGTTAACACAATCACAGATGATAACTAGAAATTGTTGGCTAACAATTTGATGGGCTTTTCACCTATAATCTATGTCATTTCTGTTGGATTTTGAATCAACTTTAAAATTGCACACTTTTGTCGGGACTATCTCAGGATCAATTAATTTAAAATTTGATGGGATGAACAGATTCTTAAAATGGTAAGTATGAGTATTGAACTGCATTAAGTTTGCATTCAAAGGTAATATGAATGCCCGCTGAAAGCTGTTCAATGCAAAATTAAGTGTAAGCATTTGAAAAGCTTTTCAAAGTCGTTAAAAAGGTTTTGTTAAGCCAATAATACCACTACATTTCCTCAGTTTAAGCCCTAATTACGGTTCGTTTAAAGCGCACAAAATGATCAGATAGTGATATATATATTTGCTGAGAAATGCATGTCCCAATTATCAAATGTTAATAGATTTTCAGTATCTTCCGGTCGTAAAAGCACTTGTCCCGACAATGGGAAAATCTCTCCTCCAGTTTCATATGTTCCGACAATCAAATGAGATTTGTTTAAACATGTCCCGATAATCAAATGAGATATTTCTGCTACGATGTCTCGATAATAACGTGTATAGATGTATTACAACGAAAAAAAAGAAGAAATTAAAAAAAAAAATGCTGCTGAGTGTTCCGCCCAGGAATCGAACCCGGGTCTCTATCGTAATGAACTATAGCCTTACCATTTGAGCCAAAGCGGCTAGTAATACTGCGCATCCGTTAATTCACTAAGAAAGACCGTATTTTACACTATTAAGGACTCGCACAACTAAATGAGCCAATCACGGCGTGTTTGATACGTTTGTAGTCCCTACTGAAAAATTGTTCTGGCTAAGTACAGTGATTCTGAGTAATCTAGATAGATAATTGTTGACATATTCTGCAATGAATGAAATCTATAGATATTTAACTTTACAAAAATGTATACTTTTGGTAGATTTTGATTTGTGATTGCGGATTGATATGGGGTCAAAAGTCAGAGGATGTTCCCGTCCCATTTCACTGGTTTGACATGTAAATTTCCAGTTGTCCGAAGCAGACGCCTGTAGCGAGCTAATATGCCAGTAAACTCCTCATAAAATGCCCCTTGAAGCCTTTGTCATGTACGCATGGAAGTTAATGCTGCTCCTCATTCTGTCGCTCATTAGTGTATTCAAAAAAAGATACACTGTTGCAAGTTATACATTCCGATGACGTCACAATGTTTACAGTGACCCGCGGGTATGTTTGTACTGGCTGACATGTAGACTTATTTTGTTGTTTTTTTTTAAAACGTTTGCGATGACTTTGTTATGTTTAGATTGATGAGATAATATAGTATAATATTAAACAATACCAGATATGAATTTAGTTTCATGAAATACAATAAGTTTCGCGTTAGCCATCAACTTTCATTCTATCGGTCCAGCTGTGATCGGCCGTCGTAGCAACGATAGGCCTAAAGATCATATTGCACTGTACAATATAAAACTGTATAAAAAGGTACCAACTAAATGTACGAATATCCTTAGACGTACAATAAGATCTGCTTTATCTATGAAAACTATCTACATACAATTAGTAACCGGAATAACAGTCGATCGGGATGTGTGTATATGCAACTTTTTATTTACTGTTGCCAAGGAGTATAAAGAAAACACAGGAGAGTTCCAAAATTACGGTTTTTTTATATAGATTATATAGGGGATTATGCAAAACGGCGTAATACCTTAACCGGAAGTGGTATCAAGACACCGAAGGTATCAATATCATCGGAATGACATACTCTATTGATCAGTAGAAAAAGTTTTAAAAAATAATGAAAAATGAAAAATTTCTAAAAATAGGTTAACTTTGACCTCTGCTGCGCTGTTTTACGAGACATATTTTGTAATAACTTGTAGAACAAGAAATATTTCCCCAGATGCAATCTACAATAATATACCTTTAAAACATCTGGACATTAAACGGTTATTCAGAAATAGCCATTTTAACCTTTTTAAAGTATGACGTCATAGCGGCCATCTTGGATTTTGAATCAATTTAAAAATATCAAACTTTAGTCGGGACTATCCCACGATCATTTTTGACAAGTTTGAGCTGAATCCCACTGTTGGAATTTGAGAAGAAGTTTAAAATGTAAAACGATTCTTAACATAGAATATATAGGGAAATATTCTCAATAGCGTAATACCTTAACCGGAAGTGCTATCAAGACACCGAAGGTATCAATATCATCAGAATGTCATACTCTTTTGATCTGAAGAAAAAGTTTTCACAAATAATGAAAAATGAAAAATTTCTAAAAATAGATTAACTTTGACCTCTGCCCCGCTTTTTTACGAGACATATTTTGTTATAACTTATAGAAGAAAAAAGTTGTCCCCAGATGTATTCTACAATAATATACCTTTGAAACATCTGAACATAAAACGGTTATTGAGATATAGCTATTTAAATATTTTAAAGTATGACGTCATAGCAGCCATCTTGGATTTTGAATCAATTTAAAAATATCAAACTTTAGTCGGAACTATGCCGCGATCATTTTTGACAAGTTTGAGCTGAATCCCACTGGTGGAATTTGAGAAGAAGTTTAAAATGTGAAACGGTTTTTTATATAGATTATATAGGGGAAAATTCAACATGGCGTAATTCCTAAACCGGAAGTGCTATCAAGACACCGAAGGTATCAATATCATCGGAATGTCATACTCTATTGATCTGTAGAAAAAGTTTTCACAAATAATGAAAAATGAAAAATTTCTAAAAATAGATTAACTTTGACCTCTGCCCCGCTTTTTTACGAGACATATTTTGTTATAACTTATAGAAGAAAAAAGTTGTCCCCAGATGTAATCTACAATAATATACCTTTGAAACATCTGAATATTATACAGTTATTGAGATATAGCCATTTAAACATTTTAAAGTATGACGTCATAGCGGCCATCTTGGATTTTGAATCAATTTAAAAATATCAAACTTTAGTCGGGACTATCCCACAATCATTTTAGACAAGTTTGAGCTGAATCCCAATGTTGGAATTTGAGAAGAAGTTTAAAATGCGAAATGTTTTTTTATATAGAATATATAGGGAAATTTTTTAAATGGCGTTTTACCTTAACCGGAAGTGCTATCAAGACACCGAAGGTATCAATATCATCGGAAGGTCATACTCTATTGATCTGTAGAAAAAGTTTTCACAAATAATGAAAAATGAAAAATTTCTAAAAATAGATTAACTTTGACCTCTGCCCCGCTTTTTTATGAGACATATTTTGTTATAACTTATAGAAAAAAGAAGTTGTCCCCAGATGTATTCTACAATAATATACCTTTGAAACATCTGAACATTAAATGGTTATTGAGATATAGCCATTTAAACATTTTAAAGTATGACGTCATAGCGGCCATCTTGGATTTTGAATCAATTTAAAAATATCAAACTTTAGTCGGGACTATCCCACGATCATTTTAGACAAGTTTGAGCTGAATCCCACTGTTGGAATTTGAGAAGAAGTTTAAAATGCGAAATGGTTTTTTATATAGAATATATAGGGAAATTTTTTAAATGGCGTTTTACCTTAACCGGAAGTGCTATCAAGACACCGAAGGTATCAATATCATCGGAAGGTTATACTCTATTGATCTATAGAAAAAGTTTTCACAAATAATGAAAAATGAAAAATTTCTAAAAATAGATTAACTTTGACCTGTGCCCCGCTTTTTTATGAGACATATTTTGTTATAACTTATAGAAGAAAAAAGTTGTCCCCAGATGTATTCTACAATAATATACCTTTGAAACATCTGAACATTAAACGGTTATTGAGATATAGCCATTTAAACATTTTAAAGTATGACGTCATAGCGGCCATCTTGGATTTTGAATCAATTTTAAAATATCAAACTTTAGTCGGGACTATCCCACGATCATTTTAGACAAGTTTGAGCTGAATCCCAATGTTGGAATTTGAGAAGAAGTTTAAAATGCGAAATGGTTTTTTATATAGAATATATAGGGAAATTTTTTAAATGGCGTTTTACCTTAACCGGAAGTGCTATCAAGACACCGAAGGTATCAATATCATCGGAAGGTTATACTCTATTGATCTATAGAAAAAGTTTTCACAAATAATGAAAAATGAAAAATTTCTAAAAATAGATTAACTTTGACCTCCGCCCCGCTTTTTTATGAGACATATTTTGTTATAACTTATAGAAGAAAAAAGTTGTCCCCAGATGTATTCTACAATAATATACCTTTGAAACATCTGAACATTAAACGGTTATTGAGATATAGCCATTTTAACATTTTAAAGTATGACGTCATAGCGGCCATCTTGGATTTTGAATCAATTTAAAAATATCAAACTTTAGTCGGGACTATCCCACGATCATTTTAGACAAGTTTGAGCTGAATCCCACTGTTGGAATTTGAGAAGAAGTTTAAAATGTGAAACGGTTTTTTATATAGATTATATAGGGGAAAATTACATATGGCGTATACCGGAAACCACATGTGTTACATAAAAACTAAACACATCAAATTCATCAGAATGACATTGTGTATAGATTGGTCAAAACAAATTTCAAAAAAAGTTAAAATTAAAAAAAAAAAAAAAAAAATTTTTTTTTTTGATTTTTGACCCAATGGCGAACTTTTTTATTTCAACTCCAAAGTACCTAAATGTGTGACAAAAAAAGTTAGATATGGCTTATGTCTACAATAATATCATTACAGAAACTCTGAACAGCCAACGGTCATTGAAATATGGCTATTTTAAAGTTTTTAACTTATGACGTCATGGCGGCCATCTTGGATTTTGGACCTACTTCGTTATGTTGCTGTCACCCCTTTGACTCATGCCATATACAATGGGCTTAACCGAATTGGCATACCTCTTACCATTTTTGCATAATAGTGTGCCAAAAATGAAATGCAGAAGAAGAATAATAATAATAATAATAATAATAATAATAATAATAATAATAATAAACAGAACAGAAACAATAGGTCTTTTCACCACATGGTGAAAAGCCCTAACTAACCGTCAACTGTTTATACCCATCTATAACCACGTTACGTCCCCTCCGTATGTCTCGTTACGTCCCCTCCGTATGTCTCCGACACAGCATTACCACAGATCTGTAGGGGACCGAGCCCCGTGGGTCACTTAATTATATCCTCTTGTCTCTGCCAATATAAATAATTGAGGTAATTTTTTTTCGCTTTGCAGTAAACACGAGAATTAATTACCCGATATTTGATAGCACCGTTATTCGCTTTGATTTGTCTCGCGGGATTTTATTGAGAGTGTCCCGCTTGCGGAACCTAACGCTTCGGTGTTTGAACTTGTCTCCTGTCACTGGTTCCAGCGTGTAGACTTTAAAACACTAAAGTATTGTCATTGTAGCATACTGAACCAGCTATTCGGCAATGAAATCGTACAACCATGTGCTTGATCTCAAATATCAAGCGATCTAACCTTATCTCGACACATTTACCTACATTCAGCTATGTATGTTGTATTGATAAATTGTTTTGATCCCCCTGCAGAATGTAGGATGATTAATGATTTATTCTTTGTTGTCCGTTGAGGGGGTTTTGTGCCCAACTCCATATGTACGAGTACTCTGTTGAATTACCAAGCCTGTTGGGTCTCCCTAGGTACCCGTCCTCATATGACCCTGCCTGATGTGTCTCCCTAAGTACCCGTCCTCATATGACCCTGCCTGATGTATCTCCCCAAGTACCCGTCCTCATATGACCCTGACTGTTGTGTCTCCCTAGGTACCCGTCCTAATATCACCCTGACTTTTATGTCTCTCTAGGTACCCGTCCTCATATCACCCTGACTGTTGTGTCTCCCTAGGTACCTGTCCTCATATCACCCTGACTGTTGTATCTCCCTAGGTACCTTTCCTAATATGACCCTGGCTGATGTGTCTCCCTAGGTACCCATCCTCATATAACCCTGACTGTTGTGTCTCCCTAGGTACCTGTCCTCATATCACCCTGACTGTTGTATCTCCCTAGGTACCTTTCCTAATATGACCCTGGCTGATGTGTCTCCCTAGGTACCCATCCTCATATAACCCTGACTGTTGTGTCTCCCTAGGTACCCGACCTTATATGACCCTGACTGATGTGACTCCCTAGGCTCCCGTCCTCATATGACCCTGACTGTTGTGTCTCCCTAGGTACCCGACTTCATATGACCCTGACAGTTGTGCCTCCCTAGGTACCCGTCCTCATATGACCCTGTTTGATGTGTCTCCCTAGGTACCCCTGACTGTTGTGTCTCCCTAGGTACCCGACTTCATATGACCCTGACTGTTGTGTCTCCCTAGGTACCCGTCCTCATATGACCCTGACTGATGTGTCTCCCTAGGTTCCCATGATTGTTGTGTCTCCCTAGTTACCCGCCCCCATATGACCCTGACTATTGTGTCTCCCTAGGTACCCGTCCTCTTATGACCCTGACTGTTGTGTCTCCTCAGGTACCCGTCCTCATATGACCCTGACTGTTGTGTCTCCCTAGGTACCTGACCTCATATGTCCCTGACTGTTGTGTCTCCCTTGGTACCCGTCCTCATATGACCCTGTTTGATGTGTCACCCTAGGTACCCCTGACTGTTGTGTCTCCCCAGGTACCCGTCCTCATATGACCCTGACTGTTGTGTCTCCCTAGGTACCCGACCTCATATGTCCCTGGCTGTTGTGTCTCCCTAGGTACCCGTCCTCATATGACCCTGTTTGATGTGTCACCCTAGGTACCCCTGACTGTTGTGTCTCCCCAGGTACCCGTCCTCATATGACCCTGACTGTTGTGTCTCCCTAGGTACCCGACCTCATATGTCCCTGGCTGTTGTGTCTCCCTAGGTACCCGTCCTCATATGACCCTACCTGTTGTGTCTCCCTTGGTACCAATCTCCTAAATGTATAACATTGGACTGAACCCCAAACAAGCAAACAAACTCTTTTCGGTAAAGGGACCTTAATTTGAAAGTACATGTTTAACAGACGTCCTCGAACATTTCTATACACAATGTACTAATTTTGAAATGGTGGATCTTACACGACAAGATACATTCGTTTCAAAATTGTTTATTCTTAGTATAAGGTAATATGATCAAAGTATATAATACAGAGTCAGACAGGAAACTATCGATGACGAGTGAAGATGGGCGGGAGGGGGGGAGTATCAAGTACGACTCTTCAAATCCCTGGAGCTCCGAGTAAAGGTCAGTGTCCATGTATGAGTGGTATGTTATGTGTTTAAAAGCGTATATATAATGACGTTCTAATAGAGTGAGGACGAAGACCAGGGTATTATACCTTGTTGACCACTACAAAACATTGGTTAGCCGTGTGAAGTGGCTACGAGAGAGCCGAAACGAAAATGATGACGAGGGCATTAGACTGTTGACCACAAGTGACCACAGATGACTCGTGCCAAGGAAAGTATCCAGACGTCATTACCGCGGTATTATATACACGTCGTCGTTATGGAGAGAAGTGCGCGCTCAGCAAAGCACCTAAATCGGAGCTCCCTCGAGATTTCTGTTTTCATGATCGTCAAAGTCTGTTTATTATATTTCAGACAAAGTTTCCCTTATCCTTCCATCTCTATCCTACCAGCTCAGTGTGGTCATCAGATTAGGCCACGTCTGCGGCCTTGTGGCAGAACGTCCGACAGGGGGCGCTCACGTCTGTCTGAATTACGTGAGGCGTTGATTACGTGACGAACATGACGAGATGAAGTTGGGTCCATGGCGTCATTTGCGTCAGCAGTCTGCACGAGACGTCTAATGTTTGTTGTCAGGATAATGACGACATAAATACATAAATATGTTGTCTTCAATCTTATAATTTTATAATCACCAAATATGTTCGTTGGCGGCTATTAACTTTCGCGATTTTCGCTTCGTACCTAGTTAGTGGCGAATTATCCACAAGAAGCATTTGTTTGACATGTATAGCCAGTCCATTATATCACCTCTTCATCATGATTCGCGGCTTTAACGAATTTGTTTGATCACGAAAATTCGATTTTAAAGTTAAAGCACGCGAAAAGAAGTCAGATTACAGTACGTTTTAGCTTAAACAGCTTAGCAAGGAAAACTACGTAATTATGTCGCCATGATAAAAGATATGTATGGTATTAAGGGGTCGATAGGGGAAGGTGCGTATGTACTTAAAACAGTAAGGGAATGGTATTAAGGGTTCAGCGACTGCAGTTGTTATGAACTTCAAATGTAAAAGTAGATTCTTGTTAAGTTCGCCCATATATCAAACTACAGTTGCAGTTCTGTGGCGGCATTGTGTTGCTGATTTGCAGACTAAAATTGTCAGAATATTAGACGATTTGGCAACATTTAAGGCGTTGATTCGGTAACGATAGATGGAGGTGTTGTAATAATGACTTAATTAACGCGCGTTAAGTTCAACTCACGAAGACAGAACGAAAACGAACATCGATCATACAGCTACGTCCGCACGCAGTAATGTCAGCACATGCGTGTCTACACGTCCTTACGACGAAAAAAAACAACACTTAAAGTCTTGTTTTTATACCTACAGGAATATATATCCATCACCGTCACAGTTAATATGATATTGTTAGCACAGTAACAGTCTTACGGTTCAAACGAAATGAGAGAATAAATGTCTACGCTATGGCGAGATATTAGCATGATAAGACACAAATAGTCCCAATAAACACTCATTAAACATCCATTAGTTCCTCTCCACAAAAACAGTTTTATAAATCATGTATATGTACACACTTTTGCTGTTCCTAATACGACAAGCAGAGCATCGGTGAAGACTACAACACTAAAATACGAAGTAATATACACAGCACTATATTGTTATAAGTAAGCTCTAGAGTAGCAGGGTGAATTTTAAAGTTCAACACTTGATATTTACAGTCTACACTGGCATACCAACGATAACCATTGTTCCACAGACTATCATTATCACCTCATAACTGTACTCAAACACGTGCCGAAATTCTATGACGTCGACAACAATACAGTGTACATGTGGGATGAGCTATGCAAATCCTCCAATTTGAAACACAATTGTGTGACGTCACCAACAATAAACATGGGCGGAGCTGACAGCAATTTATGGAAATTTCATGCTGTTACAATGTACACTTATTGAACCATTCTCACGTTTATTAGTTTTGAAATGTGTCCGAAGATGGGTCTAAAATAAACAATATAGTTACGAACATTTCACAAAAAGATACTGTAAACAAAAGGATAAACTTTTTATTTTGTTTAGGTTATCGGGGAATAACTTCAAAGGAACACCAGTAAATTCAATAACCGGCGCCGGTTATGCATAATTTACTCGTATTCCATTGTAGTTATCCCCCAATAACCTAAACAAAATAGAAAGTTAATGCTTAATGACAGCTGTCTAGATGTATAGATACATATCTGATAAATATCTCAAAAGACATTTTGCCTGATCTACATCGCTACATGCATCATCTTTTTTTTAACACCGGACATTAACAATTCAAATCGCTGAAGTGGAACTGGAACATCCTTTTTCAAGAGTTTCCAAGTAAATCTTTCCTTTGTTCATATTTTGCCACTGGTTAATTCGATTTTGAGTTTGGATTATGATTTTGTTAACGCTTCGGTATTCTTTTATTTATTTGACTTTTGCCTCAACTTAATCCGCCATCACATACAATATGTATTTTCCCATGTTAGATAACTGTGGATTTCATTTTATAAAATTACTATCAATATTTATACATTTAAGTTATTTTTTTAATAATAAACTTTATTTTATTTTACAACAATTACATGAAACAAATAATTTCAATATGCATTAGTTAATCTTGTTAGACCGGATGTTAGTACACCTATGTTTGACGGAAATAATTTCTAGTTTCGAAGTTATATTTATCTGAAACAATTATTGATTGGCTGATTTAGTTATTGATTGGCTGATTTAGTTACGTGAGTCATTTAAGTTGACGTTTAGTGTAAGAATCGCGCGATGTATATTACGTGACCTCCCACAAGCGTACACGTGACCAATGTCCACGTGACCTAATGTGCTTGCCTTGCAACCTTTGCAAGACCAAAAACTTCTTCTAAAACGCCATTAAATGCATAAGAATGGTTTGTTATGTGAGGTATCTGACATTTAGATTAAAGATCCCCTTCACAAAACACATTCCTGAGAAATACACTCCTCCTCATAAAACAATTAGATTGAAACAAAACACTTCTTAATAACATCAGTTTTACATTGTTGTACATACATAGATGTTAGCGCTCGGTGTGACGCACACCGGTACGCCTCTACAGAATTACTTTCACATTAGAAAAACTGTATCAGCTTGATATACGTTAAGAACATCGTCTGTACATAAATGTTAGTCTAGTCGCACATTCCTTACCCAAAGTCGTTTTTGTTTGCTAAAAGTACATTCCTCACTAGGTATTTGATTGTTGGGGAAGTATTTTCCGCACACGTATGTTTTTATTTCCGGTTGTTTACAAAAGACGTATGATGTTGACTTTGTTGCTTTATAGTACATTGTGAACAGCATCAACGTGTAGCAGCTGTGATCGTATAGCTGAATATACGCGGAACGTGAAAAAAATTGTTATTGATAAAGATATTAGGAAAACATCGCGCTGTCATAATCTTCTTGTCATACTGACACAGTTGTACGGGGAATTCACTTCTCACTTAGGGCGGATTTCCATGCTCGGCAAGAGGCTTTCAAATGAACAAATAAGAAAAAATATAATTCGTATTGTAAGCCAACAAAGGCGATTTTTTATCGATAACCGAGATTTTCGTTTCGAAATTATCGATTGAATATCACGTTTTGTTGTCGTTCGTTAATAGTCTTGTAAACACATTTTTCACCAAGCTCTACAAAAATTGTTGCCTATTCATACACATTGTAACATACCATGGCATCATTAGCATTAATTGACTCAATACAACTCCCATGACATTCGAATGAAATTTTCGAATAGGATTCCACATCATATGGATATGTCTATGATTCCATAATATATATATACAATACTTAACTTATGACAGAGATGTGAAAACAACAGTGCAGGCAAAGAAATATTTCGAAATCTCAGGGCGATCTGTCACCTTATCAAGATAGGAAAATGAAAATTGAAATATCACATCATTTAACAGATATAAATAATCACCGTGACAAATTATACAAAAAATCCAAACACATAATTAAACGGAAGTTACTTATTAAAGAGATTTTTTATTAAATTGTATTGATATATGATGTGCTAGTAATATCACATTATCGCGCAAATATACCTTTTCTGATTAATGATGCGCAAAGTAGCATAGCCAGTTCCTTCAGTCTAAAGTCTAGACTGTGTAGCCTTTCAGCGTAATGGTTTAGTCAGTGAAATCCTTCAGTTGAATGGTAAAGCCAATGTAACCCTTCATTGTAATGTCTGTCAGTATAACCCTTTACTTGCATTAGATTGTGCAGCCCTTCAGTTAACTCGTGTAGTCAGCAAAACCCTTCAGTTTAATGGTCTAGTCAGTGTAACCCTTCAGTTTAATGGTTTCGTCAGTGTAGCCCTTCAGTTTCGTGGTCTAGTCAGTGTAACCCTTCATTTTAATGTTTAAGTCGGTGTTACTCATTAGTTTAATGGTGTGGTCAGTACAACCCTTCAGTTTAATGGTCTCGTCAGTGTAACCCTTCAGTTTGATGGTCTAGTCAGTGTAACCCTTCAGTATAATGGTCTCGTCAGTGTAACCCTTCTATTTTATGGTAAAGCTAGTGTAGCCCTTCAGTTTGATATTCCGGTCAGTTTTACCCTTCAGTTTAATGTGAATGACCCCACCAAGTCGTCTCGCTAGTATGAGTTTTTGGTTGTTTATTCCATCGGTAAGGTAGGACAGAGAACTAAATTATTTCTTCTCTCTATTGACATGTATAAGAAAAAGTCATCTCCATGCGAGCATTGCAATCACAAAGAAAATTGAAATGGGCCCAAGTCGATAAGACCTCAGTGGCAACCAGAACGTATATGTTCTTCTGTTAACCTAATACTAGGAATAGACTTCAGGGTTGATAGTCTAACAAGACATCTCCAGATACACGTTTACATCATGGAGATTGAGCTGGCCTTGGAAGTCGCGAGCTAATGTTGTTGTTATTGTGTTTTTCGATTTTTATATTTTTGCTACAGTTTTGGTTTGGATTAATTAGGTTTTACACCATATTAACAACTAATGTCTTTTAAGGACGGCCTCTTTGTGTTTTCGATGTAAATGGGTGTGTGTTGATTGCGTGGGCATTTGGGAGACTGCGGTTTGTTCTTCGAAGCCTTCTTGCGATAGTCTGGATCTTTTGCCGATTTAAAGTGTAACAGAACAGAAGTCTACTGCTTAAGGCCCTTAACAGAACACCCCCCCCCCCCCCCCCCACGGTCACATACTGACATCAGGTGAACCAGTCGTTCCACTCCCATAATGCTGCATGTCAAACAGAGAGAAGTAACTACCATTATGGATAGATTTTATGGCTCTGCCTTGGGACAGAACCCATAATCTTCATCAAAGGGGCAAACGCTCAACTAAAGGCCAAAAGTGAGGTAGTGTCAAGGGAGACATTAGGGAGGAGAAAGTTGTTTAGAAAGGAGAGACAAAACTTAAATCCTAAATTTAGTCGCTTCGAATCATGCAAGGGGGACCATCAGCAGGTGCGATTCTTGCGCCCAACCTTCAGGGACAGACCAAGATGATTTATGACTATTCTATTTACGTCAATATCTGTAATTATATGGGTAATGTGTATACAGACGACATGGAATATTTAAGGACGGTATTCTGAATTGATTGATCCATCATTTATATATTTTGATGACAATGTTTATGATCAAAGCAATGGATAGATGATATCACAGCGAATCGCCTAACTACGTATGCCCGTCCCGCTGTGAACAATATCGTTAATAAACACTTGGGACAGTGTAAAATCAATATCGATTAGTGTAATCAATGTCATTTCACAAATGTTTACTGTACAATAAAGACATATTTTATTTTTCTGTGTAAATTAATCAAAAGTATCTTTGTTAACTGGGCCGAAAGTTCAAGGTCAGACGATGTACATTAACTGACCTGAGTAGTTGAATTCTTTAATGCCTATTTCTGCTTTAGATCTTACAAAATAGTATAGAGGACAAATACCAGACAAAAAATGGCGCGGAGAAAACAGATTTACCTTGTGGTAGATGTTTTTGATTTATTCCGAGAACATGTATAACATAAGTTTTTAAATGAACCTGATATCTAACACCTGGTTTCAAACGTTAGCTATTTTCTTCTCGGTACTGTCGCTGCCAATTGCGAAATGTAGGACATTTGAAAGATTTGAAAGGAATGCATTACAAGCAGGTATAAATTGGTTTGTTACATCTGTTTTCAACGCACTTCATATCGCTTTTATTCAGGTGCCAAAGACCTTGAACTGTTTCTGTAGCATCAAACCATGAACTAAGAAAAATGGGTCTGCTGTTCAACGGAGCATGAACATCTGTTTTACCTCAAAGTTAACGGAGAGTCATTTATGAAATATTGATATATTACAGCTTGTGTGTGCCAGACTTTTCTATCCCGAGAGATAAAATGAAGGGTTTTATTGTGTTTATCGTCTATTGCACAAGAAGGCTTCTGTTCAGTTTGCTTCAAAACGAAATACACAACAAACACAAAAGCAGACAAGTAACACAATCAACAAAAGTATCAACAACACCGCCTTCAGACGGACTGGAAATTGTTGGTTACAATTTGTCGGCTTTCTTATCAATAGGATTAAGTTCGTCTTTGATCACTTTCGAAATTACGTTAAAACCCGTCATTCATAAATATTCCTAATTACATATTCTCTGCGTGCACCCATGCATCTCCCTTGATTAAATATTTTGACATAATTGATTCCAGTATCCTTGAAAGTTGATCATTTAAGATTGATGATTGTTTTCAAGGTTTTATAGTCAGTTACATGATCATGTTTCAGATACAAAATTAACTGTAGACCTTGTAGATGTTGTCAACGAAATTGTTCAAAGATGAAACCTTGAAAAAACATATTCAAAATTTAATTCCTGTCGAAAACCGAAAGCTTGAACGTTTGACCGAAAAGATTTCCAAAGAAATAAAATGTGCATTTGTGTCATTAACATCATTCAAGAAAGAATAGTATATCATAAACCGGGGTACGGCTTTAAACGTTTTCAAAATATTTTGTTTCTCACAAAAACATTATTTTAAACCTGAAATTCGACCTGTATGACTTTCAAAGTTAATGTAGTAACTGTTTGTTGTTTGTTTTTCAAGCTAAATAGTCTAAATCAAAACTCTAGATCTTCTGGAACTTTAGAAGAAATTGTTTATCTGGAATAACGCTGGTGAACTATGACCCATTAATTACTCACAAGCTGACCTGATCAAATGAAAATGTTATCTATGTTAAAACGTGCACATTGATGTCTTCCAAATTTTACATGTAGATAAATGTGTTTATAAGATTTATATATCCAACAATTTTCGAAATATTCTGGACCAGAGAAATTAGATCTTTTTCTTAAACATTGTGACCTTGATCGTTGAACAATGTCTTTTTAATATAATTGTGACCAGCATAGTTACAGTCTGTAGTTAAGGACGCTCGACCCTACGTAATACACAAGTTTTGATTCTCGTTATGTGGTGACGCAGCTTCAAATTTGTGTACCCGGTATTCAAAAACGGGGTATCAAATTCGTGCTCCACAGAGATATGTCGCGAAAATATGAAAGTTTTAAGGAATTCTAGCGGTTAATATTGCGAGAGGGTCGAGCCTCCTTAACACTGCCCTCCTAAGATGACAGAAAATTTTTGGACAGCAGCGCCTCCAGAAAGACCACAGACTATATAAAACGAGAACGAGGCACGTTCCACTATTCTGTACGTTCTGTCAGAATGTCAAAATTTTAATGGAAGAAAGAAGTGCTTGCAAAAATTTTACCATTAGCAATGACGGGTTTGAATAGAATCTCGCATTGTTCCTGTCATTTTACATAGGGAAAAGAAAAACAAGAAACGAAAATAAAAAGCATATCCATCCAGAAACTGTAAGTGGTGGCTTATAATACATGTCCCGAAGCTTTCCAAACCATTTCGACACCACGGCTACATTACAGGAATATTATCGTTGCTCTATGTAAAAAAAACCAGAGATTCTAATCAATCACTCGACGTCTACATCCCTTTGGCCTTGACACTAAAGTTTAGAATGAAAAAAAAATCAAAATTAAAAGGTCAAACATACGTAGAGGGTGAATTGAATGCATATTCAAAAATCTGGTCCCGTATTCAAGAAACCGTTCTGTTCTTTTTCATTTAACAGCATCGTGTTCAGGGAGTTACGTCAAATGTTGTAGTTTTCGAACACCTGATGGTTAAATGACGTGTAATGTGTGAAAAGAGTAACAGAAATGCCGCCTTCCGTCGCAGAATTCAAACTCAAGGTGAATATATGGATATAACAGATTCACATGTTCGTTAATCTGACTTTATAGTTTTTCGTGACTTGAGTTGAGTCATGATCCTTATATTTCATTGAACTCAACATCATAGACTGATAACCTTGACATTATATTTTATACATTGATCGTATAAATAGTAAATTGACATTGTTCTAGAGTAGAGGAACTTGACTGGACTCGATCGTCGGCATCCAGTAGCTTAATTGGTTGACCGTCCGTCTAGATTTCGGAAGCTCTCGGTTTCGAACCTACGTATATTTTCTCTCCTGTTACATTGAAGCCTATGACCAACTTTTGTTTCAAGCATTTGATTATTCTTGGCAAGGAGTTAACGGAACATGGGTTGTAAAAAATCGAGGGGAAAAGGTAGTGGAACCTGACTCGGTTGACCTTCGGCAAACGGTTAAGCGTCCGTTATAGAATTATGAAGGTCCCGGGTTCGAATTCAAGACTGGAAGTGCATTGTTCCTCTCCCATTACACTGTATTATGTCTGTACACAGTCGTGACCTTTACGATTTCTGCATTTTGTTTGTCATGTTCAATCTGTGATCTTTACAGTTCATGTCACACATGCCAGTCCTATTTATGTCCCAGTTTTCATTTAAAAGTCGTATTATGGACATCATATACAATGTTCACATAGCAACGCATTCATGGCATCAACATACGATATAAAGTCACAATCTCGACATTTACATAAACTATAAGGTCATGACCTTGGCATTGAAATAACATATAAGGTTACGACCTTGACATTGCCATACAATATAAGGTCATGACCTTGGCATTGAAATAACATATAAGATTACGACCTTGACATTGCCATACAATATAAGGTCATGACCTTGGCATTGAAATAACATATAAGGGTAACGACCTTGACATTGCCATACAATATAAGGTCATGACCTTGACATTGATATTACAGGGCCGATACATGTTCTACATGTATGTCGTATCAGGGTTGTGACATCACGAAGGACGTTTCGTCACGAACGTGTGTTTTAGCTTTTATGAAGCTAACATAAAATTTCCAACAATGCAGTAACGTTGTTTCTTTCAACGTCATTCTTGAAATAACTAACATTTTACAACTCGCGTCTCAAATAAATTGAAAGAAAAGTCGTAGAGTGCAAAAGTTTTGTTCATTCGCGGATCTGGAAATCCACAAGACCACTCATCAACTTGTCTGTTAAATGTTGGCGGCCGTCCATTCAAAACGTGATTATACAGCGTACGATATAAACCACCACGAACCGGCAGCTTATCTTATAAAATTTTCAAGTGCTTATAAAAAACTTAATTTCTATATCCAAATACCAATCTGTGAGAATTAAGATATGAGACAAAGTGGGAATACATTCTGAATATTTCTTTTATAAAAAAAAAAATTTGAAATTTTGATAGATAGTTGAATGCATTTGCAACTAAACACGGTTGAACACTGCAGAAGATCAATATATACAATACAGAATCTGTGAAGTTAGCCGACTATCAAACGGCACAAAAAAAATAAAATGGGCCGGTTAGTACGTTATATTGTGCCTTCTAGTATAAGCTTACTCTACTCTCTCAATAAGTCTATAAGTCATAGGAGATAACAGGCCTCGTATAATTGAAAATAACGTTAGCGTTTTTCAGTTTGTTTTTTTCCCCGTAAATTTGCTGGCAAATTTCGCAATATATATGATTTATTGTGACGCCATGTTTGGGGGCCCCGTCGTCTCGATAAACTAATAAAAAAAACAACGTGTAACTGACATGCTTTTAACACCGGAATTTTAACACTTGATTTATCAGATGATGATTTCAGCGACTGGGATTTTATCGGCATTTGGCGGCTGATATATCCGGAGGTTTTCCTAATCACGATTATAAATATCGATCATACTGTACCAGTTTTTAGTTCACACTAACACCAGGCTTTTCAAAGATTCCCAACTCTGTGAACGTTTCCGGTCTGGCAGATGTTGCAATGCCAATACTACCGAAAACAATGACAGAAGTATACCGCCTAAGTTTGTATTATGTATAACACACGATAGGTATTGTTTACTCTGTCCGGTAAGAATAGGCATTAGCCGAAGAGCAAATATTTGTAGTAGGATCATTATCATTTTTTTTTTTTTTTTGCGGATTTACTGAGCATTCTTCCCACCTTTTTCTGTAGTGTTGCAGATATTTTATTGGAGTAGTTTTAGTTTCAATTGAAGCAATTAGTTTCAGGGGTTTTACTCACCTGCCTCTTCTCTATAGCAATTTAGACAATCTCGGTCCCAATGTTCGGCATAGCTGATTAATGGGCGATAACTCTCTCTTGACAGGCGCTAATCAAGTTAGCTAGGGGAGACAATCAACCATCATTTATTGGCGTCCTTAGTTATATTATTTACAGACATCATTACTATATCTATTTAGTGTAGTTTTGACAAGTTTCTTAATTGGTCCGAGATATTAATGACATGTAATAATATCCTAACTAAGCTAGACGCCAACAAGTGGTGGTTGATTATTTCCCCTTTTTTCATTGATCATCGCGCCACCACTTAATGGCGGAAACCGTCGGTAATTTCCGTAAACGATATTTTCCCGTTTACGGAAATTGCTGACGGTTCCCGATCCCATTCGGCGTAATCATGGAAGCGCCTTCCATTTTGGCATGGGTTTATGCTTTCTTGCTACATAATGGCGGGCTGCGTACTGTTACCATTTCATTGTTTTAATATATTTTTTCATCTCGAATGTGTTACAGGGTATATTTTTGTTTAAAGCAAAGGATATGCTATTTTGACTACGTTTTAGAGGATTCAGTATCGAGCGAAAAGTTAGCAATAATAGGTACCTGCGAACAACTGAACATCTCTCTTGTCATTGTACTATTCGATTTTCCTGGAAACTTTGCAATACCTACCTATATGTTGATATCATAAAGTTATAAGCGTTTCATACACTTTTATATAAACGTTAAGTACAGCTGGACAGGACCAGGTTAACAACTGCCAATGCTGATTTACATGTAAAAAGGTCCACAACTATTCACTGTGAACCTCAGATTGATATATCGACCGAAGCAAAGTTGAGGCAGATATTATGTTTCGAGTTTATAATAAAATACATTTTAGTAATTTTCATCCGTAAACGTGACGATACGTAAGACTAGAGAAAGGCATTATGACGTAACAATAGGAGTCGAGTCGTGTAAGCATTAATTACCTCCTCCTGATTCATCGGCCCACTGAGAATCCAGGTTACATATTTGTAGCAACAAACACAAGGAGTTAAACAATTTATGGGGTCATTTTCCATCTATCTTGGATAACAAGTCCGTTTTTATTAAACTAGAAACACGAGAAACCACACATGTATTCGTGTAACTGGCTACAAAGTCCTACCCCCTAGGGAACCACACATGCGTTCTTTAGCGGGTTACAATGCTCTACCCCTAGATACCTTAAATATTGTCTGAAAACTGACTACAGAGTCCTACCCATGACGACCTCACCCTCTTTCCGGTATTGGTTTTAAAGCGCTTAGCAGTAAGCAAAACACCATTGTAAAGGAAACCTTCAAGCTTATACAAATCTAGCCATCAATTTCATCGATCACCTGTATCTAAAATGTCACTAGATCAATTCGACAGTAGCTTGATTCGACAGTAGATAACAACGTCGCTAGATCAATTCGACAGTAAATATCAAATTCGTTATATCAATTCGACAGTATATATCAAATTCATTATATCAATTCGACAGTAAATATCAAATTCATTATATCAATTCGAGAGTAAATATCAAATTTATTATGTCAATTGGATAACAGATATCAAGGTCATTAGATCAATTCAACAGTAGGCATCAAGGTGACTAGATCAATTCGATAGTAAATATCAAGATCATAGGATCGATGTAACAGTAAATATCAAGGTCACTGGGTCGATCTAAACGTGAATGTCAAGGTCTCTGAATGAATTTGCCATTGAAAACCAAGGTCACTGCATATACATATCAAGGTCAAGGGATAAAAAAATCCTTGACCAAGTCTCCAGTAAATATAAATGTAATCACCACTCACCCAGTAGGTCAGCAATGGCAAGGTTCAACAGGAAGTTGTTTGTGACGCTCCACATCCGCCTATTCGGGATGATGACGAGGAGAACGGCGATGTTACCGATGACCGCGGTGAGGAATACAGGAATATATAGGCAGAGAAGGACGATTGTAGAAGTGTCCCGAACGGTGAGTAACTCACTCTGTCGGAAGGTCTCTAGTATATCAAGCCAGAACGTCACGTTATCAGCCATATCATACGTGACGTTTACAACAGACCTGTTGTAGAGCACCAAGTGGTTAGACGTTGTCCAGTCCATGGTTCGCTCACACCACGGCGACACACAAAGCTACGTCATGCAGACCCAACCGTCTTGTTCCATAACATCCAAAACTAATTCTCCGAGCGGGAAAGCTCAGCTCCGCGTCGCCCTGTGGCATTGATCTGTTACATATTTAGGGCAAACATCCAAAACTTACTATAAATCTTGTAAAACAGAAAAATCTGCCTTCTAAGAAATAATTAAGAAATAAATAAAAGCGACTGCTGAGAGGCTTAGTTCTACTTAATCAATTCAACGTTTGTTTAAAAAAAACTGTTTACTTTGATTGGAGAATGCGCGTAATCTTGAGGGAATTCACCAAATTACGGCACACACTGTTTACATTTCGTCGCCTATAGCTCCTTTGAACGGCTCACTCCAGCGAAAGCGTTACACTAATCTCTCGGCATTTCATTGCATTGTTTTCGTTTTTCAAACAAATTGGAATCCATCTAAGCACTTTTATATCCTACAGAAAATAATTTATCAAGTAATCATCTCCTTGAGAACAGATATGACAATGGACATGTCTCCCTTCGGAATCTTCCTGATCAATCAAACCAAGAAACAAACTACCCGGGACTGGTAAGTCTGTTGAAGCGACCTGCCTTTTGTTTGCTGATATACTTTACTATACCTGTCCTGCGATCAGCCTCCGTACCCTCCTTTCCCGCCACTGTGTGGCCATCGACTGCTGCTGCTGCTGTGGTGGTGATGTATGGTGTTAATGTATCGATTGGACAGGCGACATGTGGTCTCTCCTACCGGACCCCAGGCCCTCTACGACGGCCGGACGGGGTCACTGTATCTCCCGGACCATTGTCCTCGTACCCCAGGTCCTCTACGACGGCCGGACGGGGTCACTGTATCTATCTCCCGGGCCAGTGTACTCGAATCCCGGGACCTCTAAGACGACCGGACGGGGACATCGTATCTCCCGGGCCAGTGTACTCGAACCCTGGGACCTCTAGGACGACTGGACGGGGACATCGTATCTCCCAGCCCAGTGTACTCGAACCCCATGCCCTCTTGAACGGCCGGACGGGGTCACCGTATTTCCCGGGCCAGTGTACTTTAACCCCGGCCTTCTACGACGGTCGGACGGGGTCACTGTATCTCCCGGGCCATTGTCCGCGGACCCCAGGCCCTCTACGACGGTCGGACGGGGTCACTGTGTCTCCCAGGCCATTGTCACCGGACCCCAGGCCCTCTACGACGGTCGGACGGGGTCACTGTGTCTCCCAGGCCATTGTCACCGGACCCCAGGCCCTCTACGACGGTCGGACGGGGTCACTTTATCTCCCAGGCCATTGTCCGCGGACCCCAGGCCCTCTACGACGGTCGGACGGGGTCACTGTATCTATCTCCCGGGCCAGTGTACTCGAACCCCGGGACCTCTAGGACGACCGGACGGGGACATCGTATCTCCCGGGCCAGTGTACTCGAACCCTGGGACCTCTAGGACGACCGGACGGGGACATCGTATCTCCCAGCCCAGTGTACTCGAACCCCATGCCCTATTGAACGGCCGGACGGGGTCACCGTATTTCCCGGGCCAGTGTACTCGAACCCCGGCCTTCTACGACGGTCGGACGGGGTCACTGTATCTCCCGGGCCATTGTCCGCGGACCCCAGGCCCTCTACGACGGTCGGACGGGGTCACTGTGTCTCCCAGGCCATTGTCACCGGACCCCAGGCCCTCTACGACGGTCGGACGGGGTCACTTTATCTCCCAGGCCATTGTCCGCGGACCCCAGTCCCTCTACGACGGTCGGACGGGGTCACCGGACCCAAGGCCCTCTACGACGGTCGGACGGGGTCACTGTATCTCCCGGGCCATTGTCCGCGGACCCCAGGCCCTCTACGACGGTCGGACGGGGTCACTGTATCTCCCGGGCCATTGTCCGCGGACCCCAGGCCTTCTACGACGGTCGGACGGGGTCACTGTATCTCCCAGGCCATTGTCACCGGACCCCAGGCCTTCTACGACGGTCGGACGGGGTCACTGTATCTCCCGGGCCATTGTCCGCGGACCCCAGGCCCTCTACGACGGTCGGACGGGGTCACTGTATCTCCCGGGCTATTGTCCCCGGACCAGAGGTCCTCTACGACGGCCGGACAGGAATATCGTATCTCCCAGATCAGTGCCCTCGGACCCAAGGCCCTCTAGGACGGCCGGACGGGTTCACCGTATCTCCCGGACCAGTGTCTTTAGCCACGGAAAGGAAAACTGTTTAATGTGTATATATTTAGAGTTTAGGCTGTGCAGGATGTACCTTAGAGAAGGTAGTATTGACTTTTGCTCTTTGAAAAGAAATCGTCAGGTGACAGGGGATTTATAGGTATGTTTACGTAAATAATACCTATATACGTCTGAGCACCAATCCAACCGAACAGCTAACACGCAGTATATACATTGTAGTACGGTGTATCTGACGTTGCATATACTTTCCATGTATCTTATACGACACACGTGTCCTAAAATAAGAGGGTCCTATTTGACGAGATAAGGAACCGCGGTACACCGTATTGGAATTCACTTTAATAGTGACACATTATATAAAGCTATTCCTTACATGGCAGGTGTATTATGCTAATCTGAGCCAATCCATGATAGGATAATTTCAAAATCACACGAATACACTCTGTAGTCCGGTAAAGATTAGGGATCATGTTTATGATTCCAATCATCGTCGTCCAGTAACACATGGGCACGCGACAGACGTATGGATCGTCTGACCATTTACCGCCTTGTTACCAAGTAATGGCATTTACTTGATTAACACGACAATCCTGACACCGTCGACTGTACATTGTACAAAAATCATATAAGGAGCTGTGGTGTTGTAGTGAGATAGGGCATGCAGTCATGATATGGATAAATCACAGGGACATGGAAAGTCACAGTTAGTATAAATGGCCAATATCTGCTCACTTAAACGAATTTTCATATCGAAGAAAATTGGCAATGTAATCCCGTGGTGATGTATGGTGTTAATGTATCGATTGGACAGGCGACATGTGGTCTCTCCTACCGGACCCCAGGCCCTCTACGACGGCCGGACGGGGTCACTGTATCTCCCGGACCATTGTCCTCGTACCCCAGGTCCTCTACGACGGCCGGACGGGGTCACTGTATCTATCTCCCGGGCCAGTGTACTCGAATCCCGGGACCTCTAAGACGACCGGACGGGGACATCGTATCTCCCGGGCCAGTGTACTCGAACCCTGGGACCTCTAGGACGACTGGACGGGGACATCGTATCTCCCAGCCCAGTGTACTCGAACCCCATGCCCTCTTGAACGGCCGGACGGGGTCACCGTATTTCCCGGGCCAGTGTACTTTAACCCCGGCCTTCTACGACGGTCGGACGGGGTCACTGTATCTCCCGGGCCATTGTCCGCGGACCCCAGGCCCTCTACGACGGTCGGACGGGGTCACTGTGTCTCCCAGGCCATTGTCACCGGACCCCAGGCCCTCTACGACGGTCGGACGGGGTCACTGTGTCTCCCAGGCCATTGTCACCGGACCCCAGGCCCTCTACGACGGTCGGACGGGGTCACTTTATCTCCCAGGCCATTGTCCGCGGACCCCAGGCCCTCTACGACGGTCGGACGGGGTCACTGTATCTATCTCCCGGGCCAGTGTACTCGAACCCCGGGACCTCTAGGACGACCGGACGGGGACATCGTATCTCCCGGGCCAGTGTACTCGAACCCTGGGACCTCTAGGACGACCGGACGGGGACATCGTATCTCCCAGCCCAGTGTACTCGAACCCCATGCCCTATTGAACGGCCGGACGGGGTCACCGTATTTCCCGGGCCAGTGTACTCGAACCCCGGCCTTCTACGACGGTCGGACGGGGTCACTGTATCTCCCGGGCCATTGTCCGCGGACCCCAGGCCCTCTACGACGGTCGGACGGGGTCACTGTGTCTCCCAGGCCATTGTCACCGGACCCCAGGCCCTCTACGACGGTCGGACGGGGTCACTTTATCTCCCAGGCCATTGTCCGCGGACCCCAGTCCCTCTACGACGGTCGGACGGGGTCACTGTGTCTCCCAGGCCATTGTCACCGGACCCCAGGCCCTCTACGACGGTCGGACGGGGTCACTGTGTCTCCCAGGCCATTGTCCGCGGACCCCAGGCCCTCTACGACGGTCGGACGGGGTCACTTTATCTCCCAGGCCATTGTCCGCGGACCCCAGGCCCTCTACGACGGTCGGAAGGGGTCACTGTGTCTCCCAGGCCATTGTCACCGGACCCAAGGCCCTCTACGACGGTCGGACGGGGTCACTGTATCTCCCGGGCCATTGTCCGCGGACCCCAGGCCCTCTACGACGGTCGGACGGGGTCACTGTATCTCCCGGGCCATTGTCCGCGGACCCCAGGCCTTCTACGACGGTCGGACGGGGTCACTGTATCTCCCAGGCCATTGTCACCGGACCCCAGGCCTTCTACGACGGTCGGACGGGGTCACTGTATCTCCCGGGCCATTGTCCGCGGACCCCAGGCCCTCTACGACGGTCGGACGGGGTCACTGTATCTCCCGGGCTATTGTCCCCGGACCAGAGGTCCTCTACGACGGCCGGACAGGAATATCGTATCTCCCAGATCAGTGCCCTCGGACCCAAGGCCCTCTAGGACGGCCGGACGGGTTCACCGTATCTCCCGGACCAGTGTCTTTAGCCACGGAAAGGAAAACTGTTTAATGTGTATATATTTAGAGTTTAGGCTGTGCAGGATGTACCTTAGAGAAGGTAGTATTGACTTTTGCTCTTTGAAAAGAAATCGTCAGGTGACAGGGGATTTATAGGTATGTTTACGTAAATAATACCTATATACGTCTGAGCACCAATCCAACCGAACAGCTAACACGCAGTATATACATTGTAGTACGGTGTATCTGACGTTGCATATACTTTCCATGTATCTTATACGACACACGTGTCCTAAAATAAGAGGGTCCTATTTGACGAGATAAGGAACCGCGGTACACCGTATTGGAATTCACTTTAATAGTGACACATTATATAAAGCTATTCCTTACATGGCAGGTGTATTATGCTAATCTGAGCCAATCCATGATAGGATAATTTCAAAATCACACGAATACACTCTGTAGTCCGGTAAAGATTAGGGATCATGTTTATGATTCCAATCATCGTCGTCCAGTAACACATGGGCACGCGACAGACGTATGGATCGTCTGACCATTTACCGCCTTGTTACCAAGTAATGGCATTTACTTGATTAACACGACAATCCTGACACCGTCGACTGTACATTGTACAAAAATCATATAAGGAGCTGTGGTGTTGTAGTGAGATAGGGCATGCAGTCATGATATGGATAAATCACAGGGACATGGAAAGTCACAGTTAGTATAAATGGCCAATATCTGCTCACTTAAACGAATTTTCATATCGAAGAAAATTGGCAATGTAATCCCGTGGTGATGTATGGTGTTAATGTATCGATTGGACAGGCGACATGTGGTCTCTCCTACCGGACCCCAGGCCCTCTACGACGGCCGGACGGGGTCACTGTATCTCCCGGACCATTGTCCTCGTACCCCAGGTCCTCTACGACGGCCGGACGGGGTCACTGTATCTATCTCCCGGGCCAGTGTACTCGAATCCCGGGACCTCTAAGACGACCGGACGGGGACATCGTATCTCCCGGGCCAGTGTACTCGAACCCTGGGACCTCTAGGACGACTGGACGGGGACATCGTATCTCCCAGCCCAGTGTACTCGAACCCCATGCCCTCTTGAACGGCCGGACGGGGTCACCGTATTTCCCGGGCCAGTGTACTTTAACCCCGGCCTTCTACGACGGTCGGACGGGGTCACTGTATCTCCCGGGCCATTGTCCGCGGACCCCAGGCCCTCTACGACGGTCGGACGGGGTCACTGTGTCTCCCAGGCCATTGTCACCGGACCCCAGGCCCTCTACGACGGTCGGACGGGGTCACTGTGTCTCCCAGGCCATTGTCACCGGACCCCAGGCCCTCTACGACGGTCGGACGGGGTCACTTTATCTCCCAGGCCATTGTCCGCGGACCCCAGGCCCTCTACGACGGTCGGACGGGGTCACTGTATCTATCTCCCGGGCCAGTGTACTCGAACCCCGGGACCTCTAGGACGACCGGACGGGGACATCGTATCTCCCGGGCCAGTGTACTCGAACCCTGGGACCTCTAGGACGACCGGACGGGGACATCGTATCTCCCAGCCCAGTGTACTCGAACCCCATGCCCTATTGAACGGCCGGACGGGGTCACCGTATTTCCCGGGCCAGTGTACTCGAACCCCGGCCTTCTACGACGGTCGGACGGGGTCACTGTATCTCCCGGGCCATTGTCCGCGGACCCCAGGCCCTCTACGACGGTCGGACGGGGTCACTGTGTCTCCCAGGCCATTGTCACCGGACCCCAGGCCCTCTACGACGGTCGGACGGGGTCACTTTATCTCCCAGGCCATTGTCCGCGGACCCCAGTCCCTCTACGACGGTCGGACGGGGTCACTGTGTCTCCCAGGCCATTGTCACCGGACCCCAGGCCCTCTACGACGGTCGGACGGGGTCACTGTGTCTCCCAGGCCATTGTCCGCGGACCCCAGGCCCTCTACGACGGTCGGACGGGGTCACTTTATCTCCCAGGCCATTGTCCGCGGACCCCAGGCCCTCTACGACGGTCGGAAGGGGTCACTGTGTCTCCCAGGCCATTGTCACCGGACCCAAGGCCCTCTACGACGGTCGGACGGGGTCACTGTATCTCCCGGGCCATTGTCCGCGGACCCCAGGCCCTCTACGACGGTCGGACGGGGTCACTGTATCTCCCGGGCCATTGTCCGCGGACCCCAGGCCTTCTACGACGGTCGGACGGGGTCACTGTATCTCCCAGGCCATTGTCACCGGACCCCAGGCCTTCTACGACGGTCGGACGGGGTCACTGTATCTCCCGGGCCATTGTCCGCGGACCCCAGGCCCTCTACGACGGTCGGACGGGGTCACTGTATCTCCCGGGCTATTGTCCCCGGACCAGAGGTCCTCTACGACGGCCGGACAGGAATATCGTATCTCCCAGATCAGTGCCCTCGGACCCAAGGCCCTCTAGGACGGCCGGACGGGTTCACCGTATCTCCCGGACCAGTGTCTTTAGCCACGGAAAGGAAAACTGTTTAATGTGTATATATTTAGAGTTTAGGCTGTGCAGGATGTACCTTAGAGAAGGTAGTATTGACTTTTGCTCTTTGAAAAGAAATCGTCAGGTGACAGGGGATTTATAGGTATGTTTACGTAAATAATACCTATATACGTCTGAGCACCAATCCAACCGAACAGCTAACACGCAGTATATACATTGTAGTACGGTGTATCTGACGTTGCATATACTTTCCATGTATCTTATACGACACACGTGTCCTAAAATAAGAGGGTCCTATTTGACGAGATAAGGAACCGCGGTACACCGTATTGGAATTCACTTTAATAGTGACACATTATATAAAGCTATTCCTTACATGGCAGGTGTATTATGCTAATCTGAGCCAATCCATGATAGGATAATTTCAAAATCACACGAATACACTCTGTAGTCCGGTAAAGATTAGGGATCATGTTTATGATTCCAATCATCGTCGTCCAGTAACACATGGGCACGCGACAGACGTATGGATCGTCTGACCATTTACCGCCTTGTTACCAAGTAATGGCATTTACTTGATTAACACGACAATCCTGACACCGTCGACTGTACATTGTACAAAAATCATATAAGGAGCTGTGGTGTTGTAGTGAGATAGGGCATGCAGTCATGATATGGATAAATCACAGGGACATGGAAAGTCACAGTTAGTATAAATGGCCAATATCTGCTCACTTAAACGAATTTTCATATCGAAGAAAATTGGCAATGTAATCCCGAACGTGTCAAGAATTTGTTTTTATGTACATACATAATACAACATGACTAACAATAAACAGCAAAGTTAAGAGTAAAAATCATACAGAACTACCAAAAGTATACAGAACTAACAACAGTATACAGAACTACCAACAATATACAGAACTACCAACAATATACAGAACTACCAACAATATACAGAACTACCAACAATATACAGAACTACCAACAATATACAGAACTACCAACGATATACAGAACTACCAACAATATACAGAACTACCAACGATATACAGAACTACCAACAGTATACAGAACTACCAACAATATAGAGAACTACCAACAATATACAGAACTACCAACAATATACAGAACTACCAACACTTTACACAACTACCAACAATATACAGAACTACCAACAATATACAGAACTACCAACAGTTTACAGAACTACCAACACTATACAGAACTACCAACAATATACAGAACTACCAACAATATACAGAACTACCAACAATATACAGAACTACTAACAGTTTACAGAACTACCAACAATATACAGAACTACCAACACTTTACACAACTACCAACAATATACAGAACTACCAACAATATACAGAACTACCAACAGTTTACAGAACTAACAACAGTATACAGAACTAACAACAATATACAGAACTACCAACAATATACAGAACTACCAACAATATACAGAACTACCAACACTATACAGAACTACCAACAATATACAGAACTACCAACAATATACAGAACTACCAACACTACACAGAACTACAACAGTATACAGAACTACCAACAGTTTACAGAACTAACAACAGTATACAGAACTACCAACAATATACAGAACTACCAACAATATACAGAACTATCAACAGTATACAGAACTACCAACAATATACAGAACTACCAACAATATACAGAACTATCAACAATATACAGAACTACCAACAGTATACAGAACTACCAACAATATACAGAACTACCAACGATATACAGAACTACCAACAATATACAGAACTACCAACGATATACAGAACTACCAACAGTATACAGAACTACCAACAATATAGAGAACTACCAACAATATACAGAACTACCAACAATATACAGAACTACCAACACTTTACACAACTACCAACAATATACAGAACTACCAACAATATACAGAACTACCAACAGTTTACAGAACTACCAACACTATACAGAACTACCAACAATATACAGAACTACCAACAATATACAGAACTACCAACAATATACAGAACTACTAACAGTTTACAGAACTACCAACAATATACAGAACTACCAACACTTTACACAACTACCAACAATATACAGAACTACCAACAATATACAGAACTACCAACAGTTTACAGAACTAACAACAGTATACAGAACTAACAACAATATACAGAACTACCAACAATATACAGAACTACCAACAGTTTACAGAACTAACAACAGTATACAGAACTACCAACAATATACAGAACTACCAACAATATACAGAACTATCAACAATATACAGAACTACCAACAGTATACAGAACTACCAACAATATACAGAACTACCAACAATATACAGAACTACCTACACTATACAGAACTACCAACACTATACACAACTACCAACAGTATACAGAACTACCAACAATATACAGAACTACCAACAATATACAGAACTACCTACACTATACAGAACTACCAACAATATACAGAACTACCAACAGTATACAGAACTACCAACAATATACAGAACTACCAACAGTAACACAACTACCAACAGTATACAGAACTAACAACAGTATACACAACTACCAACAGTATACACAACTACCAACAGTATACAGAACTACCAACACTATACAGAACTACCAACACTATACAGAACTACCAACAGTATACAGAACTACCAACAGTATACAGAACTACCAACAATATACAGAACTACCAACAATATACAGATCTACCAACAATATACAGAACTACCAACACTATACAGAACTACCAACAGTATACAGAACTACCAACAATATACAGAACTACCAACAATATACAGAACTACCAACACTATACAGAACTACCAACAGTATACAGAACTACCAACAGTATACAGAACTACCAACACTATACAGAACTACCAACACTATACAGAACTACCAACACTATACAGAACTACCAACAATATACAGAACTACCAACAATATACAGAACTACCAACAGTATACAGAACTACCTACACTATACAGAACTACCAACACTATACAGAACTACAACAGTATACAGAACTACCAACACTATACAGAACTACCTACACTATACAGAACTACCAACACTATACAGAACTACAACACTATACAGAACTACCAACAATATACAGAACTACCAACAGTATACAGAACTACCAACACTATACAGAACTACCAACAGTATACAGAACTACAACACTATACAGAACTACCAACACTATACAGAACTACCAACAGTATACAGAACTACCAACAATATACAGAACTACCAACAGTATACAGAACTAACAACAATATACAGAACTATCAACAATATACAGAACTACCAACACTATACAGAACTACCAACACTATACAGAACTACCAACACTACACAGAACTACCAACAGTATACAGAACTACCAACAGTATACAGAACTACAAACACTATACAGAACTACCAACACTATACAGAACTACCAACACTATACAGAACTACCAACAGTATACAGAACTACCAACACTATACAGAACTACCAACAGTATACAGAACTACCAACACTATACAGAACTACCAACAATATACAGAACTACCAACACTATACAGAACTACCAACACTATACAGAACTACCAACAGTATACAGAACTACCAACACTATACAGAACTACCAACACTATACAGAACTACCAACACTATACAGAACTACCAACAATATACAGAACTACCAACACTATACAGAACTACCAACACTATACAGAACTACCAACACTACACAGAACTACCAACAGTATACAGAACTACCAACAGTATACAGAACTACAAACACTATACAGAACTACCAACACTATACAGAACTACCAACACTATACAGAACTACCAACAATATACAGAACTACCAACAATATACAGAACTACTAACAGTATACAGAACTACCAACAATATACAGAACTACCAACAATATACAGAACTACCAACAATATACAGAACTACCAACAATATACAGAACTACTAACAGTATACAGAACTACCAACACTATACAGAACTACCAACACTATACAGAACTACCAACAATATCCTCTAGCCCTATATACTCTACCAGTGAGCTAGAGAGAATTCCCTTCATCTGATGCCTGTTAGGCAATCTTACCAATGTATATTTGTTACATTCTCCCCCTTTTTTGTAAACACCGACCAAGGTTCGTTGATTCCCCGCCAAGTATTCTTTTAACCTACTCTCTGGAACTGTCTGATTAAACGGTACGAGTTTGTAGTAAAGCGAACAATAGTTACTTAGTACATCACATGATAATATCTAGGAAGGCTATTGGATAACTACCATGTTTTATTTGGTATAGTTATCTGCCTTCCTTAGCAATGGGACCTATACCTGACAGTGGGCACTATACCGTTTTTTGTTGGGCTTTTTTTTGCCCGCGGGAAAAGAAGCATGACGTCAAAGGGGGCGTGGCGTTGTAAGGGGGCGCTGCAAAGCCTTCTTCCGTTTCACCGTTGGCGTTTGCCAATATGGCACGTTTCGGAATAGGAAAGATGCTGGTCATGTGATGTACTAAATATATTATGTCCCTTCTCCTCGTGCAGAGTTCTCTTATAGCGTAGTCTGGGGAGGTATAGTGTCCTTGCCTGACGTCTCGGGCACTATACCTCCCCAGACAACAATACCAGAGAACTCAAACCCGCGGCCTTTGGTCTACAGCCCGTGGTCTATCGCTTAGCATAAGGGAAATTTCCCTACAGCTGACGCTTGTAAGGCAACCAAATCGACGCACGCCTTTTACACTTGTAATAATTTACAGCCGTCTATTTGTTGGGGTTTTTTTTTGTAGCAGGATCATGTTGTTTCAGAGGCGCCAGAGTATCACATTACATTTATTCTAGCCTTGTTTGTGGTAGTATCTTCATCAAGACCCGCGTCGCACGTGACAGCGTGTGAAGACAAATAAGATTAGTCGGTGTAACACTATGAAATTACGACACTAAGAACCCATTTACGACCGTGACGAGACTTCGCAGGACGCTCCGTGTCGCGCAACCTTGGTTCATCTTATCGGCCATACCAAAACACGCGACAGGCGTGTTAGCGGGTTGGTTATGTAGTTATCTTGTTTCCCCGTTCGTAACAGATCTTTTCACATTTCATACTGAAATCTTTTGATTTATTTGGAAAGTCTGATCATAACTTGCAGTGTCGTGTTAGCCTTGAAGATAACCGTAGCTCATATATCTCTGTCATATGGTAATTTATTGTAATTCGAAATACATCGCAGTTTGTCCAATATGAATGTCAACCTATCAGTTAGCAGTGAGAAGACTGTTGCTAGTTCGCAGCCCATCCAATATACATTTGTACGCGGAGCGTTACTATGGACCAACACAACAACACTGAGGTATAATTTGGGGGATGAGTCGAGCCAACCCATAAATAACACAGCGCCTGCTTAAGACGTAAACTCATTGGGAAAATAATTAATGTTATCACAGTTAATAACATGTGTGACTTTTGAGGATCACAACTCAACGGTAATTAGGGTTCTGTAGGATTTTTTGCCCGCCAGCTCACGTGGTAATTGTATAGAGGGCTGACGTTTCTATTACAGTTACCGTGTATACAGGGGTCAAACAGGTTCGACCTTTCTCTCAACTAAAGCTGAACTCTCGGAATAACATTATTCGTCTTGTCTGACAGGGACCTGCTATTTCCCTATTAGTTAGAAACCGGTAATTTATTAGATAACAATAAAACTGTATTTAATAAGTACATTGTACCTGCATTGCAGGACTAAAAAAATAATTAATTAATCTAAAACAACAGTACAGGCATTTGACTTGTAATTTCAATACGTAACAGAACGCAGTTTTCTACAGAGTGCCAAACATGCAGCTAATTTTAGTTTTTAGTTGTTATTGTTATTTCTTTTCAGTATAATTTAATCTTGCTTGTAAGAGGCATTTTTATTGGCTTTGTTTTTTAGGGTTTTCACCTCATAACGTCAAAAATGGCGTCACTATTTGTCAAATCGCTTTTGATTTGGTGATACAACAGCGTAATCATTTCTGAGAGAAAAGAGTCCCACAAAAAAAGCGTACTTTCACAGATATTATGTATAAAAGATTACATTATAAAGATTTAGATCCAAAATTAAAAATGACCAGAGTTTAGATACGCATGTCACGTGATAGCGGGGCATGTGTGTTTCCTATCTACAAACAAAGCATTAATATAACGAAATAATATGCAAAATGAACTGCTACAAATTTCCAGATGTCATGTCTGTCAACATGGTACTGGTCAGTAGAAATGTCTTTTTCAAAACATCCTAAATTTCGATCATTTATGTCCTTAATTAATGACATTTTACCCGTGAATTCCGGGAAAAATGTGTCTCGGAACCGGCGTATGATATAGCGATGAAGTACGGTCTACCAGCTATTTACCTAATCCAATAAGGACAGCATCGATACAGGTAAACAGCAATTAGAGGGAGGCAACAACCTCGGGTATAGATCAACACGATTTATAGCACAGAAACAATATCTATTTACTTAGGCAGAATTTAGCATGTCAACCCGACATTACCGAGTGCGCTATATGTTGGGTTCGTAGTCACGCCTGACGACCCTCGGGTCAATAATAGATCAACAAGATTGGTACATGTATAGGACGTTCTGCACAGCCGATAATTGTACAGGTTTCGTGAAGATGAAGCAAGATCAGAGCCTTATCTTTTCTCCACATCACCGCGAAATCAGTGCTGAAACATAGGTATGCGCAATCTTAATTATTGCAGATTGGTGTTAACAGCGGTCCAGCATTCCTTTGTCCTGGCATTTTTTATAGTATGAATATTCCATGGGGAAAAAAAGTGAAAAAAACGCGCAAGCATCGATATATACATTGTTTCAAATTGGTCTTTTTTCGGTGCTACATCTTTACCTATTGCGGAAAATGAAGCTATATTTGATATTGGTCTTATTGGAAACTAAATGTTACGGGTATTCAGATAGAATTTTTGTTTATAATCTATTTGTTACGTTTTTGCATCTTTATTAAGCACAACATTTTCAATGGTTTTTGCACTTTATGACTATGTATTCAAATTTTACAAATATACGTTTATATCGCTGTGAATAGAATGTATCCCTTATTATAGCTTTGGTTTGGTTTTATTGTTTTCACGTCCTATTAACTGCTAGTGTCATTAAGGACGGCCTCCCGGTGTGTGGGATGTTGATGCGTGTTTTGAGAGCGTGTGTATTTGGGAGGCCGCGGTATGTTCGTGCAAGCCTACTTTCGATAGTCCGGATCTTTTATCGATTTAAAGTGCTACCACACTGAAGTACACTGCCGAAGACCCCAGCACAGCACCCTACCCGGTCACATAATACTGACAACGGGTGAACCAGTCGTTCCACTGTCATAATGCTGAACGTCAAACAGGGAGTAGTAACTACCATTGTTAGAAACTGGTTTGTCTGGGCCTGCGGGGAAGAACCCACAGTCTTCCTCAAAAGGGCGAACGACCAGCTAAAGGCAGAAAGTGAGGTAGTGTCAAGGGAGGCATAACGAAGGAATTAGTGGTTACGAAATGTTTATGTTTATGATTTATGATGAAGCAAGTGTTAACAATTGATGAAATTCCTGGTTGACAATATCATTGTTGAGTTCGGAAGAAAGATTTTCCAAGAGACTGTTGGCATTCCTATTGGAACTAACTGTGCCCCACTTTTGGCTGACTTGTTTTTGTTTTCATACGAGGCTGAATTTGTCGAAGGGCTTATCAGGACGGGTAGCAAAAAAAAAATGCGAAATCTTTCCGTTTCAGGTATATCGACGATGTGTTGTCTATAAAAAAAGCGTTTGCTGACCTAGTCGATCGAATGTGCCCTACTGATCTTGAGATTAAAGACTTTCCTACAACAGCTTCTTACCTCGATCTTTACTTAAACTATGACTAACACGTGCAACTTACCTCTAAGCTGTATGATAAATGTGACGCTTTCGTTTTTCCTATCGTGAACTTTCCCTTTCTTGATATGAACACCCCTTCAGCTAAATCCAATGTGGTTTATTAGGGGTTGCTGTCTTGGGGTCTCCATGTAAATCTTTCTTTTGTTCACATTTTGCCCCAGGTTTAATCGATATTGAGTTCGGATTATGACTTTGTTGACGCTTCAAAATTCTCTGATTTATTTTTAGAAAGAATGGAAAAGATAATATCTCAAATGTATAAGTATACTAGACGCAGGCTAATGTGTATATATCCAGATCATATGTTTAGTCAGACTCGGGATAACACCACGACAGTGAATAAGCTTATTATTGTCAATTTTATGATTGTAGTATCATCCCTGTTGTCCAGAAAAGTTTCAAATGTTTAGTCTCCTCTAACGATCAGACAATGGGGGCAGCAGGTACAACCCTGCGGGGCAGGAATATCATAGTAATTTATTTATCTCATATAATCCAGGTGTTTAATTGTTCTTTCTTCCTCAATTTTAAAATTTATACCTTTGTTTAGTCGCTGCCAATCTCAAAACCCAGGGGTAACGCTCTCCTACGCTCTCTGCGGAGCGTATATGAGCGTAACCCCTGGATATCGAGGATGAGTCCCGGCCTGCTTGCTAATCTCTTAAAATGAGACAGATTGACACAAACTTTTACATTTTCTTCAAAGTCCTTATTGTATCAAATGTATACTATGAAATGACATTGCGTAAATAAAATTTTAATCAAATACGTTAACAACATCCAGTTTTGTAAATACATCATATACATGCAATGTACAAATACATCATATACAATGTACAAATACATCATATACAATGTAAAAATACATCATATACAATGTACAAATACATTATATACAATCTACCATATACAATGTAAAAATGCATCATATACAATGTACAAATACATCATATACAATCTACCATATACAATGTACAAATACATCATATACAATCTACCATATACAATGTAAAAATACATCATATACCATGTACAAATACATCATTTACAATCTACCATATACAATGTACAAATACATCATATACAATCTACCATATACAATGTAAAAATACATCATATACCATGTACAAATACATCATTTACAATCTAACATATACAATGTAAAAATACATCATATAAAATGTACAAATACATCATATACAATGTACAAATACATCATATGCAATGTACAAATACATCATATATACAATGTACAAATACATCATATACAATGTAAAAGAGATCGGTACCTGAGTGATTAGCGTGGTATACTTACCAAGAGAGTTTACGTACATACCTGATAATGTTACGGGCACTTAAACACAAATTACACCCACGATGTACCATTAGTCTGTGTTTTACATACAAGCGATATTGCATTATCTCGACGAACAGATTGAATGTTAATTGTATTTCAGTATCAAATCAAATCTCTATGTGTTCTATATAGATCCTCGTACCACTGCCAAAATACATGTAAATGTAAATTAGAATTTTTGTCGAGTATTACCGTGAATTCCATTTAATCATGTCTTAAAATAACACACTTTGGATCAGGAATAAAACCTCCCACCTTCGATTGTGTTACTACCGCTGTACCAACTACTATCCTCGACATCCAGGGCCTACACTCACCTACGCTTTCAGCGTAACCTTAATATCGAGGATGAATTAGAAACTCGCCTAGCCTCTTGGCTGAAATAATCACAACAAAGGGAGGTACATGTAGCTATCAAACCGGGTACGAAACGACATTGTATACAATGTACATCTCCAAATAAACGTAGATAATCTAATTTTGCCGATTCCAAAAATGCTAAACTTGGTTTGGGGCTAAAAATGACACTGAGAAAAGTGATGATGTACTGATACAGTACTGGTTTGTTTGGCGCAGTATTTGGTTTTCAAGCTACTGAATGGTTAAAGTTGCTTGGAGATGAGATTACTGGTAATTGTTTTATTCTATCCAAACGCATTTTACTTTTGTCTTCAATATATATATCATTGACTATGAACAATATCTTTATGATTAACTGAGATATATCTGTTTCGCTTGCGGTCTAAAGTTCGGCTTCTGGTGCCGTTGATATCAATTCATGATTGAACATTGGTAGCTTCTTGTTGCGAACATGTCATTAAGTTTTTTGTCCTTGACCAATTACATTTTGCAGTTTGCAAAACCTATTAAATATTTAAGAACATTCGCCACTTTTCATTTATAAATTCGAAAGACAAAGGTGTGCATGCCATCACGTGACTATCGACAAATCATGGAGCCTGTTTTACGTCAGTTCCGTAAAGGTTGTACCACGTTATCATCTCCTTTCTTAGCTGGTAAAACAAATTCGAAAACAAATGTCCCAAAAGTGTCAGGGGATTAGTGCATCATACATTACAGTCAATATCATTGCATACCCCGGGGTTTAGAAACTCAAACTGGATGTGTGATACGTACACGTTGTCTCGCTAAAACAAAAAAACATGTTTAGAACTTATAGAAATACGTATACATATATACATCTGAGCTTTATGCATCCTGGTTTGTTGCTATGGTCTAGATCTTGGCTGAGTCGCGTCTAAATAAAAACCGGGATCGATGTGTAGTGGCTTTAATTCCGGAGACAGGGCGATGCAGTTTGGATAGATACACGTGGTTTGTCATCGGAAATTAATAACATGTTACAACCATTCTTAATATTATTTTCATGCTTTTGGATTAAAAAATCACGGCTTCGTATGACGGATATCGGGGTTCTAGATCACATTAATATTACTTTGGGCACGGCTGACAGATTGTTTAAATTTCCAACATGGTATTCATTTTAGGTGGAAGCAAAACTAGAAGATATTCCATATTATCAATCATGTCAGTAACCGCTCCACCACAATAACAAAATTCAAATATCCTATTGTGGTTTCCGTTTCTAGTAACGTTTTTTTTTCGATTTTGAGATAGATGGATTTTGTCTGCCTTTGCGTTACATCAACGTTGAAGAATGCCTTCCCGTGGGCTTTTTTTGTACATCGGTTGAACGAGATCACGAATACATTGACAGTTCCGTCTTGGTTTTCACGACGTTTAAGTCCCACAAACTTTCTATTTGATTTTACAAAGATGTATTAAATTGCCAGTTGTCAATGTTCCTAGGAAGCTTGTGAGTTTTCGTCCTTGTCTCTGGGAAACGCGAATCTGTTGAAGTACTTCTATCGCCTGCGCAGGGACGATTTGACCGGAAGTGCTGGTTCTCCTTCACTTAGAAGATTTGTCAGGAGGCGTATTATTTCCATCTGTATTGTGACGTTGAGTTTAAAAAAGATATCTTTTGCAATGACTTTTTGACAATTTTTTGCCCTTTGCTTGTATTTGTCCGCTTCTAATGCATCTGTTATATTTTGAAGATTTGTTCGGAAGATTTTTTTTTCTCTAATTATGCGTTGAGTTTCTCTGCTTGAGTTTTTTCTCCTTTTTTATAATAATATAAACTTTATTTATATTACAACAATTATGAATTTATTAATCACTCCTGTTGGCCCGGATGCTAGCGCGTGAGGGTCTTATTGTGGGAGGAAACCGGAGTACCCGGAGAAAACCCATGTGGTCGGGCAGGTGACCCCAATACCTTTTCACGTCCGGTCGGGGAATCGAACCCCAGCCGCCTTTGTGAAAGGCAAGTGCGTTATCCACTGCACCACCGACCAACCTCCTTTTTTATTTGCCCGGTATTAAATTGGTTACATTGAGGAGATTTTTCAAGATATTTCCTGCGTTTAGACGTTTTCTCTAGAGGTGTTGTGTATCTGTGGTGGCGGTAAATAACTACTGTTTCAAGATACTGTATATCACTTACAAAACGTGTCTTTTTATATTTGAGGAAAATTATGAGATTTGCATAGTTTTTACCATCTGAGCGAAATCATATATGCTTTTATAATCCCAAACGTGCCATTAGCTGTAGCTGATCCTGATGACATATGACTACGTTTGAATCTTTTCTTGCAATTATTGATGATGTGCCATCTATCAGACTGTTTGATTGGTTCTCTACGTAACCTCGATTGTTTTTATGTTGAATTGCCAACAAGGAGATATATGCGTTTGGTAAAATCTTACATGAAAGGTCTTTCACAGCCAACATTCCACCTTACTTTCTTATGCAAAAATTTCTTGCAGTTATTTTAGTCCCTTTCAAATGGTACAACATTATATTACCTTAGACTTACTCCTTCTTCCTGCTGCTTCAGCTGTACACGTTGTGACTGATCTCAACAGTAAGCATCAGGAGTTTTTCATGAAAGACCATTTGTATCAACAGACACCCTTTCCAACATTCTTTGAAAGACAATTTGAAAGTCCACCGTTCAGGAAGAAAGTGGAGGCATGAATTCCAAAATGACAATAAAACAATCGAGTCTATACAGCAAAACCAAAACCCAATGATATTTACTAAAGTGATAAACGATCTTACATGAGTTTCCATCTCATATGAGATCTATGAAACTTGTCTAAGAAATGTTCGTTTAGCTCTATACGAAAAAAGTGATTATTTCAATTTTCCTATCGTAAACTTTCCATTTCTTGATAGTAACATCTATGCTTCTCCAACCTATGGTGTTAACATGTCGCAGTTGATTTGCTATATTCTAGGTTGCCATCTTTGTCTCATTGAGAAATATTCTGTATCTTTAAGTAATATGAAGATGGACATTTTTTATTATGCTCATTAGTGTGTTCACTTGTTGTGATTGACAATGATACTCGGTTCTCATTTTGAGAACTTGATGTTTACTTGGATGTGACAAGATTTACATGGCGGGTGTCGTCGATGAAGCAGAAGACGCTTACTCTTCTGGAACTTCTGGTCTTATTCTCTTGTACTTTTACAATGGTATCCATGTAAAGTTTTCCTTTGTTGATATTTTGCCCCTGGTTTAATCGATTTTGAGTTTGGATTATGATTTTGTTAACGCTTCGGTATTTCCTTATTTATTTTCATTTTGCTCATTAGCATTGATTTTGGTTGAATTCGTTGTTCTTCGCGTGAGGATGTAAGACTGGGATTTGATCTCGATGACTGGTGCCGTCGATCAAGCAGAAGACGCTTACACTTATGTTACACAACGTCGTATAATGTAAGCAATTTCTTCGCTCATATTTTCGAGTTTGATTTTCGGGTTCCGGTATTCTTATGTCCTTTTTATTATGTGGCATTGAGACATTTTGAACATAATCGATCATTTTGCGTGATGAATACACATAAATCGTTTCATAAGGATTAAAGATTTTTCAGTTAAGCACGATGTTCTGTCGATTTTTGCGATTGTTTCTATCTACATCACAAAGGACCTATTGATAGCTTTTTTATCCACACATTACGGGCATTATATACTGTATACTTTGATAGTACATATGTTACTGTGAACAAAGTGCGCCCTACCATTACATGTGACGCCAGGAATGGTTGGTGATGTTGACAATAGTAACCATAAAGGTGTGCCCCGATTGTGACATTTTCATAACAATAATGCGTGTGTACTGCCTTTTATAGGTAGTTAAGGACAGGTTTATCTTTTTCCTAGCTTCTAACAAAACAAAAACGTATTTTTATTTGTGGCGTGTGGTATAAAATCAGTCGAACGCCCACCAGAATATGTCCACCGTTAAACATTTCACAAAAATGGTAAACAAAAAAATGTTGCGGTACAGAAAGTCTCAAAGGCAAAATGTTCTTTAAAGTGAGGAAGATGCAAATACAAGAAATGTAGAGTACTCGTCGGGCCTGCTATCTTCATCTTTTCCTAGAACTCCAAACAGTTCTTACCGACTGATGGAATACAACGACACAAATCAGAAGACCAATTATTTACATTCTGTATACCTGAGTCAATTGATAAAACAATATTCATTTTTATAACATAGTTGACCTGATCGCTGCGTATTGATATATAAAATGATGTAACAAATGACGTACTTATTAGACGTCTGTTGTGACACATGTTAGGATTGAAAAAGATGACGTAACACACATATGCTGCACCTTTTAAATTAATTTTTAAAACCGTATGCTGGGAAATTGATTAAACTGCATCATACAACTGTTTCATCCCTCTGGGACTCTTCAGTGATGCTAGTGGCCAAAAGGTTGAAATCCAAAATTTCTAAACTAATGTAGAAGCAGAAGGGTCAGGTGCGTAAAACCCCTTTGAATTATTAATTTTAAAGTAAAATCAAACTAGTTCTGTTTAGTGTCAAATATACCTCGATGTAGATTTATTTTGCTAATAATATGAATAACTTCGTCCGTGTTTTGTTTTGTTTTATCGCCATCTTGTTGCTAGGACCCTAAATGGAAGTAATCCATTTCTCCGCGTGTAATAAAAACGGAAGTGATTTTATCACGTGATGTCTCGATTTTACAAACGATCTGACGTCACAGCTGATGTCATCACTATTCTCGCTTCTGTAATAAACAGATAATTTTAGTTAAAATGTATATCATCTGAAACATTCAATAAATGTAAATATTAGGAATGAGATATATTTTTCAAACATTTATGAGGTCTTAGCATCATTGGTTTTTGGACATATGTATGTATGCTCATTATGATGCAACATCATGGCCGTGCAACAAGGGTTTGGAAACGAGTTTAATGTACAATCAATTCTACCCTTTAGAAATGTAACAAAATATACCTATCTGTCTACTTCAGCGTCTATGGTGCAAATTGACCTGTATAATGAAGGCTGTGTGACGCATAGATATTATCACGTGAAGTCTCGATTTTACAAATGATCTGAAGTCACAGCTGATGTCATCATTTCTTAACGCTGAAACCAGTTGTCACTTGACAGCAAGGCAACACAGAAAGGAGTCTTAAGGCATACGTAAGGTAGTTACGTATGCCTTGGTTCGGTGAAAGAAATCATGTACGCCCATGGAAGATTGTTCAATAATACATGGTCATTAAGCTATGAAATGTTTCACTACATTTCTGACCTGGTAGAATGTCTGATAAGCCATGAGACAACTGTGTGTTGCCCTGGATACGGGTTTATGTAGGAGATAATACGAAGGCAGTCTGACCGTGATAGATTGAGATTCGACACCAACTGGTAATTCTGTCGATTCCTGTACAGGGGCGATTGTTCAAACGGGATTCAAATGAAATCTGCAGAGCTCAGTGAAAGAGATGTGAAACCTAACAGCAACGTTAGTACTTCATGAATGTGATTAAAAAGGGAAAGGAAACGCCTATTTGACACTAGCTGAGCAATATTCTGTTGGAATTGTTGATGATAACTTCACGTCTGACGAAGCTTACTAGAGTCGGAACAGAAGAAAAATGTTAGTTTTCTTATAAACAGTCCGAGTACTTGTGTAGTTTATCTACCGCCGTTTTCTAGTCTCCTTTCATAAACAAAAACTACGAACTAAGATAATCACAGTTTTCCTGGACGCAAACCTTAAAGCAGTATAATAATAAGCTGTCAAGGTTAATATTAATCAAGGTTATTCTTTAACGAAATTTCAAAACATTGCAATCATTGAAGTTTAGAAAATAGATTTTTTTTAATTTGTTTTTTGTAGATGTCTCAATATCTGGAATACAGTTATGGTTTGGTTAGGTTTGATTGTTTTTACGTTCTTTTTACAGCAAGGGTCATTTAAGGACAGCATTCCGGTGTATGCGATTTAGATGCGTTTGAAGTGAGTGTGTATTTGGTAGGCTGCGGCATGTTTGCATGAGCTTTCTTGTGGTAGTCCGGATTAGGGACGAACGCGCAACTACAGGCCAAAAGGGAGGTAATGTCAAGAGAGACATAACGAAGGAGAAAGTTTTTAAGAAAGAATGAATGATAAGATCCCAAAATTAGTCGCCTCCTACGATCATGTAATGGAGGCAGCAGAAACAATTCTTACGCTCTACGCACCTGACTCTTCTGCTTCTACATTAGTTTAGAAATTTTGGATTTGAAGGTGCAGCATATGTTTGTGTTACGTTATCTTCAAGGAATTACATGTAGGAAAAAGGTCAAAAGAAAAACTACGACCAATTTATATAATAATTTGAAAAAGCGCAATTTTAAGTAGGAATTAAAACTTAATGCAAACTTCTAATTTTATAAGTCTGATGGCAACTCAAATTTTGCATTACTGTATTGACAATTAAATAAAATTATTTTGCCCAGTCACAGCGAGCAACAAAATAAAATTCAAAAAATCGCTGATTGCTTTCGAGTATTCCAATCTTACAATGTACAACAGAAAAGACAAAACACGTTAGTCAAGGAACTGTCGGTCGCTGTGAAGGGATGTTCAATTACAATGGTTTGAGTGGTTCGATTGAAGCGCATTGTTTCACACACGTTCTTTGGATTGCTTGGCTAAGTGTAACATATGAGGTCAAGTTTGTTCCATTTCCAGCGAATAAGAGCTTGACAGCATCGGGCACCTACGAAATGAGCACGTCCATCTGGTTACAACTAGATAATTTTCTATTTCGAAGGTTTTTTTCAGAATTGGCTTGTAACGAGATTAAATCTATTGAGACTACTATTTCACCAGTAAGGTATTGTACATTACCATATATACATGGTTAAACAGGAGTCGTAATGCTAAGATGGGTTTCGACCACGTGCTACCTAAAGGTCAATTTGTCCTTGAAGGCAAGGACAATGTTATCTCTGTCACGTGGCGAGATCAACAACGATGCCTCGTCTGTTTGTGTCACGGGCACGGGATTTAGCTAAACTACGGGCTACATGCATATATATGTACCACACTAGCGACTCACTGAGGGTTTTACAACCCAAGGACTAAGTCGCATTGATAACAGCTTCCAATTCACTTACCTTGCAATATTTCACTAAAGGATGACAACTCTGATTCGTGACGCACGTCACCAATGTGGCAGTTCAGAGTAGCGACATAAATGATGACCGAAGAGCGGCCTCCTCACCACTTGACATCATTGTTGTCTGACAGGAACGTTTTCAAAGACTAAATAGAACAAACATTCAAGCAATTAAATTTGTACCAGTTGATCCTATTTAACATATGTTTCTATATTCGGTACTTCACAACGTAGTTGACAGTTGTTTCTGCTTCCGGTACTTCACTAAGTAGTCTACACATGTTTCTTCTCTGGTTACTGCAATGTGACTTCTCCGTTACATGTACTATAGTGTGTATGTTACGACATGTACAACGGCTATTGTGTTCCTGTTTTAATCTCGTGTATTTTATACGTCATAAACACGTTAGTTTGCATAAGGTGTTGCACTGTAAATCAAGTGATCAGACCAAGTTTTACGATTTAAATACTCGTCTGCTGTACTGTCGAGGAAAGAAATTATCCATTTTGGCCAACAATCAAGGTCAGAGGAGATGGTATATTTCTAACCTTCTCCCTTATAAACTTCTGTACCTGCAGTTAGCCTGACATGAGTTGGATATAATGTTTGATGCCCCATTGACCTCTTTGTCAGCTTGACCAGGCTTGGTCTCTCCCTAGGTATGGCTTCGGTTGGTTTTATTTGGTTTATCTAAGGACTAAAGATGGCCTCTCGGTGAATGCGATATGCGATATGTTCGTAAGCGCCTCCTTGCGTTAGTCCGCATCTTTTGCCAAATTAAAGTGCTACTACACTAACGCATACTGCCGAAGTCCCCCCGCAGAACTCCCCACCCGGTAACATTATATTGACACAGTGGAACCAGTCGTCTTACTGGGGAATTCGGAGCATAAGGAGAAGAGTAGTACATATAGTAACTACCATTTTCGAGACTCTTGACTATATCGGCCAGGTGACGGAACCCATAGCGTTCGTGACAGGGACGGAGGCTCAAATGAAGACCAAAAAATGGCGCGGTTTCAAGGGAGAAATTAGGAAACAGAAAGATGTTTAGAAGAAAGATAAGAGATAATATCCAAGATTTCGTCGCCTCTTACGAATCATGCAATAGTAAATACTATTCTTACTCCCTACATTACATGCAAGTAAAATGCATACGTAAGGATAAAGTGTGTCATATTTACGTTTAGGTTGAAGCCGCATTTGTTTGTCACGATTCAAACGGTTGAATGGGTGAATCAGTTGAGCAAGACTTTTTTTATTTATGAAGTAAGGTTGGAGCTGGTAAGATGGTACTGCTTTCTGGAGAGCCTTGACAAAAACCTGCATATATCCGAAAATGTCACAAGGGGTATAGTAGCACTTAACAGCCCAGTCGGCTGTAGCCACTTCCGTGTTACCATAACTTCTCAATATATCAGATTCAAAACAAAAACATAAAAAAGAACAACCATTTGTTGAAAGTTCATATTTTATAACCATGGCGGTTGTCCACAGACTAATCAAATGTAAAGAGAAGACTGGCGATTTCTATTTAATCACCGGAAACAAAAGAACGTCAGCAGAAAAAATTATGGCGAGACAGAAAGGAAAATAAAATCCTGGTGTAGTAAACAAAGCCATATCAGACGGTATGCAACAAAAACATCATAGAACATTACATTGCACATAAGGACACCACAAAGAAATGGCACTGGAGTCCATTGCTTTGGTTAGCAATATACAAATAAATAAGTGTGACACAAATGTCTGATCTTTATCTGAAAATCATGTTGTTACCAGTGGAGATCTTTATCAGAAGGCGACAGAACGGATGTGTTTAACATCTCTAACTTTATAGCGTTACGGATAGTCTATGGCTACCATTTAACTATTTCACCGAAAAAAAATAACTCTGATCCATTCAGCAACCAGAGGTGTACTAACACATACTAAAATCACCAATAACATGACGAAACAAACACCTTTCTGTGACTACTTCGCGCACAAATAGAGATACATCAATGCAAGAGGAAGAACAAACTTCAACAACTAACAACACAAGGATTCGAGAGATGCAGGTTGATCAGAACTATGGCAAGTTTTATGGTCGCCATCTTTGTCTTATTGAGAAATATTCTGTATTTTTAAGTGATTCGAAGAAGGACGTTTTTGAGTATGCTCATTAGTGTGTTTACTTGTTGTGATTGATGTGACAAAGATTTACATGGCGGGTGTCGTCGATGAAGCAGCAGACGCTTACTCTTCCGGAACACCTGGTCTTATTCTCTTGTACATTTGCAAGGGTATCCATGCTAATCTTTCCTTTGTTCATATTTTGCCCCTAGTTTTATTCGATTTTGAGTTTGGATTACGATTTCGTTAACGCTTCGGTATGCTCTTATTTATTTTCATAAAACTGACACCTTCCCATCTTTACTACAACTAGAAGTAAACCAATACAAGAAAAAAGAATAAGTTGGTGAAACACACAAGAACCTATAGACAGTTGTTGACAACGCAAAAGAAGCTAACAAAATTCAGGATTACCATCTCTATCTGCTCGATAAGCAAAAGTTTACAGACAGAGAAACACAACTACAGTTGTCATATCTCCGAGCTTACACAACACACAGCGAAAGACAACTAGTGTGTCAAATGTCCCGAGTTTACACCACACACAGAGAAACACAACTACAGTTGTCATATCTCCGAGCTTACACAACACACAGCGAAAGACAACAAAGGTGTCATATCTCCGAGTTTACACCACACACAGAGAAACACAACTACAGTTGACATATCTCTGAGTTTACACCACACACCGAGGAACACAACTACAGTTGACATATCTCTGAGTTTACACCACACACAGAGGAACACAACTACAGTTGACATATCTCTGAGTTTACACCACACACAGGGGAACACAACTACAGTTGACATATCTCTGAGTTTACACCACACACAGAGGAACACAACTACAGTTGACATATCTCTGAGTTTACACCACACACAGAGGAACACAACTACAGTTGACATATCTCTGAGTTTACACCACACACAGAGGAACACAACTACAGTTGACATATCTCTGAGTTTACACCACACACAGAGGAACACAACTACAGTTGACATATCTCCGACTTTCCTTTGTTATTGACAAAGAGGTTTACAAGCACTCATACTGTGCAGATAAACAAAACGTTGACAAATCTCATGATTACCAGTCGCCACATCTTTTAAAAACAGCACTTAAACATATTATACAGAAGCTCCATTATAAGACAGAGGCTAATTATGAAGATGGTTTTTAAAACAAACATATTGTGAGCTTTCCAAAAGTCTATGTAACCGGGTGTTTGGTTTCATATCTCTCTAAGCCTCCGTAGGCCGAATCTGTAACGTCTGCTGTCTAAAAGCATATAGACATTTCGCTCAATTGCACCCTAATCTGATGTCAAACTCTAATCAGAGAAATACCGCCACAAGAGAATTAAAGGCAAACCAAAGGCAAACCAAAACGCTTAACTATGTTCTTAAATAACGCTCCATTGTTCATGTAATAAACAGGGGGTATGTAAATGAAATCATTGAGCGCTGGTAATGGTCGTTTTATATGACTATTGAGATTGACATAACGAGAGACATCATACATATGTTTATATGGCGAGTAACGTTTCCCATGAATGACGATCAGTTTCAATGACAAAACGGTGATATAATCCCCCGACCGCAGGCTAGGTATTACTGGGCCCAGGGTAATTGGGTCAATATTTCTAACGATTCGTAATGCAACTTATCCAAAGCAATGAATATAAATATAAACTATTAAAAAATAAGTCTCATGCAAACGTTTCACAGGAAACTTGATAAAAAAAGCTTCAACAATGCGTAAATCATAAGGAACTAAATAATGAGGACGTTTTAAGGGGAAATCCCCATTGGCATACCAACCATTCGTTGCTTTTCTTTTTATAAAGTCTAATAACATATCAACGATATCTTCTTAGTTGGGGAATATCTCAAAATAAAAAAACAAATGTCCAATCGCTATGACAAATCATATTGACCTTTGATTCCCACATCGTTACTAGGCGGGTCAATTTTCAGATAGAGGAATATAGTAGAGAAATGTATCCGATATTCAAGTAAGAAATACTTCAGCAGAACCTCGTTATCTCGAATTCATATCTCTCGAAGACCCCGTTTAATTCAAGTAATTTCGTCGGTTCCTTCCAAACTTAACACTAGCATTCAAACTCGCATACCCAGATTACTCGAAGTTTCCTTTGGTGATGTCGACTTCGATAAAATGAAGTTCGACTGTATACTGAAATCGAGTTAAATGCTTGTCTTTAATGAACGTATTGCAACAAGTTCTGTTTATTCAAGGTGGTGCATGACAAACGTAGAAACACAAACACAATATGTTTTTTCCCCTCTATGCAATATATGCCCATTGCCATGCAAACAAAATATAACATTTATTTCATTTATCACTTAATCATTTGGCTACTATGTTTAGTTGGAGTTTACATCATGCTAGGTACACACAATTAGTTCTTTAGACTTGGCGCTATTGCGTGGAGGACATTTAACTGTATATAAACTGCTCAATATGTTTACCACCAACTTAAATGCGTTCTGACTGTTGAACCATCCCTGAGAAGCCCATCCAAGATTTGGTAAAAGACGAAACGAAGCTTAGAAATCTGCAGAAAAGGCGAAAATCTCGCCTGTTCCATGTATAAAATCGTAAAGCATTTTGTTTGTAAAGAACTATTACTATAAACTATACGACGATGTCTGTTGGGGAAACTTTTCAAAGCATTCCTCTTCAGCGTTTTACATTTTATGAAAGTCCACACGGCTCATAGACATGATTAAGTCATTTATAATCATATTTCAGATACATATAAAACTAAGGCATATCGAAATTGACACCGCAAAAAAACTTGGTACAAAGGAAAATGATATATTGATGAAGCCAATGAGTGAAGGATATGACCAAATAAATATAAATGCCATACTCAAGCAAATACCGCAATTTCCTGTGTATTACCCGCATCGGGGTTTAGCCCGCGGGAAGGAAATTAAGACATTTTTGATGCTTTGTAAAATAATTTCAAGATAGCCCGCACTGGCAAATGGTCCGCGGCTTAAACGTCGAAAGTGTGTCAACACACTAGAGTATTACCCATAGTCTATGTCCTTACACTAGAATTTTACTATTAAACTGTGTCAACACACTAGAGTATTACCCATAGTCTGTGTCCTAACACTAGAGTTTTACTATTAAACTGTGTCAACACACTAGAGTATTACCCATAGTCTGTGTTCTAACATTAGAGATTTACTATTAAACTGTGTCAGCACACTAAAGTATTATCTATAGTCTGTGTCCTAACACTAGAGTTTTGCTATTAAACTGTGTCAACACACTAGAGTATTACCTATAGTCTGTGTTTTAACACTAGAGTTTTGCTACTAAACTGTGTCAACACACTAAAGTAATTACCTATAGTCTGTGTTCTAACACTAGAGTTTTGCTATTAAACTGTGTCAACACACTAAAGTATTACCTATAGTCTGTGTCCTAACACTAGAGTTTTGCTATTAAACTGTGTCAACACACTAGAGTATTACCTATAGTCTGTGTTTTAACACTAGAGTTTTGCTACTAAACTGTGTCAACACACTAAAGTAATTACCTATAGTCTGTGTTCTAACACTAGAGTTTTGCTATTAAACTGTGTCAACACACTAAAGTATTACCTATAGTCTGTGTCATTACACTAGAGTTTTGCGGTTAAACTGTGTCAACACACTAGAGTATTACCCATAGTCTGTGTTCTAACATTAGAGATTTACTATTAAACTGTGTCAGCACACTAAAGTATTATCTATAGTCTGTGTCCTAACACTAGAGTTTTGCTATTAAACTGTGTCAACACACTAGAGTATTACCTATAGTCTGTGTTTTAACACTAGAGTTTTGCTACTAAACTGTGTCAACACACTAAAGTAATTACCTATAGTCTGTGTTCTAACACTAGAGTTTTGCTATTAAACTGTGTCAACACACTAAAGTATTACCTATAGTCTGTGTCATTACACTAGAGTTTTGCGGTTAAACTGTGTCAACAACTAAAGTATTAACCGTAGTACATGTATGTGTCCTTACACTAGAGTTTTGCTATTAAACTGTGTCAACACACTAGAGTGTAACCCTGGTAAATACTAGCTGTAATATACCGCTCGGCTAGAGAGATCTTCTCTTTAGCTCGATCGGTTGAGCGTAAGACTAGTAGCCAGAGGTTCCGGGTTCGACTCCTAGCGGAAGCATTGAAATAATAATTAACTCTGCGTACATATGGCGCCCACGTAGGGACCCGGGAATCATACTTATGGATACTTGCAAAGGAATCCCTATGACCCCCGGAAAACTCGGGACGAGTTCTTTCCTGGAGGGGGAGTATGTAACCCTGGTAAATACTAGCTGCAATATACCGCTCGGCTAGAGAGATCTTCTCTTTAGCTCGATCGGTTGAGTGTAAGACTAGTAGCCAGAGGTTCCGGGTTCGACTCCTAGCGGAGGCATTGAAATAATAATGACCTCTGCTACAAGAGTATCACCCATAGTCTGTGCCCTACCATTACAGTTTTGCTATAATAAGGTGTCAACATACTAGAGTATTACCCGTAGTCTGTATTCTAACATTAGCGTTTTGTTATTAAACTGTGTCAACACACTAGAGTGTTACTCGTAGTCTGTATTCTAACATTAGCGTTTTGTTATTAAACTGTGTCAACACACTAGAGTATTACCCATAGTCTGTGTCCGTGCAATATATAATTGCCCGTAGTGTCAACACCCTTGATCATTGTCTATAATAAGTATTACTCACCAGATTATCGTCAATAGTCGGTTACACCTACTCGAGTGTTGACTATAGTCTGTATCCAATGACCAAGATCATCACACAATACCTTATATGTCCACACTCTGAGCATTGTCTATAATAAGTGTTACTCACCAGATTATCGTCAATAGTCGGTTACACCTACTCGAGTGTTGCCTATAGTCTATCCAATGACCAAGATAATCGCACAATACCTTATATGTCCACACTCTGAGCATTGTCTATAATAAGTGTTACTCACCAGATTATCGTCAATAGTCGGTTACACCTACTCGAGTGTTGCCTATAGTCTATCCAATGACCAAGATAATCGCACAATACCTTATATGTCCACACTCTGAGCATTGTCTATAATAAGTGTTACTCAACAGATTATCGTCAATAGTCGGTTACACCTACTCGAGTGTTGCCTATAGTCTGTATACAATTACCAATACCTTCTATGTCCATACTCTGAAGCATCGTCTATAGTAAGTGTTAACACACCAGATTAATTCCTCAAGTCTGTGTAACTCATAAGATAATGTTTGAGACCCTGACTAAACAGATTGCCGTTTTGATGCAGAAGGAGGTTAATGTTTTGGTGTATCGATATTTACAGATAAATAAAAGTCTATTCGTGCTATTTACGTGTAATTTCAAAATGAAGTAGACAGATAGTCTCGTACATTTCCCCCAGGCGATAACTTGCCATGAGCGTCTCTTGAGTATGTGTAACGATATGGAACGGCTAGGGATGATCTATACGGTCGGTTTTGATATGATTTGAATAGACGGAACCACGTATAAATTTATCAGGGATTATTTATTGGTTCATATACGTAAACCATAATTGAAAGCAATGCTGTAATAGCCCATTTTTGCTGCGGTGTGCAGCTTGATGATCGTGTCGATGTGAAGGTCTTGCCGTTAGGTTCCAACAGATCTTGTTTAGTCTGCTGCGACTTACAGATACCGTACCAATCAAAGGAATCGGGGTCCAAATGTCAAACGGATCTTCCTGTGAATTGAATTATGGGTACAATCATATGTGATATTAAATTTCCCCGTAGTTTTGCAGTCACGGCATCTGGGAGAGTAATACATCAGCGAACTCTCATAATATTGCGATGATATTGTGATGTTTCCACCGGTAATGCCGACATCAAACTCACTCAGAAACGACCGCTGAGACAAATCAATTCCGCTCCTGCGCACTTTTAATACATTCGCGTTTCGGTTTCCTTTACAAATATCTCAAATCAGAAAGGTTTAGAATCTTTTTTTCCATAGCATTAGAAATTTATGGTATCATCAGTATTAATGCTAATCCAATGGTGTGTGCAGCCCTGGGACCATACAACCTATTATACCCGTAATACACATAGCTGGGAATGAGCTAGCATGTCGTGGAATGCTTCAGATATGATGTATAGACGATCACAGAAAAAACACATTAGGTAGTGTGTATGAACAAATACAATTTGGACCCAAAGACGCACGCCACAAATTGTTTGTATATTAGGTGTTCAACAGTTTTATGGTTATACAATATTTACTAATTTGATCCTTCTTTTGAGGTCGCGTTGAACTCTTGATGTAAAAGTGCTTTCATATATTCAATGCGTACCCTTTGTTCTTTACATTGTTATTAGCACCGAGCGCAACGATGATTTCAACAAAAGATAAATTTATCTAAAGTTCTACTCGTAACTTATTGGTTTTGTGTTCAGTTGTCGTGGTACAACTTTCATGATCAGGAACTATGGTCTTATTGTTGAATCCAGTATCTAAATGATAGCATTACCAAAGTACACGACAACCTTGGTATTGCTTTTTTTCAAAACCTGCGATCATGTACAAACTTTCCGTATGACCTTTTGTGTCCATGGTCCTTCGGATAATGTCAGCAACGTGATACCATACGCTGTCCTTTACATATATATTGGACCTTTATCTTTTTAATGAATACGTGTCTGAGAAACTTTAGAGCCAGAAAACGGGCTGATGGATGGTGTTGAATAATCGAGGGAGGGGGAGGGGTGATCGAGGGTGACGTAGCAATCGGCAGATGGACATGGTGACGGTCTCGCGGTTTGTGTGATCACCATGGTAATAGTTCGCCGAGATAAAATCACATGCGGATGGATAAGTAACGAAGACAAACGACCGAAGTAATAAGCCGAGATGTGATGCAGATGAAATCGAAATGTAAACAGTGTTATGTAAGAGTGTAAGTGGTCACCGCGCCATAGCCATAAAATGATGCTTCAACCAGACATCAGGGGTCACGTAGACTGGGGTAACAACACAGCGGCGCTGTGTGCTGGTGGAGGCCAATTAGGTATGAGGTAATATCAAAATGATTGAATGAGCGATAAGGGAGTTAGGTTGTAATTAAGTTAGGAATCACTGGGTTAAACAGATGTTATATATTGCTGTCAGATCGAGTTACGCTTAGCTATAGGTTACTTACAAAAGTAAAAAACTACCAACTAACGTGAACGTGATAGTAAATTAATTACTGTAAGAAAAATGCATTAACCATGCATCATATAATATTCTCTATGAAACATATATCATTAGTTATGTAATTTAGAATAGAGAAAGAACGTCACCTGATTTAGAAATCTAAATAGACCCAAAACCGCTATATCACGTTAGAACAACTGAAGCTGTCAAAACGAAAACTCAGAATCTGATATTAACTTTGAAAAGGGAAACCATTAACCATATTTACTGTTCATTGGTAAGAATCATAATGGGCAGACCCCAACGTTCCATGAAATAAAGTCATACAGAAAACGACCTTCAGATTTAATTAATAGACAACAATGAAAATTATATGCAAATGCTACTTCAACATGGAATAAGACTAGCGTCCAGGTAAATGGCACGAAACTAGCATCAACAGTGATCCTAGCACTAGCCAGATCCACAATAATGATCTCAAACGCTACTTAACGGAATTAAACTAGTGCACAGGTAAATGGATAGGAACTTACGTCAACAGTGAGCCTATCACAACCAGATTCTAACAATGCAGAAACAATGCCAATAATATGTTCCATGTGTCAAGGCCAGATCCTTATTAGACAAAAACAAAATATGAATGTTTCAGACTACAAGACCAAACAATTTTGATTCAGTCGTTCAAACTCCATCCAGTGTTCGAATAACCTGTCTACTGGATACACACACGTAAGGAAACCTTATTTCTTTCATTTCAGTGTGTGCTAGATAAGTGGTTCAGGGTAAAAAAAGGGGTGTCGGAAACATTTTTTTCTCTCATTTCTTAGTAATACAGGTATGTCTAGGGCAATTCACCTTATGATCGCTGTGGTTACATTACACTCTATCCATGCAATACAGCCACAATGTGACGTCAAAATAGCTCGACGTGATGAAATTAAAATATTTCAGTTTTTGAACCGTGAACATAAGAAAACTGAGATTATTTTTTTCTGTGCAAACTGTGTTTGTTCTGGCCTTGTTTTGCTTAATCTCGCTCACTGACTCACTCGTTTTCGTCAAAAAAACCTTAAGGGGAAAAGGTGATATTTTCATAATGATAGCAAGTCTAAGGGTATTTTCATTGTTTTTGTCTAATCCAAATAGTTGAAATTAGGGTTGCTGAGGATTTTGCTAAAATTGAAATTTCCGAACAATTGATACTCTTTCCCTGTTCATGAAAGAGTCTCATAATCATGCACCTCGTTTCACGTGGCATGACGCAACATGGGCCGAACAATTACGTGACGTCTTTAACTCCCAGTCGGCATTGCGAAAAAGCGATGTAATATACAGGTTAAAACGATGATAATATCTTTTTTTCGGCGCAAACGCTGTTTACTAATATGGGGTAAGCTTAATCTCGCAGACTCGCATGTGAAAAACTGATATTTTTAAACGGTAGCCAGTTCAAACGTAGTTTCGCAGTTATTTAGCTTAATATGATGATTATTGGGATGTGAGAAATATACTCTTTCATGATCAAAGCTGCAAAATAAGGAAAATCCACCCTCGGAAATTAAAAAAAAAATAGTTAGTAAATATAATGCATTTTGTCGTGCTACCTAAAACGCACATTTTTAGCTTTATATTTAATCGGGGAAACTGACAGAAAGCTGACATATAAGAACAAATTGTGGAATAAAAAATCACCTCAAAATCTTTTTTAAAATGTGGCATACAGTGTAGTTTCGAAAGAGAATGTTTACACATCACGGGGAAAAATTGAACGAAATGTTTTAGATCTAATTTTCGCTATGGACAAGTCCTGTTCTCGCCGTCACAATCTTACCAGACGTTATCTCTCTGTGATGTCTGAAGGTCGATGGTTGTTTTAATGCTCGTTAGCGTTCCCTGATGTATTGCTGTCACTACGTTGGTTTTCTAATCGACAGGAGGATGACGTAACAGTACTTAGATCAGATATGCGGATGTCGCCGAGGAAACAGAAGACGCTTGCTTCCGGTCGTGTTCTGTACCTCCTCAATGGCCTCTATGTTAAATCTATTATCTCTCTACGTATATATATAATGTCCTAGTTATTACATGTAATATGATGCCCATTAATGTGCCTACTTGTTATGATGAAGAATAATGGCTAACTCATTGGTTTGAGGGCCTGACATGGGTAAATAAAAAATCAGAAAATACCAAAGCGTCAACAAAACCATAATTCGAACTCACAATCGATTAAACTAGAGGCAAAATAGGAACAAAGGAAAGATTTTCATTGAGACCCTCGTAAAAGTACAAGGGAATAAGACCAGGTGTTCCGTAAGAGTAGGCGTCTGTTTCATCGACGACACCGGCGATGTTAATCTTGGCAACATCCAAGTAAGCATCAGTCCTCACCTAGATTTACATTGCATGTGTTTTGTTATGAAGCAGAAGACGCTTACTCTTCCAAAACACCTGGTCTTATTCTCTTGTACTTTTTAAAGGGTATCCGTGTAAATCGTTCCTGTGTTCATATTATTAGTTGGGATTATGGTTTTGGTGACGCTTTGGTATTCTCTGATGCTTTTTTTATAGGTTTTGAGTTATCTACTATTCTTTTTATATTTTGGTATTTATTCACTAATGAAAATGATTCATGTATTCAAAATCCAAATATTTTTAAGAACCACAACCGGTAGATACGATTGTGTTATGTCATATAAAGTTGTTTAAAGTACATTGTTCTATTGTTAGTACCTGAGTTCACTAAGTCATTACTTTGATATAACCATGATTTATATAGCGGGATTTCGATCACAAAACATAAAAGTGACGTGAGAGTGAGAGTGACGTGACCACCATCTAATTAGGAACTCGGAACTATATATCATCTACAAGTGAACCCAAGTGTAATGAGGATGACATAACTTGCCCCGGTACTTTGTAATTAAGTGTGTTACGGTGACCCAGTACATCCATATTACCTGTGACAGCTAAAAAATAAACCACAAAAATGTCAAATAAAATTAAGCATCTTTTATGTCCCAGAGTTCCGCTGACGTTGTATGTAGAGCCAAATTAAGGGACCCCCGCAGTACACAAAGGCCGACATTGGATTAGTGTACCAGATCTATGATGAAGGAAGTTCTATGAATAACGCCTACATCAGTATTTCCCTGGAGAGAATAATTACAGCGAAATACAGAACTATTTGACAGAAAACACATTACCAGCGGCTGAATCGACTAAAGGTTTATTGTCGCGCTAACAATACAGTTTGTGAAAAATAGCAATAACTACATATCCATTGATATCCAGCTGATCTATTGTTGATCAAACACATTAACAACTTATCAACATGATAATGAATTGATGCCCTTCGTCTCTCTCTGTATAGAGCTTACTAACGGGACGCCTGATAGCATTCGAGATAATGTTCGTCCATTGTACGGGCACCATCTATTCCGATTTGAACTTCCCATTATGTTCCACAGGGTCACTGGTTGTCCGGGTTTCCACCGACCCGAGATTTATTTCACTCAAAAAAGGAAACCAATTATTAAAGATAATGTCGTGGCGAAGAGACCTTAGACAACACCACTTTCAAAATTGGATAACGAAGTACGGTAAAGTATAAAGAAAATCATGAAAAGATTATAATTTAAACTAATGATTGATAAAAGTAAGGCAATAATACGGTGTATGGCCAAAGGGAATCTTGGTATGGAGAGACTAGAAAGCACAAGGACAATACGACCGGTGTTCCGGAATGTTAAGCGTTTTCAGCGTCCTTGAGCTAACTATTCCGTTACCTCGTTACACAGGAACATATTAAACAATCTCTTCACTTATTCATAGCTGACCAAAGCCGAGCTTAGAAAGTTGCGAAAAGTTCAATGCGAACAATGTGTGTGTGTAAAATGAAATTTCTTCTTGTAATATTATACAAAACAAGAGGCCCAGAGGGCCTGTATCGCTCACCTGGTTCAAAATATTTTATGTACACATTTTCAGTTGGAGAACTGCCAGTTAAACTAAAATGTTGATATCTGATAAAAGAATAGATAAAGAAAAAGGCTCCAATACATAGTCCAACAAAATAGGATATCATTTTTCCAAACATGCTACCGGGTATACATGCACAAAATCCTTGATTTTTTTGGAAACAGATGTTAAAGAATTTTCTGGTTCCCGTATTTTGAATCCCCACTCGATAGTGCAGATGCCACCAGGCAAAAATATGCGATATACGTTATTCAGTTTCAGAGAAGAAGTTGTTTATATCAATATAGCCAAATATACCCCTTTGGCCCCGCCCCCCAGGCCCCTTGGGGGCTAGACCCACCATCTGTAGAATTTTGAATCTCCACACCATAGTAATGCTACCAACAAAATATAAGCAATATATATTGCTCAGTTTCAGAAAAGAAGTTGTTTATATCAATATAGCCAAATTTACCCCCTGGCCCCACCCCCCAGGCCCCTTAGGGGTCAGACCCACTATTTGTACAATTTTGAATCCCCACCCCATAGTGATGCTACCAGCCAAATATGAGTGATATACATTGTACGGTTTCAGAAAAGAAGATGTTTTTTATCAATATAGCCAAATTGACCCCTTTTAACCCCGCCCCCCAGGCCCCTGGGGGGCCAGCCCAACCATTTGTACAATTTTGAGTCCCCACCCAATAGGAATGCTTCTGACCAAATTTGGTTGAATTCCAACAAGTGGTTATTAAGAAGAAGTCAATTGTTGACGGACGGACGACGGACGACGGACGGACGCCACGGTATGGCATAAGCTCACCCTGGTCCTTTGGACCAGGTGAGCTAATTAAAAGTGTGTCGCAAACCCCAGGGCCAAATCAAAAACCATGATTGTGATCATCTCTTTATGCCCAGTAATTGTATGTATAGTTTTGGGGTGGGGATCTCAACCGTGTAAAAGTTATGACTCAGGGGTCAAATTAAAAGTGTGTGGCAGACTCAAGGGCCAAATCAAAAACCATGATTGTGATCATCTCTTAATGCCCAGTAATTGTATGTATAGTTTCGGGGTGGGGATCTCAACCGTTTAAAAGTTATGACTCAGGGGTCAAATTAAAAGGGTGTGGCAGACCCCATGGCCAAATCAAAAACCATGATTGTGATCATCTCTTAATGCCCAGTAATTGTATATATAGTTTTGGGGTGGGGATCTCAACCGTTTAAAAGTTATGACTCAGGGGTCAAATTAAAAGGGTGTGGCAGACCCCAGGGCCAAATCAAAAACCATGATTGTGATTATCTCTTAATTCCTAGTAATTGTATATGTAGTTTTGGGGTGGGGATCTCAACCATTTAAAAGTTATGACTCAGGAGTCAAGTTTCAAGGGCGTGGCAGACCCTGGAGTCAAATATAAAATCATAATTGTGATTGTCTCTTAATGCCCAGCAATTGTATATATAGTTTTGGGGTGGGGATCTCAGCCGTTTAAAATTTATGAGTCAGGAGTCAAGTTGCAAGGGCGTGGCAGACCCTGGGGTCATATCTAAATCCATGATTGTGATCGAGGTTACCAAAACATTTGTATAAATTTGAATTCAAGCAACCTTTGGATTCTACCACTAGAATATAGATGTCATACATTGCTTAGTTTCAGGAAAGAGATCATTTATACCAATATTGTCTAATGTGCCCCTTTTGGCCCCACCCCTCAGGCCCCTCCGTGATCATAATCATATAATTTTGAATCCTAATCCCATAGTGATGATACCAGGCAAATATGAATAATATCCATTGCTTGGTTTCAGAGTAGAAGTCATTTTTATCATTATAGCCAAATTGACTCCTTTCGGCCCCGCCCCTCAGGCCCCTGGGGGATCAGCCCCACCATTTATACAATTTTGAATCCACACCCCATGGTAATGCTACCAGGCAAATATAAGCGATATACATTACTGGGTTTCAGAGAAGAAATCGTTTATATCAATATAGCCAAATTGACCCCTTTTGACCCCGCCCCCCAGGCCCCTTGGGGGTTAGCCCCACCATTTGTACAATTTTGAATCCCCACTCAATAGTGATGCTACCAGCCAAATATGAGCGATATATATTACTGGGTTTCAGAGAAGAAGTCGTTTATATCAATATAGCCAACTTACCCTTTTGGCCCCGCCCCCCAGGCCCCTGGGGGGTCAGCCCCACCATTTGTACAATTTTGAATCCCCAACCCATAGTAATACTACCAGCCAAATATGAGCAATATACATTGCTCGGTTTCAGAGAAGAAGTCGTTTATATCAAATAGCCAAATTGACCCCTTTTGGCCCCGCCCCCCAGGCCCCTGGGGGGTCAGCCCAACCATTTGTACAATTTTGAGTCCCCACCCCATAGGGATGCTTCTGACCAAATTTGGTCAAATTCCGATCAGTGGTTATAAAGAAGAAGTCAATTGTTGACGGACGGACGACGGACGACGGACGCCACGGTATCGCATAAGCTCACCTTGGTCCTTTGGACCAGGTGAGCTAACAAGTAATCGTCAAAGTGACCACAAAACCTAATCCGAACTCTAAATCGGTTATACTGGCGACAAAATATGAACATTTACATGGAGACCCTTAAAAAAAATACAACAAGACCAGGGCCGTATTCATGAGACCGTTCTCATGCTTAAGCATGGATTCTGTGCTCAAGCCAGCTTTCTTGAAACTCACCTGAGCCATGTCGAAGGGTCAAAAAGTCATTGTAAATGTTGAAAACAGCTTTTGATTTCATGTCTCTTCAACTTTTTACAAAAACTTCGACAAAATTAGATGGTTTAAATAATTTATAGCCAGAACAAGAAATAAGGCTTGAACACAAAAAGCATGCTTGAGCATGAGAACGGTCTCATGAATATGGGCCCAGGTGTCCGCCATGTAAATCTACGTCCCATCCAAGACATTGTTAGATTTTGACATAGATTTTATATCTCTATTATATGCTTCTATTCTTTCACATTTACTCATTTCTTTTTACAATCCACCAAATTCAAATAATTTTGTTTCTAAGTGAACGTGTTTTTTTGGTTCTATCATTCCTGTAAAGTAAAAAAATCAAATGAGACACCTTTCCAAAAGAGAAAAAAACAATTGCTAGACTAAACACTTGAGTGATTGATGGCCCTAATTCCGATGCACACTAAACAAGGAGACGCGTAATGCTGTGCCCTACTGTCGAGATCGGTGACATCTCTGAGTGGATGTGTGGGTAAAACACAACAGGAAGTACTGGTTTCCAGCGGGAATCTGGCGCGCGTGATTCCAACCATTGGCGGGAACGACAAGGCAAGCTGTCGGTGTTTACTGAAACTTATTGAATTCCGATGTCCGGCCCTCAGTTTGTACGATAAACAAGCCATTTCAATAAGTGCTTGCAGATAGCTGGTTTACCGGAATCGACTCAGACAACCCCATGAGCTAAAATAAGAAATAAAAGTAAACTAAAGCCGTTGGCCGGTCAACTTTTGTCCTTGAATACAATGTATCAATTCCGGACTCCAGGGAACTAGGATTGTTCGACAGTACTCATTTCTCTGTCTGACAGGGCCGCTTGTCATATCTTGTCACAGCACAAGGAGAAGATCATTTCGTTTTCATCGTGTTCACTGTTGACTAACATTTTTACTGACACGTAAACAAATCCATGTCCTTGATTTGGGTCGATATTCATTAAACCATTTGCGTGCTCAAGCATGCATTTTGTGGCGTAACCAATTTTCTTGTAGCTCGCTTTTATTATGCCAAAAGACCAACTTTTTTAAAATGATATGATGCAAATCTCTTCAATGCTGTCATGAATCTTGAATATTTATATAGCTTGAGCACAAAATTCATACTTGAGCATCAGAAGGGTCTCATGAATGCGGTCCCGGTCTGTTACAGGATATTACAATGTTCGGTAATGTACACTATAACATCGTCAGAAACACACGAGAAACTACCCTTACGTTTGTGTCCCGTGGGCTAAAACACACGGAGAATGCCGTTTTCGTACTAAAAAAGTAGCCAATCATATCGCTTTTTTATCAGTGTCTACTCCGGCCGGGATATCCCGTTTGTAGCTATACAATAAAACCAACATGGTGGCGGCATCGCCTGCCACGAAAACATGTGTGGTGTTTGAACAACATAAGGGACAATAAGTCCTACGAGACATTGCCTACAGAAATATGCCAAGGTAAAATTATCTTACCAAATAACACGGGAAACGACCATTCTGATTGGTCGAAATCTCCGATTAGACATCTATTCGGGAGAACGAGATTTCCCGTCTATTCTAGCCCACTGGATAGAACCGTTAGGGCAGTGACGCATAGATTTCCGACTCTGACCCTATCTATGGACAATAAGAATAGTTGCATAAAGTTTAAAACCTCCCGATTCGGCAATTTAGGGATTGAACGGCGTTTGTTTTTTGTTGTTTTTTTATTCATTTTCATGCCAGTATAAATGAAAAGCGGTTACATCGATATTGCATGAAGCCCGCTAAAGCTTCATTGTCAATATGGTTGAAACCGATTTGCATTGATACCGTTTTATGAAAACTTTTGATTTTTCCACCCTGTACACTACCATACTTCTTACAAATTGAAGGAACGTCTTCGATCTCCTGTTATGAGAGCTTTCCTCTCCAAGAAAGGCGGACGACGATACAAATATATGGTAGTGAGTTATCTTGAAGCATGCTTTGTGAAAATCACGACAAAAGCTAGGAGGAAATATATATTGAAGAAGATATAGTAAGGATGATTGAATTCCTGGTCGTCAATATTTTTGTTGAGTTCGGAAGAAAGATTTTCCAGCAGACTGTTGGCATTCCCATTGGAACATACTGTGCCCCACTCTTAGCTGACTTGTTTTTGTTTTCATACCAGGCTGAATTTGTGGAAGAGCTAAGCAGGACAAGTAACAAAAACCTTGCCAAATCTTTTAATTTCACTTTCAGATATATCGACGATGTGTTGTCTATAAACAACAAGAAGTTTGCTGACCACGTCGATCGTATACACACTTGTGAACTTGAAATAACGGACGCAAAAGACTCTTCTATTTCAGCTGCTTACCTCGATCTCTACATGATCTACGACCAAAATGGACAGCTTGCTACTAAGTTATACGATAAACGTGATGATTTTAATTTTCTGATCGTTAACTTTCCATTTCTTGATAGTAACATCCAGTTGATTCGATATTTGAGGGCTTGCTCTAAATATCGGGATTTTCGTGATCGATAATAAGTTTTATGGTCGCAATCTTGATCTCATCGAGAAATATTCTGTATCTAATGATGGAAGTTTTTGAGTTTGCTAATTAGTGTGTTTACTTTTTGTGATTGACAATGATGACTCGGTTCTCATTTTGAGAATTGATGCTTACTTGGATGTGACCAAAATGTACATGGCCTATGTCGTCGAAAAAGCAGAGGACGCTTACATTTCCGGAACACATGGCCTTGTTCTCTTGTACTTTTACGAGGGTCTTTATGTAAATCTTTCCTTTGTTCCTATTTTACGTCTAGTTTAATCGATTTTGAGTTCTAATTATGGTTTTGCTGACGCTTTGGTATTCTCTTATTTTTTTGATGGTGGGATATATTCTTATTCAAAATAAAGGTAAATGGCATATATGCAAATGTATATACCAGACGAAAACTATTTCATTTAAAGGTAGACCATGTTTATACATACAAAGAAACCATGTACTGATGATTATCTTAGAGGAAGTTGGAATGGGATTCATATTTGATGTGTTAACGTAAGCGTCAATGGCAGTACATTATGCTTCATATGGGTGTTATGACAAGGGGAGCATGTCAGTAAATATTATCGACCTACATCGTGAACTCATCTTTTATAGACCAAGGATACATGGGGGTAATGTTTGATATCATAAACAACCAGAACCGTTATTCATCTAGGATACTAGGATACGAAGTGTTAATCTTTCCTGGATATACAACATATTGAATGATGGACCTGAAAGGAAATAAGATAATTAAAAAACTGTACTTAAGAGTTTTATTAATCATGACGTTATTAGAAAAGTTATTAAAATCAATGTCTTAATCTTAATATTATTATCCACCTTTATCGTAGATATCAATTATAATGATATAAAGGAACTGTACTCAGTTCCTCATACCATCAATCTATTGGCTTTTCGCATCCTTCATGTACATGACTCATCATTCCCGTATTATAAGAGTTTATACCATCGATTCGATCGAAAAAAGCGATTTTACGCACCTGAACCTTCAGCTTCTACATTAGTTTAGAAATTGTGTATTCCCATCTTTTGGCCCCTAGCATCACTGAAGAGTCCTAGGAGGACGAAACAGCTTATTCGGCATTTTTTCGGCATACTGCATATATTACCAAACTTTATAGGTGCAGCATATGTGTGTGTTACGTCATCTTTAATGTCATAAGAGTCCAGTGTACCACGACTGATGTGTCAATCTGTCTGAACATTAAGACCGATTATTACAGTATGTATTGATGACGTTTGGATTAGCTTCATTAAGATTGAACGCAAAAACGCTTCGTTCCATGAAAATTGTTAATGCTTTGAAAAATAAGTCGAGAGTTAAGTTTTTAATTCAAACCATATATCTTACAAAACAATATAACAATACTGAGTCCTCAACAAAAGTGTTTTAAGTTTAAACAAATGATTATGACATGAAAATGACAAGGGGACCGGGTAAAAGTTATTTCAACTTATGAACCGCCTCCTCCCAACATAATGATAGATACCACGTACAATAAACAAAATCATAATCCAAACTCAAAACGAGATATTTACAAGTAAACTAAAGATACAAGATAATAAGACCAGATGTTCCGGGGGAGTAAGCTTACTCCTAGAATTCTCATCTTGAACCCCAATTTTATAATATTCTACAGAGATACTATGATGACATTTTTTTTCTATATACAATATGTATGTCACTTTTATCTGACAATTCTGGTCACTTTTACATGACAATACTTGTCACTTTTACATGCCAATACTGGTCAATTTTACATACACAATACTGGTCACTTTCACATGCCAATACTGGTCACTTTTATCTGACAATACTGGTCACTTTTACATGCCAATACTGGTCACTTTTACATGCCAATACTGGTCACTTTTACATGACAATACTGGTCACTTTTACATGCCAATACTGGTCACGTTTACATGACAATACTGGTCACTTTTACATGCCAATACTTGTCACTGTTACATGACAATACTGGTCACTTTTACATGACAATACTGGTCACTTTTACATGTCAATACTGGTCACTTTTACACTACAGTATTAGTCACCTTTATATGACAATACTGGTCACTTTTACATGACAATACTGGTCACTTTTACATGACAATACTTGTCACTTTTACATGCCAATACTGGTCACTTTTACATGACAATACTTGTCACTTTTACATGACAATACTTGTCACTTTTACATGTCAATACTGTTCACTTTTACATGACAATACTGGTCACTTTTACATGACAATACTTGTCACTTTTACATGCCAATACTGGTCACTTTTAAATGCCAATACTAGTCACTTTTACATGACAATACTTGTCACTTTTACATGCCAATACTTGTCACTGTTACATGACAATACTGGTCACTTTTACATGCCAATACTGGTCACTTTTACATGACAATACTGGTCACTTTTACATGACAATACTGGTCACGTTTACATGCCAATACTGGTCACTTTTACATGACAATACTGGTCACTTTTACATGCCAATACTGGTCACTTTTACATGCCAATACTGGTCACTTTTACATGACAATACTGGTCACTTTTACATGACAATACTGGTCACTTTTACATGACAATACTGGTCACTTTTACATGACAATACTGGTCACTTTTACATGACAATACTTGTCACTTTTACATGCCAATACTGGTCACTTTTACATGACAATACTGGTCACTTTTACATGACAATACTGGTCACTTTTACATGCCAATACTGGTCACTTTTACATGTCAATACTGGTCACTTTTACATGACAATACTGGTCACTTTTACATGTCAATACTGGTCACTTTTACATAACAATACTAATCACTTTTACATGCCAATACTGGTCACTTTTACATGACAATACTGGTCACTTTTACATGACAATACTGGTCACTTTTACATGACAATACTTGTCACTGTTACATGCCAATACTGGTCACTTTTACATGCCAATACTGGTCACTTTTACATGACAATACTGGTCACTTTTACATGACAATACTGGTCACTTTTACATGACAATACTGGTCACTTTTACATGCCAATACTGGTCACTTTTACATGACAATACTGGTCACTTTTACATGCCAATACTGGTCACTTTTACATGACAATACTGGTCACTTTTACATGACAATACTGGTCACTTTTACATGACAATACTGGTCACTTTTACATGACAATACTAATCACTTTTACATAACAATACTAATCACTTTTACATGACAATACTGGTCACTTTTACATAACAATACTGGTCACTTTTACATGCCAATACTGGTCACTTTTACATAACAATACTAATCACTTTTACATAACAATACTGGTCACTTTTACATGACAATACTGGTCACTTTTACATGACAATACTGGTCACTTTTACATAACAATACTGGTCACTTTTACATAACAATACTAATCACTTTTACATAACAATACTAATCACTTTTACATAACAATACTGGTCACTTTTACATGCCAATACTGGTCACTTTTACATGCCAATACTGGTCACTTTTACATAACAATACTAATCACTTTTACATGACAATACTGGTCACTTTTACATGACAATACTGGTCACTTTTACATGCCAATACTGGTCACTTTTACATGACAATACTAATCACTTTTACATAACAATACTAATCACTTTTACATGACAATACTAATCACTTTTACATGACAATACTGGTCACTTTTACATGCCAATACTGGTCACTTTTACATGACAATACTGGTCACTTTTACATAACAATACTAATCACTTTTACATGACAATACTGGTCACTTTTACATGACAATACTGGTCACTTTTACATGACAATACTGGTCACTTTTACATGCCAATACTGGTCACTTTTACATGCCAATACTGGTCACTTTTACATAACAATACTAATCACTTTTACATGACAATACTGGTCACTTTTACATGCCAATACTGGTCACTTTTACATGACAATACTGGTCACTTTTACATGACAATACTGGTCACTTTTACATGACAATACTGGTCACTTTTACATGACAATACTGGTCACTTTTACATGCCAATACTGGTCACTTTTACATGACAATACTGGTCACTTTTACATGACAATACTGGTCACTTTTACATGACAATACTGGTCACATTTACATGACAATACTGGTCACTTTTACATGCCAATACTGGTCACTTTTACATGACAATACTGGTCACTTTTACATGACAATACTGGTCACTTTTACATGACAATACTAATCACTTTTACATGACAATACTGGTCACTTTTACATGACAATACTGGTCACTTTTACATGCCAATACTGGTCACTTTTACATGACAATACTGGTCACTTTTACATAACAATACTAATCACTTTTACATGACAATACTGGTCACTTTTACATGCCAATACTGGTCACTTTTACATGACAATACTGGTCACTTTTACATAACAATACTAATCACTTTTACATGACAATACTGGTCACTTTTACATGCCAATACTGGTCACTTTTACATGCCAATACTGGTCACTTTTACATGACAATACTGGTCACTTTTACATGCCAATACTGGTCACTTTTACATGACAATACTGGTCACTTTTACATGACAATACTGGTCACTTTTACATGACAATACTGGTCACTTTTACATGACAATACTAATCACTTTTACATGACAATACTTGTCACTGTTACATGACAATACTTGTCACTGTTACATGACAATACTGGTCACTGTTACATGACAATACTGGTCACTTTTACATGACAATACTTGTCACTGTTACATGACAATACTTGTCACTGTTACATGACAATACTTGTCACTGTTACATGACAATACTGGTCACTTTTACATGACAATACTTGTCACTGTTACATGACAATACTTGTCACTGTTACATGACAATACTTGTCACTGTTACATGACAATACTGGTCACTTTTACATGACAATACTGGTCACTTTTACATGACAATACTGGTCACTTTTACATGACAATACTTGTCACTGTTACATAACAATACTAATCACTTTTACATGCCAATACTGGTCACTTTTACATGCCAATACTGGTCACTGTTACATGACAATACTGGTCACTTTTACATGACAATACTGGTCACTTTTACATGCCAATACTGGTCACTTTTACATGCCAATACTGGTCACTGTTACATGACAATACTGGTCACTTTTACATGCCAATACTGGTCACTGTTACATGACAATACTGGTCACTTTTACATGACAATACTTGTCACTGTTACATAACAATACTAATCACTTTTACATGCCAATACTGGTCACTTTTACATGCCAATACTGGTCACTGTTACATGACAATACTGGTCACTTTTACATGACAATACTGGTCACTGTTACATGACAATACTGGTCACTTTTACATGACAATACTAATCACTTTTACATGCCAATACTGGTCACTTTTACATGACAATACTGGTCACTTTTACATGACAATACTGGTCACTTTTACATGACAATACTAATCACTTTTACATGACAATACTTGTCACTGTTACATGACAATACTTGTCACTGTTACATGACAATACTGGTCACTTTTACATGACAATACTAATCACTTTTACATGACAATACTGGTCACTTTTACATGACAATACTGGTCACTTTTACATGCCAATACTGGTCACTTTTACATGACAAAACTGGTCACTTTTACATGCCAATACTGGTCACTTTTACATGACAATACTGGTCACTTTTACATGACAATACTAATCACTTTTACATGACAATACTGGTCACTTTTACATGACAATACTGGTCACTTTTACATGACAATACTGGTCACTTTTACATGACAATACTGGTCACTTTTACATGACAATACTGGTCACTTTTACATGACAATACTGGTCACTTTTACATGCCAATACTGGTCACTTTTACATAACAATACTAATCACTTTTACATGTCAATACTGGTCACTTTTACATAACAATACTAATCACTTTTACATGACAATACTGGTCACTTTTACATGACAATACTGGTCACTTTTACATGCCAATACTGGTCACTTTTACATAACAATACTAATCACTTTTACATGTCAATACTGGTCACTTTTACATGACAATACTGGTCACTTTTACATGTCAATACTGGTCACTTTTACATAACAATACTAATCACTTTTACATGTCAATACTGGTCACTTTTACATAACAATACTGGTCACTTTTACATGACAATACTGGTCACTTTTACATGTCAATACTGGTCACTTTTACATGACAATACTGGTCACTTTTACATGACAATACTGGTCACTTTTACATAACAATACTAATCACTTTTACATGTCAATACTGGTCACTTTTACATGACAATACTGGTCACTTTTACATGACAATACTGGTCACTTTTACATGACAATACTGGTCACTTTTACATGTCAATACTGGTCACTTTTACATGACAATACTGGTCACTTTTACATGACAATACTGGTCACTTTTACATAACAATACTAATCACTTTTACATGACAATACTGGTCACTTTTACATGACAATACTGGTCACTTTTACATGCCAATACTGGTCACTTTTACATAACAATACTAATCACTTTTACATGCCAATACTGGTCACTTTTACATGACAATACTGGTCACTTTTACATGCCAATACTGGTCACTTTTACATAACAATACTAATCACTTTTACATGACAATACTGGTCACTTTTACATGACAATACTGGTCACTTTTACATGACAATACTGGTCACTTTTACATGACAATACTGGTCACTTTTACACAACAATACTGGTCACTTTTACATGACAATACTGGTCACTTTTACATAACAATACTAATCACTTTTACATGACAATACTGGTCACTTTTACATGACAATACTGGTCACTTTTACATGACAATACTGGTCACTTTTACATGACAATACTGGTCACTTTTACATGCCAATACTGGTCACTTTTACATGACAATACTGGTCACTTTTACATGACAATACTGGTCACTTTTACATAACAATACTGGTCACTTTTACATGACAATACTGGTCACTTTTACATAACAATACTAATCACTTTTACATGACAATACTGGTCACTTTTACATGACAATACTGGTCACTTTTACATGACAATACTGGTCACTTTTACATGACAATACTGGTCACTTTTACATGCCAATACTGGTCACTTTTACATGACAATACTGGTCACTTTTACATGACAATACTGGTCACTTTTACATGCCAATACTGGTCACTTTTACATAACAATACTGGTCACTTTTACATGACAATACTGGTCACTTTTACATGCCAATACTGGTCACTTTTACATGACAATACTGGTCACTTTTACATGACAATACTAATCACTTTTACATGACAATACTGGTCACTTTTACATAACAATACTGGTCACTTTTACATGACAATACTGGTCACTGTTACATGACAATACTAATCACTTTTACATGACAATACTGGTCACTTTTACATAACAATACTGGTCACTTTTACATGACAATACTGGTCACTGTTACATGACAATACTAATCACTTTTACATGACAATACTGGTCACTTTTACATAACAATACTGGTCACTTTTACATAACAATACTGGTCACTTTTACATGACAATACTGGTCACTTTTACATGACAATACTGGTCACTTTTACATGACAATACTAATCACTTTTACATGACAATACTGGTCACTGTTACATGACAATACTGGTCACTTTTACATGACAATACTGGTCACTGTTACATGACAATACTAATCACTTTTACATGACAATACTGGTCACTTTTACATGACAATACTGGTCACTTTTACATAACAATACTGGTCACTTTTACATGCCAATACTGGTCACTTTTACATGACAATACTGGTCACTTTTACATGACAATACTAATCACTTTTACATGACAATACTGGTCACTTTTACATAACAATACTGGTCACTTTTACATGACAATACTGGTCACTGTTACATGCCAATACTGGTCACTGTTACATGACAATACTGGTCACTTTTACATGCCAATACTGGTCACTGTTACATGACAATACTGGTCACTTTTACATAACAATACTGGTCACTTTTACATGACAATACTGGTCACTTTTACATGACAATACTGGTCACTTTTACATGACAATACTAATCACTTTTACATGCCAATACTGGTCACTTTTACATGCCAATACTGGTCACTGTTACATGACAATACTGGTCACTTTTACATAACAATACTGGTCACTTTTACATAACAATACTGGTCACTTTTACATAACAATACTAATCACTTTTACATAACAATACTAATCACTTTTACATGACAATACTGGTCACTTTTACATGACAATACTTGTCACTTTTACATGACAATACTGGTCACTTTTACATGCCAATACTGGTCACTGTTACATGACAATACTGGTCACTTTTACATGACAATACTAATCACTGTTACATGACAATACTGGTCACTTTTACATGACAATACTGGTCACTTTTACATGACAATACTGGTCACTTTTACATGACAATACTGGTCACTTTTACATAACAATACTAATCACTTTTACATAACAATACTGGTCACTTTTACATGACAATACTGGTCACTTTTACATGACAATACTGGTCACTTTTACATGACAATACTGGTCACTTTTACATGACAATACTAATCACTTTTACATAACAATACTAATCACTTTTACATGACAATACTGGTCACTTTTACATGACAATACTGGTCACTTTTACATAACAATACTTGTCACTTTTACATGACAATACTGGTCACTTTTACATAACAATACTTGTCACTTTTACATGACAATACTGGTCACTTTTACATGACAATACTGGTCACTTTTACATGACAATACTAATCACTTTTACATAACAATACTAATCACTTTTACATGACAATACTGGTCACTTTTACATAACAATACTAATCACTTTTACATAACAATACTAATCACTTTTACATGACAATACTTGTCACTTTTACATGACAATACTGGTCACTTTTACATGCCAATACTGGTCACTTTTACATGACAATACTGGTCACTTTTACATGACAATACTGGTCACTTTTACATGACAATACTGGTCACTTTTACATGACAATACTGGTCACTTTTACATGACAATACTGGTCACTTTTACATGACAATACTAATCACTGTTACATGACAATACTGGTCACTTTTACATGCCAATACTGGTCACTTTTACATGACAATACTGGTCACTTTTACATGACAATACTGGTCACTTTTACATGACAATACTGGTCACTTTTACATGTCAATACTAATCACTTTTACATAACAATACTAATCACTTTTACATGACAATACTGGTCACTTTTACATGACAATACTGGTCACTTTTACATGACAATACTAATCACTTTTACATGACAATACTGGTCACTTTTACATGACAATACTGGTCACTTTTACATGACAATACTAATCACTTTTACATGACAATACTGGTCACTTTTACATGACAATACTGGTCACTTTTACATGACAATACTAATCACTTTTACATGACAATACTGGTCACTTTTACATGACAATACTGGTCACTTTTACATAACAATACTAATCACTTTTACATGACAATACTGGTCACTTTTACATGACAATACTGGTCACTTTTACATGCCAATACTGGTCACTTTTACATGACAATACTAATCACTTTTACATGACAATACTAATCACTTTTACATGACAATACTGGTCACTTTTACATGACAATACTGGTCACTTTTACATGACAATACTGGTCACTTTTACATGACAATACTGGTCACTTTTACATGACAATACTTGTCACTTTTACATGCCAATACTGGTCACTTTTACATGCCAATACTGGTCACTTTTACATGCCAATACTGGTCACTTTTACATAACCATACTAATCACTTTTACATGACAATACTGGTCACTTTTACATGACAATACTGGTCACTTTTACATGTCAATACTGGTCACTTTTACATAACAATACTAATCACTTTTACATGCCAATACTGGTCACTGTTACATGACAATACTTGTCACTGTTACATGACAATACTGGTCACTTTTACATGACAATACTTGTCACTGTTACATGACAATACTTGTCACTGTTACATGACAATACTTGTCACTGTTACATGACAATACTTGTCACTGTTACATGACAATACTAATCACTTTTACATGACAATACTGGTCACTGTTACATGACAATACTGGTCACTTTTACATGACAATACTTGTCACTGTTACATGACAATACTGGTCACTTTTACATAACAATACTAATCACTTTTACATGACAATACTGGTCACTTTTACATGACAATACTGGTCACTTTTACATGACAATACTGGTCACTTTTACATAACAATACTAATCACTTTTACATGACAATACTGGTCACTTTTACATGACAATACTGGTCACTTTTACATGACAATACTGGTCACTTTTACATGACAATACTTGTCACTTTTACATAACCATACTAATCACTTTTACATGACAATACTGGTCACTTTTACATGACAATACTGGTCACTTTTACATGCCAATACTGGTCACTTTTACATGACAATACTGGTCACTTTTACATAACAATACTAATCACTTTTACATGACAATACTGGTCACTTTTACATGACAATACTGGTCACTTTTACATGACAATACTGGTCACTTTTACATGACAATACTTGTCACTTTTACATAACCATACTAATCACTTTTACATGACAATACTGGTCACTTTTACATGACAATACTGGTCACTTTTACATGACAATACTGGTCACTTTTACATGACAATACTGGTCACTTTTACATGCCAATACTGGTCACTTTTACATGACAATACTGGTCACTTTTACATGACAATACTGGTCACTTTTACATGACAATACTGGTCACTTTTACATGACAATACTTGTCACTTTTACATGCCAATACTGTTCACTTTTACATGACAATACTGGTCACTTTTACATGACAATACTGGTCACTTTTACATGACAATACTGGTCACTTTTACATGACAATACTAATCACTTTTACATGCCAATACTGGTCACTTTTACATGACAATACTGGTCACTTTTACATGACAATACTGGTCACTTTTACATGACAATACTGGTCACTTTTACATGACAATACTGGTCACTTTTACATGCCAATACTGGTCACTTTTACATGACAATACTGGTCACTTTTACATAACAATACTAATCCCTTTTACATGACAATACTGGTCACTTTTACATGACAATACTTGTCACTTTTACATGACAATACTGGTCACTTTTACCTGACAATACTGGTCACTTTTACATGCCAATACTGGTCACTTTTACATGACAATACTGGTCACTTTTACATGACAATACTGGTCACTTTTACATAACAATACTAATCACTTTTACATGACAATACTGGTCACTTTTACATGACAATACTTGTCACTTTTACATGCCAATACTGGTCACTTTTACCTGACAATACTGGTCACTTTTACATGCCAATACTGGTCACTTTTACATGCCAATACTGGTCACTTTTACATGACAATACTGGTCACTTTTACATGACAATACTAATCACTTTTACATGCCAATACTGGTCACTTTTACATGACAATACTGGTCACTTTTACATGCCAATACTGGTCACTTTTACATGCCAATACTGGTCACTTTTACATGCCAATACTGGTCACTTTTACATGACAATACTTGTCACTTTTACATGCCAATACTGGTCACTTTTACATGACAATACTGTTCACTTTTACATGCCAATACTGGTCACTTTTACACTACAGTATTAGTCACCTTTATATGACAATACTGGTTTCTTTTATCTGACAATACTGGTCACTTTTACATGACAATACTGGTCACTTTTACATGACAATACTGGTCACTTTTACATGACAATACTTGTCACTTTTACATGCCAATACTTGTCACTTTTACATGACAATACTTGTCACTTTTACATGCCAATACTGGTCACTTTTACATGACAATACTGGTCACTTTTACATGACAATACTGTTCACTTTTACATGACAATACTGGTCACTTTTACATGACAATACTGGTCACTTTTACATGACAATACTGGTCACTTTTACATGACAATACTTGTCACTTTTACATGACAATACTGGTCACTTTTACATGCCAATACTGGTCACTTTTACACTACAGTATTAGTCACCTTTATATGACAATGCTGGTTTCTTTTATCTGACAATACTGGTCACTTTGACGCGACAAAACGGGTCGCCTCAATCTTGCTTTGTGAAACGAAACTGTATTTACACTGTTCTTAGTTTTCTTTTTACAACGTAAACAAATCTGACTTGCCGGCTGATCTGCTACTCCGGATCATTTTCGAAGATGGAAAATTTCACTAATGGAAAACTTTAAACCTTAACCATAGTATGTTTTATCGTAAGCAGCTTAAGAAGTGAAGTCGTGCAGCGTATTATTACTAACGAGTTCATTTGACCTAAACAACAAGATAACGCGGCAGATGCGTCATATCGCTAAGAAAATGACTGCCTTGTATGACACACCTTGGATTACATGTATTTGTTTTTTAGGAGTGTTGTTATCATTTCTCTTCAGCTCTTTTGTAAAAGTATCTTACGACTCTTTTTCTATGTGACACCCTTTCACATCATTTACCATTTCACAAAGAAAGGGAGACAGTAATGTTAACATAAAGTTCCTCGTGTTTCATTGTACAGATCAATCCGACTGAACCAGGCTGATTGGTCAGTATACACAAACTCTGATACCTTATATACCACAGCACTTCTTTTGTTTGACTGGACGCGTATCAAAGAGTGGGGGGGTTTCATTTAAATTTGATCGATTACAGTTGATCAAAGTGATTGATTAGCGATGCAGGACACAGCAGTTATTTGGAGATTTGGAGAATACCGAAGCATAAACTTTAAGATTTGTCTTTGTCAAATTAAACAACTTCCCGTGTAGAAACGTCACTGGAATCGATACAATGACATTTTTGCACTCACACGTGTCTCTAAAATAAATGTTACTGAAAGTTCCCCTATTTCATTTACATCAATTGTATAGTGCTGGTATACGGAAAGTCTTGTCAGAAATGCTCTGAAGACAGTAAGGGTTAACTTACTGTAACGTTTTAAGTTTCAAGTGTTCCAAAGAGCCTATTTAAAATGTAGATATAGCGACGGCGATAACAAACGATGAGGCAAGGTCAATAAGACGTTTAAGTAGCAGTCTCGCTGAAATGTCAAAGTAGCATGCTGGATAATTTACATTGGCTCTTGTGACCTCTTTTTGAGACACAAAATCGACCAGATAAATCTGCTGCATTCTTGGCAATATTTCAAATTTTACATATCACCTACTACTTACTACCTCAGATATTCTAGCGCTTTGCATAAAATCTTCTCACTTTCGGATTTAATGTTAAACGTTTGTCAATTGCAATATGATGAAGACGAGATGCTCTGTCTCCCGGCCGTGATGTAACAATGTTTTTTATTATTTTTTATTATGGGCAAGTTTTATGGTCGCCACCTTTGTCTCACTGAGAAATATTCTGTATCTTTAAGTGATATGAAGATGGACGTTTTTGAGTATGATCATTAGTGTGTTTATTTGTTGTGATTGACAATGATACTCGGTTCTTATTTTGAGAACTTGATGTTTACTTGGATGTGACAAAGATTTACATGGCGGGTGTCGTCGATTAAGCAGAAGACGCTTACTCTTCCGGAACACCTGTTCTTATTATCTTGTACTTTTACAAGGGTCTCCATGTAAATATTTCCTTTGTTCATATTTTGCCCCTGGTTTAATCGATTTTGAGTTTGGATTATGATTTTGTTAACGCTTCGTTATTCTCTTATTTATTTCTAGGTCACATGACATCTCACATTATCAGTTGATACTTAAGCAGGTCACATGATGTCTCCCAAGCTACTATGTCACTCTCCAAGGTTACAAAGTCTCAATTGACGTCACGTGTTTGGTTTCCGTTTGTTTTATAAGTTGGACACATATACAATGTTTTTGCTTCGGTGTTAATATTAGTTGATATATGTTAGAATTCTTTGTTTTTAATTTCAAAGTACCTCCATGCTCAATAAAAGAACATTTTATTTGTTTGGTATTAAATCAAATTGTCTAGCCAATGACAAACACAAACTATACAGGCCTAACAAGTGTTTGTATTAAACTGGCTAAAATAAGATTACATATGACATAGTAAACTCGATGATAACTGTCGTCATAATATGGCACTGGTACAACTTGATAATGCAATCATCCGAACTTTCCAGTTAGAGCTTAGCCTGTGAACTGTAATATAACTAGGTATATGTTATAACACTACTTACCTAATTATATCAAGGGGGCATGATGCAAGTTCCCGGAAGAAAGTAATAAAATTTACAATATGGTGGCGTGTTCCGTCATCCAATACGACTAGGTGGACTTAAGGTAGCATGGCAGAAAGAATTATTGCGAAATTTTATGTAATTTGTTTCGACGAGAATATTTTACAAAATTGTGTCAAAATGTCCAGGTAATTTGAAAAAAACCCATTTAAGCAAAGGTTTGCGTAATCTCACAGAAACGTTATGATATGACATTTCAGTGTGTAGATTTTAGTAAATCACTTAATCGATAGAGATTATATCGACTTACCTACATATGTTGAATAAATGACATGCATTACAATTAAAGATATATTTACGTTCTTTAGTTACGGGACTTAAAAGAAGTAATAATTTTGTAATCATACTAAAACATATTTTTATCCTTATTGATGTTTATCGGGTATCGAGGACAAAATGCCATCAAATAAACCAGAAGACCATACGTAACCTGTTGAAACAACTACATATCCTTTCGTAAGATGCAATTACAAAATCATAAAGAAAAAAACAAACAGTCAACGAAACCATCATCTGAACTCAAGAAATCAAAATCGACTAAGCTAGGTACAAGATATGAACAAGCAAGATGTACACGGAATACCTTGAAAAACCCCGTCTTCTGATTATTGTTGGATATTGATCATGCTTCTTCCAGAAATGTCATAAATATTATCGGTCTCAAGCGTATCTTAGTATAAGGAAGGCATCACCGCCCTAACATCATTAATATGACGTAACATTCAATATCACCAGAAGTTGGTAATCCTTCCTTTATCTTGCTCCCCTGGTATTAACATCAGCCAGTTGTAATAGTCACTATTCATGGATGACACTAATTTTATTTTATTTTATCATTTTTTCTCCCCAAATGACGTCAACGCGTACAGAAATAGAACTTTGACATATTGTGTGTCCTATCGAATACTTCATCATCGTCAAAGACATTTTGCCAGTTTTCAGTTGAACAGGGAATATTGTTGGAAAAGAAAAAGCTCACACTTTACATCGTTTTCAAGGAAGGATCTATTTTTTTCTATAACAATGAAAATCCAATTGCATCTCTCAAATCCCTGTGAAGTAAGTTTGTTCGGCAGCAGTTGACAACAATCATGAAAATCTCGATATTTAGAGTAATATAGAGGCAATGCCTTTACTTATTATCTATCATTATTTTTGATTCCAGATCCTGTTTTCTACCGATTAATTATTCCAGATCTTCTTTTCTACTAATAACTTTTTACAGATATTGTTTTCTACTAATTACTCATTACAGATCTTGTTGTCTACTTATTACTTATTCTAGATCTTGTTTTCTAAAGATTTTTTATTCAAGATCCTGTTGTCTACTGATAAATTATTCCAGATCTTGTTTTCTACTGATTACTATTCCAGATTATGTTCTAGGTTTCAATGTTTCTTACAAACAGAGGAGTTGTTTGACAACCATCAAAGTAGGTAGTTGTAGTGTTTACAATGATTTAAAATATGTCCATTATGTTCTGATTGGTTGGTCTTATATGTAAATGGAGTTAATGGATTACATCCTAACGTACTCACATTGCCTGTTCTACAGGTTCGGCTTCTTTTGCTTTTATTTCACTTCCTAATTACAGGTATGCTCATTTAAGGACGTGTCAGTCTATTGATGTATGAAAGCCGGAATTCCTGCAGAAAAACAATCCACCAATGGTCACTACCTGTCCCTGTCCCACGTGCAATGGAGGTCTCGAACACGCCATCCAGAGATGGATGACTAGTGATAACTTTGACCACTTGACCACAACGGTCCCAGGAATGGTGTCTGATCAGGTGGGTTGATTTTGTTGGTGTTGTTGTTTTTGTTTGTCAGTACTATGCCTATAAGTTCCCATCCAATCCCGCATATTGACGCTAAGAATAGTTTATCGGAATCTGCAATGCATTGCTTCTTACTTCATATTGATAAAAGAACAGCAAAAAAAACGAAAGTGTTAACAAAACGATCAATAAAATAAAAATGATAGATTTTCACAGGGATGCCTGAAAACGTACTAGGATAATGTGGGTCCAGATATTTGTTTGGATATCTTCTTCTGCCTCACCGAAACCACTCGCAATGATCTAGGTCAAATCCTAAAAGTGTAATGACAGGGAAACTACAGATGTATATATCAGGACTCACCCAGCAGAAAATTGGTATCAGGAAGCAGGATTAAAGAAGTAATGGAGAAAGTATGTAACAGTTTGTATAATAAGGTACAAGTCCAATCCGATTTTCATGAAATGTTCAGTGAACCTTTATACAATGATAAAGGATACGAGGCTGTGCTATGTTTTTTTTATGATACATTCATGCTAACAGTATATTATATTACTGCGATAATACATAACTCTGATATATACTGACTATTATATTAACTTATTACTAAATTAACAAATAGCTATATTACCTAACGATTATACCATAGCTGCGGGATCCATGACTTTTTAGTTCGATTTTTTTGTTATTGTTGGACCATCGCTTGTCACTTAACCTGCAGCCAGACATCTGGCAGAGGGGAAATGGCTGTCATTTGTGGGCGGAGCATGGGTGTATTACGGATCTAAATTTCTTGGACGGTTCTACATATGCGATTTCTTATAACAACAAAAAAATATAATAAGGTACAGTTCCTGCAGCTATGTCGGCCTTTAGCTATATAAATGAATGGCTTAAGTACCTAACGATTATATTCATCAACGACTTTATTATAGATGACGTAACACACACATATGTTGCACCTTTCAAATTTATTAATAGATACAGTGTGCCGAAATTGATTAAACTTCATCATGCAGCTGTTTCGTCCTCCTATGACCATTAAATGATGCTAGGGGCCCAAAGGTGGGGTTCGAAAAATTTTAAAGTAATGAAGAAGCAGAAGTGTCATGTGCATAAAACCCCTTTATTTTATTTATTTAGAAGTAAAATTAAACTAGTTCTGTATAATTTCAAATAGTGTACTACGAAAATGTGTATATCATTAACCGTGCCACTACTCAAATGAGATTAACTGTGGCAATGGAGGTTCGAGCAAACCTCGGGGACTAGAAAACCAACCAGCAGAGTCTGCCGCCCCCTTTCATTATAGATGACGTAATACACACATATGCTGCACCTTTGTAATTTAGTATTAGATACACTATGTCGAAAAAAAAATAATTAAACTGCTGCATCACACAGCTGTTTCGTCCTCCTAGGACCCTTCAATGATTCTAGAGGCCAAAAGGTGGGAATCAAAATTTTCTAATGGAGAAGCAGAAGGGGCACGCGCTTTTTCATTCCTGTTGAACTAGTACAATGTTTACAATGTTGTATAATTAACAATGTTTACAACATCAGATGTTCTGCGCAGATGTATCCCAGACAGCTTAAAAATACTGACAAAAAACTAACATTTTTGAAAGCATGAATATATAACCAAAATAGCCTTAAGCCTTAATTTAGGTCAATATCTAGCTGTAACAAATTCTTTTCCATACATAGGGGACCCGTACCATGTGTCTACCTTAAAAGCTTGCGGGTTTCGGTTTGGTTGGCTTCTTATGTCCTGAGTTATAATTCGGCAAATCACTCATCCATTTGATTACAAGCCACCAATCTCATTCATGTCTATTACACTGTTTATAAGACGTTTTCAATATGCTTAGGCCTACCCGAAATCAGATTTCCGACAAATTGAGATTGAGAATGATACCTCAGTTCTCTCTTTGAGGCTATGGCATTTACTTGGCTGTGACAACCAATTCATGGCGGGTGTCGTTGATGAAGCAGAAGACGCTTACTATTCCGGCACCCATTGTTATATAGTCTTGTAAATTTTCAAGGATCTTCGTGTAAATATTTCCCTTGTTTATATTTTCCTCCTGCTTAATTGATTTTGAGTTCAGGTTATAGCTTTGTTGACGCTTTGGTATTCTCTGATTTTTTATAGACATGAAAAGATACTATTTACATGACTGGATTCTCTGTCATATATTTTTCTCCGCTTCGTTTCAAAAAGGTTGGTGGGATTTTCCGCTTCCTGTCATTTCGTTGAACACCTGAACTGTTTATTTCTGAGTGTGGTTTACTTACTTTACATCGGTTATGTTACAACTCAAGTGAAGAATACTCACATACTATTTGTGCTTAGATTTTATTCGAAAGCTGCCACCAAACGAACCCTTCTTTGACTGACTGACCTGTAATTGCTAGTGGGTCAGATTTCGGACCAAAAAGCGACTTTCCCTTTCTTGATAGTAACATCCCGGCTTCTCCATCCTATGGTGTTTACATGTTGCAGTGGATTCGTTATTCTAGGGCTTGCTCTGAATATCGAGATTTCCGTGATAGATGAACTGCTGAAGAACAAACTTACGGCACAGGGATTCGAAAGATGCAGGTTGGTGAAGACTATGGGCTAGTTTTATGGTCGCCATCTTCATCTCATCGAGATATATTGTGTATCTTTGTGTGATATGAAGATTGGCGTTTTTGAGTTTGCTTATTTGTTGTTGTGATGACAATGATGACTCGGTTCTCACTTTGAGGATTGATTCTTACTTTTTACGTGGCGGGTGTCGTCGATGAAGCAGAAGACGCTTACTCTTCCGGAACACATGGTCTTATTCTATTGTGCTTTTACGAGAGGCTCCATGTAAATCTTTCCTGTGTTCCTATTTTGCCCTTAGTTTAATCAATTTTGATTCGGATTATGGTTTGGTTGACGCTTTGGTTTCTCTGATTTCTTTTTTTTTTGACCTATGTTTGTGCATTAGTTCAATTTGTTACTCTGAAGCGCTCATATCCAGGGGGCCGCGCTAGCTAAATTGTGAGGCTGTCTGACATTCTGCTACCACTAGCTATTGGAGCAGATCCCTAAAATCTGACACGTCCGTAAACAAGCAAAAACACACCAAACTCATATCCAGATAAAACCAATGACAAGAACGTTACAGTATCCATAAAAATGTCTGATGCCGAAGTCAAAGTTGCATTAATGGATAATCTACAAAATTATATTTCGGGATTAAAAAGGTGATCCGGTATTAAACGACTAAGAATGTTACATCATTATGGAAGAAATGTTGGTTTAGCGATAGACAACGACTTCCCGAATCTATAGTTCCGTGGGGAATAGGTCGCCTTAACGTAACTTGTGATAAAATTCAGATCTACCGTTATTTCATCTGGAATTTTAGTCTCAGGTGAGGCAGCAATTTCTAGAATAATTAGATTGAGAAACATTTCGTGGCGTATATGGTTCCAAATTTACAATTTGAACATCTGTTTTCATTTTGTTCTTTTTTTACAGTATTGTCTATTTACTGGTGTTAACTCAAAATCTATTTTTTAAAGGTTTAAGTTTATATGGAACTGGAGGAAAATCGTTGAAATAATAGACAAAAAGTTTGCAGAGAAAGCAGATTTTCGTCTTTGCCTACCGATGCAATAAATAGAAAAAATAAAGATAGAAAAAAGTAAAATCGTACACATGGGCTTTAATGTAGACATGCTTATTCTCATTCATCACCAACTAAACTTTGATATTTCAATAAGTCGTTTTAATGGAAAACAATACCCATAGATCGAATGAAGTCACTTAACTGACCGTAATTCGATATATATTTAACACTTAACCATGACGTCACTTTACTGGCCGTGATTCGATATAGTTAACACTTAACCATGAGGTCACTTTACTGGCCGTGATTCGATAAAGCTAACACTTAACCATGACGTCACTTTACTTACCGTAATTCGATATATATTTAACATTCAACCATGTGGTCACTTTACTGACCGTAATTCGATATATATTTAACATTTAACCATGTGGTCACTTTACTGACTGTGATTCGATATATTTAACACTTAACCATGACGTCACTTTACTTACCGTGATTCGATATATATTTAACATTCAACCATGTGGTCACTTTACTGACCGTGATTCGATATATATTTAACATTTAACCATGACGTCACTTTACTGACCGTGATTCGATATATATTTAACATTTAACCATGTGGTCACTTAACTGGCCGTGATTCGATATATATTTAACATTTAACCATGTGGTCACTTTACTGGCCGTGATTCGATATATTTAACACTTGACCATGACGTCACTTTACTGACCGTGATTCGATATATTTAACATTTAACCATGTGGTCACTTTACTGGCCGTGATTCGATATATATTTAACATTTAACCATGTGGTCACTTTACTGGCCGTGATTCGATATATATTTAACATTTAACCATGTGGTCACTTTACTGGCCGTGATTCGATATATATTTAACATTTAACCATGTGGTCACTTTACTGGCCGTGATTCGATATATTTAACACTTGACCATGTGGTCACTTTACTGACCGTGATTCGATATATTTAACACTTGACCATGACGTCACTTTACTGACCGTGATTCGATATATTTAACATTTAACCATGTGGTCACTTTACTGGCCGTGATTCGATATATTTAACATTTAACCATGACGTCACTTTACTGACCGTGATTCGATATATTTAACACTTGACCATGACGTCACTTTACTGACCGTGATTCGATATATTTAACATTTAACCATGACGTCACTTTACTGACCGTGATTCGATATATTTAACACCCTTGTAAAAGTACAAAAGAATAAGACCAGTTGTTCCAGAGGAGTAAGCATCACATTCAAGTAAACACCAAGTCCTCGAAATGAGAACCAAGTCACCATTGTCAATCAAAACAAGTAACCGTACTAATGAGCATACGCAAAAACGTCACTCTTCATATCACACAAAGATACAGAATATTTCTCAATGAGACAAAACGGCCACCATAAAATTTCTGATCAACCTCAATCTCTCGAATCCAAGTGTTGTTAGTTTGTTTGTCAGCAGTCGACAATATATGATTGTCATGCAGCAAACATTTGAAGAAAAAAATACAAAAAAACTATAATCAAAATCGTTGCAATGACACATTCTAAGACAAAGTATCGGATAGCCATTGTTGATACGAATGGCTTCGGGGAGATTTTTACTTAGATGTGGAATTGCAAAGACTACATGCTGACATTTTGAATTAATGTGATTTCAAGTCAAAATTGCTTTCGTTTATGGAAAATGAGCATTTATTACAGTTAAGAAGTCAAAAAGTTCCTGCTTTAATTTTTTCTTTTCTCATATACATGTTTGGATAAGTGAGTTCATGGCATGACAGAAAATGCCAAAATAATGATGAAACCGTGTGCTCGTTTTTGTACTATGATCGGTCAAATCTTCATTCAATATCTTCCGAATTTGTGATCCGAAATGTCTGAATGTTTGCAGAAATGACAAAAAATAGTGTATTCTTTTAAAGGCCCAATATACGTAACTTCAGGGAAATTTTCGTAATTCTGTAAATTCTGAAAACAAATCCAGTGGATAACCATGCAAAAATAAGCCTAAAACGAAGTAAACCTGAGCGGTAACTAACAAGAAACTGGACAAAAAAATCCAAAGAATTGAAAATATTTCAGGTGGGCCTACTTCAACAACAAACCGAAGGTAGAAGACAGTTCGAAATGGACGCGTGTTTACAAATAGCGTGTTTCAACTGCTGATGTACCGGTAACCGCGGAAGATTCATCTTGAATATTACTGATATCAGTTAATCTTAGCTAAATCTATAAATATAATAAGTTATTAGGCTTGATTTTCACTTCAAGTTTTGCCGAAAGTTACGTTTATTGGGCCTTTAAATTATGCGAGTAAAATTTCTCTAATATGATATTTTACTCAGGAAAGGAATTTGAGTTATTCCTGCCCCTTTTTATTTTGCAAATATAACGCTTCTAAAATATTTAGCGGGTGAAACCATCATAATATTAGGGATTGGTGTGCTTCATTTAAGTTCCTTCACTATTTGTGTTATTTTTCACAGTTTCGGGTTCAAAAATAAAAACTTCTCAAGATACACTAAATTTATGAAAAAATGCTAAAATTGTATAATTTTTTTACTTCATACATTCTTCAATATAACATGAAATCTTTAAATAAGATTAAAACGAGACTTTAATGTGACTGAAACCTCAGAAGAGTGCATTCTTAGGTACATACGTTGTGAATTTGGTTTGATAAGAAAGAACAATCACCTTTCAATAAGGGTTATTGATATAACGCGTTATAATTGTGACGTTATAGAGATGATTACGTCAGCATGTAGGTAACAACATTTATAACAGACGTGGATACAGCCTAGTTTAGTAGAGTTGAAAGGCAATGCCCCAGGTTGGTAAATAGCATTGCATGGTCATCATACCTTTTGTAGCTAAAAGGAATGTGTGTTATGCATGCACGCAGGCAGATGATCTTCATTGTATCAACAGTGAAGTCGTCTGCTGACCGTTGTCGGTCATCAGCAGATTGGAAAAGCATCCCACTGGAGGTCTGGTGTCGTGTCATGCTTCTGGGAAGCCTACATTCCCAATGACATGAAATACCAGGCATATTTCTGACCGTCTGGACTGAGATTTAAAGGCCACCTGTGGTCGACTGTGTGGTTGTGGAGCCGGACAAGTTAAGATAGACCATCTGTCGCCGGCTGTTATATAAATATGACTGGTAGCTGGGACTTACCAAAAACACAAACATGGAGATAAGGATTACAGCAGCAGCAAGTTAAATGCCACACACACCAGACCTATACAAATAAACAGACGAATCCGTGGGAATGAGCAGAATAAGTGTATTTGATGTGGGTTCAAAGTAGCAAGCAAGGGGACAGTTCATACACCATTTATTCTTTGTCTCGGCCAAATCTCGAGAGGCGTTTTGTATGTGGGTTCGTGTAGACTAGAAGTCGTGGTATTAGCCTAAAATACTAAATAAATTTCCATCACCACAATTACACAAGTCGACATGTGCGACAATGACGCTACGATCACACAGTTTTCTGTCTTTGCGATTCAGCCTATCCCTCCAGTTGTTTAATTTTGAGTATTGTTGAGTATATGTTTACAAGTAGATCATGTTGCATCAGACATTTGACGTCATATTTCCATTATTGGTGCGTTAAGTTCTGACGTCAAATATATGTAACTGCTGTGACATAATCAAAATTATATAAAATATTTACGTCTTATTCACGTTACCATTTTACGCCAAAATTAATATTTTCGTGTATCCGCTCTTCTTTATCTTAGACAGTCATTTCTAGTATGAAATAAATTTTATAAACATCAATTTAGTTGTTCACGTACACGCATTAGATATGGCAGCGTTTTATCAATAAAAAATGTAAACGTTTAAACTCACCATAATGTAACATACATTCTTAATGCAAAAGTTCCTTCAACAACGTTGTTTCTATTGATGTTTTGATACAAATTCCAATTACATAAATATTTGATATATTTGAATGAGTATTGAATATCATTTTGATAAATATTCATATAATGTTGTTCACTACAAATATACCTGCACATTCTCTAACATCTGGTGGTAGTACAGCTGCACGTGTTTATATGTTGACCTCGGCTGCAGTACTCAAAAACATCCCTTATTAAAGAAAGAAAATGACCTCAGCGTATCAGTGATGTCATACGTGTTATTTAGTACATTGTTCTTTCGCCTTTCCTTAAATATTTTTATACTTTGCAGGGAAACGTGTTTCTTTATAATATGCACCAATAGCAAATTGTTATGTTCATTAATAAAGGCCACATTTTTTATCAAATTGAAAATACACAATTCATCTCTGAAGCAACAAATGGAATTAGTTATGACAAGTCTGATTAATTTCTAGAGTGTTTGGTTCTTTTTCGGTAAAAAATGTTGGCGCTTTTATTTGATGTTTAATTCATCGATTCATCATATAGCCAATATCTTAAATATGCAAGCAAGTATTAACAAAAAAAAATCATGATTTAATTCCAATCCCTACGGTGAACTGTTTGTAATCGTCAGAAAATAAGTGATTTTCGTTCATCAATAGAAAAGCTATCATCTAAACGCTATCATATGTAGGTTTTAAAATCCGAGTTAAATACGAAAAGAAATGGGGTTTAATGCTGTTTAACGGACGTATTTGAATCCGACGTAAATACGAAAGAAAAGCTTTCTTTTGTGTGCTATTAGAAGCAGGTTTTCGAATTCGAGCTCGATATGAAAAGAAACGTTAACAAATATTTGAAGTGCTTGAAATTACTTCGGTGCTCTTTACATAAATCGTTCTGCAAGATAACGTATTGTCACACTTAGCAGACGTGCTACATAATCAAAACTAATTTACATGTTGAGAAAACTATCATTAATAGTTGATATGTTTGAACACCCTTGTTGTGTTGGTGCATAAAGTTCGTCTGTATCAGCACGGCCGTCACAACGGTGAAAATCGGCTAATACAACATCAATCACTTTACTAAGTAGCATGACGAATCAATCCGACTTATCAAAGCTGTTGCATAAAACGTACCACGTTATTGAAACATATATTATATATTACAACAAGAAAGATATATTTTTGGTACAGTTTAAAAATGAACGAATATTTATGTCTGAATTAACGAAGATTTACATAATAATAGTACATAGAGCTACCTGTGCGTCCGTGATATCATACCAAATATTTAACAAAATATGACTTCTGTCCAACATACATACCACTAATTCCTCGAGTAAAAACCTATGTTTTGTCTCAAACAGATTCGTCTTCTGTCTCTTCATAAATTTGACTTTTCCTCTAGTAGTACAACAATGTTCGTTAACCTGCAACATAACAATAAAGTTTTCCCTTCTTTCAGCCGGTATTGTATTTACTTACGGTAAGACAATAAAATATCTCCTCACTAACATATTCAATGACATTTACCTGTAATATGATTTTAAAGGCCACCTCTTTTACAAAATGTATGACACTAACCTGCATTATGACAAAAATGACAATTTACTAACAAAACTTTCATACTTCCAGACATCATGAACTTAATGGTCTCCTCACAACAAAATATGATTATGACACTCATCTGCATTAAGACAAAAATATAGAGGCTTACTCTTCAGTCACGCCTGGTCCTATTCTCTTGTACCTTTTGTACTTTTACAAGGGTCTCCATGTAAAGCTTTCATGTGTTCATATTTCCCCCTTGTTTAGTCGATTTTGAGTTCGGATTATGGTTTTCTTAACTCTTCGGTATGCTCTGATTTTTCAGTTTCTTACATTTACATATTGTATGACTAAAAATGGTGTTCTCTACAATAACAAAATATAAAACACTACATTAAGACAAAAATGGACTCCTCACATTTAGTTTCCTACATTTACCTATAGTTAGGAAATAATGGTACTTAATAACAAAATATTTGACCTTAACCAGCATTTGATAATAATTGACTCTTCACGTTCACCTCCATAACTGTTACTTCTTAAGTATGACAAAAATTCGAATCAAAAACCAAAGTCTAAGGCTAGTAACTGCAATATGACAACCATGAACACCTTACTTTCAGTTAAGATGACTTTTAACTTCGGGCTTAGTTCGATAGCCATTGCGGGGGTTTCGGGGACATCTTTAATGGACCCCGATTAAAATTAACTTTTTTTCCCCTTAGCTGTACCTCCTTGTATTTACAACTGATTTTTTTTTCAATGAATATTCCTGACTTAAGGATAGATTTTTACCATATTTAATCATTTTGTATAGGAATATTCATACTTTTCTCTCATAATACTTATTTTCGTTGTGTGTTTCTGGAGAATTACAGAATTATCGGCACTGTCAGTTTCCATGTGACTCCATTTGTCTATATAACGTTTGCCAAATGATTTCAAAAGGTCGTCCCAAAACGTTTTCAGATAATATATCATCGTTTTTAACATTCAATCTGGTACAAGGTTTTAGCAATGCAGAAAACTGATTCCGCAGTTCATTATGATCCAGTCAGGCAGTGATGTATGACCGCCCCCGACAGTATATAAAATGCTATATATGTAGTGACGCTGAGTAAACAAACCCAAGGGTTCTGATGGCAAGTCAAGATATGGCTAGGGTTTATTCTGGCGACATAAATACAGGCCATTTGAAATTACATCATAATCAGCTTTGGCAAAGCTCCGGCTATGCCGAGTTGCACAATCATGTATAAGTGTTTCCTAACGTAAAGCCACGTAAACAGATACTGACTGTGTCCGATAACATTCGATTATCATGTCTAGATGAATCACCATCAATTTGTGGATGGTAAAAAAACATATCGGCGCCAATGTTTCGTCTCGATCTCCTGGAGGAGTTAATTCTGCACTTTAGATTAAACACTTACTAATTTTTGTAGTATTCTATACACTGTGCTTACGTACAAATGAAATCAATATTGAAGAGACTATAAATCAGGCGAGTCTGATTAAACCGACAAATCGCCTTTTACCGAGTAGCCTGTTGTCTTAGACGCCGGTGATGTAATACTTTGCTATCCCTTGTGTACAAATGTGAATGTATTTCAGCATTTATGATTTTAAAAACATTCTTAGTCTAAAAATAAATATGTTTTCCATTTCAAAGAAATACCAAAGTGTAAACAAGATCATAGTTTAAACTCAAAATCGATAAAACAAGGACAAACAAATATGAAAAAAGTAAAGATTTACGTGAATGCGCTTGAAGTACAATGAGAGTAAGACCAGATGTTCCGGAGGAAAAGTCGTCTCCTGCTTTATCGACGACACCATCAATCCGTCCTCGATATCAATGGGTTTCGCTCACCTATGCTCTCTACACTCCTTGGAAATGCCATGGCAACACTTACGGCACAAAGATAGCATTTTAATTGGTCTCGGGTAAAACAAAATGACTAATCACTAGGCTGATACCTGTATTTTAAAGTTACAAAAGAGCCGCAACCGATTTCAAAGTCTATCAATTTTAACCGTTATGGCATTTGTGATCGCACGATTCTCTTGTTGTACACGAAAGGGTTGAACTAGTCTTCAAGCCTCATCATCAAGGTGGCGCACACAGAGCTTGTAGTGTTGTCAGGACATATTACAGTGGTGCAGAGAGGGTAGGTGAACGTAACCTCTGGATATCGATACAGGTTAACTTCAAGCCATGTCATTACAAGGAGAATTCGAATAACAACCATGATTCAATGTTCTATAATTCTCCTAGCCAAACGTTTACTACTTTTAAGGAAAAAAAGGAAAACTGCTGGCAAAGAAAACCTTAAAGATCAAACACATTACAACGTCATAATAAAAGTAGTTATTTTTAGTTTTTATGATCATGTGATATTCCTAGGGAAGGATTGCGCGTGACAAGATGATATTACACAGACACAAAAGCATCATCAAGGATAGAGAGATTATTTTTATACAGTGTTGTATTTGTATCGACCTCCGCATTACATCAGGTCCGTATTGTCTTACGTCATTGATATGCCAAAAGCTAGATCGTAAGTGGCACATGGGAATCTAAGGTAGTCCATATATAAATCATTGGCAGAGATCGATACAAGTAAACTCCTATCAGATCAGTAACTGTCAGAAGTCATTATAGTTTAGACACCCGTAAAATATTCGTAAATACCAATGTGCATTTGTTGAATACTCTTTACTCTAGATAATGCTGAATAAGGCTTCTTTCGTGAGTCTGCCGATATACTATCAATACCACAACATCGCAATGAAATAGTTAGCTCTGCTTTACTTGTGTTATAAATACATATATGTATGTACATAATGATAGATAATGAACACCTTTCCCTTAACATCAAAAAGAAAGAAATGTACTTTTTTAAAATTGACGAGTCCTTAATAGAACACATAGATTTGTAATTCGGTATTTATTTTGTTAATCGTTCTCTATGAAATGCTTACTTTTAAAAAGGTATTTTTTCACAGTAAGTCAATGAATGAGAGTGCGATTCCAAAGGCTATTTCGTTCCCTATCATAGGAGTTCACACGATTATGTTGCATTAAGTTCTATCCTAAGTTTTCCCAGAATTAAAATTTATCAAATCAATGTCAACACATGTACAGTTTTACAACATTTACTTCAAACAGCTTCCCGCTATAATTACTAGAAGAATTACCTCATCTACCCTTTATAGAAATTCTCCGTTAATCAAAATGGTTATAACTACTCCTAATATATAATATCGTGGGGCATCCTAGCGAAATAGGTATAAAATGATAAAGAAATGGTCTTTTGAGTGGAGATTATTTTTCTAATCAGGCCTGCTGATATGCACCAGTCTTAAAGATACTATGACGCAACAAAAATTTATTCAACACTCTCTTTTCAAAGTGAAAAATGCATTATTGTTCAATGCATTGCTTGGGGCAAACTTTATTGGGAGAAATTGACTTGGATGATCTCTGAAAATATACCAATATCAGATAAGAGAAGACAAGTACGTAGCCTTCATATTGGATTCGAATCCAATATGAAGGCTACGTACTTGTCTTCTCTTATCTGATATTGGTATATTTTCAGAGATCATCCAAGTCAATTTCTCCCAATAAAGTTTATACCTATTTCGCTAGGATGCCCCACGATATTATATATTAGGAGTAGTTATAACCATTTTGATTAACGGAGAATTTCTCATTGCCTCTTAACGTTGTCTCTGAAACAACAAATGGCGGGCAAAGAGAAAAATGAGGAAATAAGAGTAGGGCACGATGTTACACACAATCAGAAATGATAAATTTGTGAACGCGAACTGATTAATCGGGACATGTGGTTATATTGGTTCGTAGAATGTAAATACTATGGAGATTAAGGCAACACACAAAATTTGTTCTGATCAATAGACTCATTGTACTTTAACAAGGGATTCAGACAATTCAACCGAAATGGAAAGAGGAAAATGTTTCGTCTGTTTACATAATTTTAGATGCAAAGCAAAAGCATCGTTGTCCAGGAAAAGACATTAAAACAGATATTACTGCAATTTAAAATATACCCTGTTACATGTCAACAGCATGCATTACATCTTATTGGTATACTGGATTATTGTAAAGGGTTTTTCACAATCTTTTGCAATTTCTCGAACAAAAGGACCCCATAGAGGAAAGAAGGTAGATGAACGACAGAGGAAAGAAGGTAGATGAACGACAGAGGTAAGTAGGTAGATGAACGAAAGCGGAAGGTAGGTAGAGGAACGACAGCGGAAGGTAGGTAGATGAATGAAAGAGGAAGGTAGGTAGATGAACGACAGAGGTAAGTAGGTAGATGAACGACAGAGGAAGGTAGGTAGATGAATGACAGAGGAAAGTATGTAGATGAACGACAGTGGAAGGTAAGTAGATGAACGACAAAGGAAGGTAGGTAGAGGAACGAAAGGGGAAGGTAGGTAGATGAACGGCAGAGGAAGGTAGGTAGAGGAACGACAGAGGAAGGTAGGTAGATGAATGACAGAGGAAAGTATGTAGATGAACGACAGTGGAAGGTAAGTAGATGAACGACAAAGGAAGGTAGGTAGATGAACGACAGAGGAAGGTAGGTAGATGAGCGACAGAAGAAAGTAGGTAGATGAACGACGGTGGAAGGTAAGTAGATGAACGACAAAGGAAGGTAGGTAGATGAACGACAGAGGAAATAAGGTAGATGAACGGCAGTGGAAGGTAGGTAGAGGAACGAAAGGGGAAGGTAGGTAGATGAACGGCAGAGGAAGGTAGGTAGATGAACGACAAAGGAAGGTAGGTAGATAAACGACAGAGGTAAGTAGGTAGATGAAAGACAGAGGAAAGTAGGTAGATGAAAGACAGAGGACGGTAGGTAGATGAACGACAGAGGAAGGTTAGTAAATTAACGACAGAGGTAAGTAGGTAGATGAACGACAGAGGAAGGTAAGTAGATGAACGACAAAGAAGAAAGACAGAGGTAAGTAGGTAGATGAAAAACAGAGGACGGTAGGTAGGTGAACGACAGAGGAAGGTTTGTAAATTAACGACAGAGGTAAGTAGGTAGATGAACGACAGAGGAAGGTAGGTAGATGAACAACAGGGGAAGGTAAGTAGATGAACGACAGAAGAAGGTAATAGATGAACGACAGAGGAAAGTAGGTAGATGAACGACAGAGGATGATAGGAAGATGAACATATACATCAAATTATCTACTGCATTGATGCGTCACAAACAGCTCATATGAGGAAACGCAATTTCGAAGCAGCCATGCGTTAGACAAGGCCCGAAGTGGAATGAAATATGCAGCAATCACATCTCATTCAAAGAAATTAATATGCGATCAAGGCGTCTGCAGGAAATCAATATCATATCTGCAGCATTATTCAAAAGTAATTAAATTAACCAGGGATCGATAGCACCAGAGAAAACTTAAAAACTAAACAAAGATCGTACGGCTAATCTTCTAAAAAGTATCAGCAAAACAGGACCATCTTAAAAAACCATTAACAAATATTGAAAAGATAATGTAGAAAAAATAGGACCAGCTGTTCCTAAAAGGTAAATATATTCTGCTTCATTGATGCCACAACAAGGATCCCACATATATATCCAAGATATTTTGCACTTTCAAATAGATTGAAAATAAAACAACAAAACAAAAAACAAAAACAAAACAACCATTTTTGAATAAACATTATCAAAGTCGTCAATATCAATACCACAAAACATTATATTTCTAAATGCGATTACGATTGAACAATCAAAGTTTTTTTAAACAGTTATCTACTGGGTTCGTGCACATTCGACAGAAATAAGCCTGTCGCTGAATGTGTAAAAGGATTCAACATCGAGATGATCCAGCTGGTGCTAATCATCCATTATTACCTTATTCGTACGAGTTTGAAAACAGGTACATTTTGTTAAAAACTCCTCCTTTTTTTTGAAGATTCTGTTGAGAAAATAGACGACCAAGACAGTTTAACGCACACATTTTATTTTCATTCTGATAGAAATTTAGTCAATTACAGAGAGGTCTGCGTCTTAAACCAGGAAGGTTGTCCTGGGGCTGTCATAATGTCTGTGCTGTAATTGGTACAAAAATTACTGACATAAATCTGTCTTTCTGCATCTCCGTTCAATATGCTATTGATTTTGTGATGCAATATTGCTTAAAACCGACAGCTAGAAATTATAACCGGTGAGTACATGTAAATACCTCCACTCATCATATTATCTAGGTATTATTTTCAATGTTTGCCCCTGGAATATGCACTGGAACCGCTATTGATTTCAGCATGAAAATGAATCAGAAAGTAATACTTAATGAGAATAACATGACGGCCAGAAGCTATGCGTTTTAAGGTTCTGCTGTACTGCTGCACTCCCTTACAGCTGGTATCTTATTGCACTGGTACAGATCCGTAAGATGTCTAGGACGACAAAGGGACAATCACTGGCGCTAAAAAATAACATTCGATATAGCCATCTTGAGTCTCCACAATCTGATCATAGAGAGTTTACCAATAAAATAACAACATTTTGTTCGTGGTATTTGACATGGTATGCGATGTAGATAATCAGTTTTAAATAAGTCGACCATTTACCTCTTATTTAACGACACCTTCGTGCATATACTGTAGAAGAATAATTAAAGTGGCGTCAACAAAACCATAATCCAAACTTAAAATCGATTGAAATATTGGCAAACATGAACGAATGGGAAAGATTTACATGGAGACCAATGCAAAAGAACAACAGAATAAAACAAGGTGTTCCGAAAGAGAGATTAAGCGTCTTCTGCTTAATCGATGACACCCATCATAAAAATCTTTGTCACATCCAAGTAAACATCAAGTTCTCAAAATGAGAACCGAGTCATCCTTGTCAAGCACACTAATAAGCATCCTCAAAAACGTCCTCACTCTCGTCATCGTCGGATACCGACGATTGACTGGACTACGCCACGCTGCACTGATCACGATAAGTGTAGAGTAACGTAGTGCAATCAATCGTGGAGCGTATCCGACGATACACTCTCGTGTAACGACCAATCGTTACAAAGTGACAAAAAACGCAACGTCTGGATCTGCGGAACTGCTCCCCTTGGTAACAGAAATGGCGAACGACACAAAAGGGCCCGTCGTTCAACAAAGCGCCAAAGACAGTACTGTTGTTTCCGCGCTCTATGTATAAGGCGGCGATGTTCCGGAACTGGACAACCATCATATTCAAAGATTGACGCAGGTATTAATTTATGATTTCAGCTTTATGACTGTTTTAGCGGGGGGTCGTTCATGATATGCAAAAAGGAGTATTTGTGCAGTCGTCCGCAACGCTGATAAACTTCTGTCCTTGCATATTTTTTTTTCTGGTAAAGCAGTTACACTGCGCTAACAGCCGGACATCGCGAGGCTGTATATTGGGACAATTTGCAGCGATTGACATGAAGTAGATAGTATCCTTACTGCAGACTGGTCTCCATGTAGCTCTAGCTTATCGAGGATTTATGCGGCAAGCTGTCGTAAGCCGAATCCTCCGCTAAGCTGACATTGGCACTGAAGGAGATATCGAACTGTATACGAATGAGCATCTCAAATGTGCCGACCAATTCAATACATGCACGAAATGGTTTATGTAGTGGTTTGTAATTCAGGGAAGCAAACTCTTCATTGATGACGTCAAGAACGCTATTTATCAGAAGAGACGCTTGATCCAGCCACAGTTGCTGGAGTTTCTGTCGGTAAATAATAAATATATATGTGTGAAATGAGCCTCCCATTACAGTAATGTTCTGTAATGGACCGCGGCTCCATATATATGAATATTTTTTTTATATACTGACAGAAACTCAAGCTACTGTGATCCAGCTATACCACAAGATCTTATATAATATAATACTATAAAGTCTTCTCACTAAATTATAGTTTCGTTAAAACTTCAGTATTCCGATGAAGCTTTATCAGATGTTCTCTTTGAATCAATAAAAAGCAGAGAAAACCAAAGCGTCAACAAAACCATTATCCGAACTCAAAATCGATTTAACTAGAGGCAAAATATGTCAAATGCCATTTGATATGGCTTGTTAATATGTAAAATTAGTGCTTCCCTGTTTCTGTTTTTGTTTCTTTTTTTCGCGAAGGGCGATGTTGTTGCCTTTGTTAGCATACAATATCTGTCACATTTTAGGAAATTGTATATCACGTAAGATGCAATGCATGTGTGCAATATTTAATAACAAACGGGTAAGGCATTCTTATAAACGATCTTGTGTACGAAACTGGATGCCAAAATTGTATGCAATCGAAGTCAAAAACAAAACATTGAGTCAGAACATAAGGACATCGGGGATCGCTGGCTAATCGTTTCATTGAGAAAAATGTTTTGTTGAAATAACTGTTGTCGATCAAGTGAAGTCGTGTTATCGTTATTAAATGATGGTGTATTCGGCTCTCTACCAGGAGTATTGGTGACGTCATTGCCCGCGAGACAAAGATAAGCAACGGAAATGGTCGTTGACTCGACAAATTGATTTTCAGCATATTGTTTTAGCCATATCATATAGAACAAACTGATTATCGTTTCCAAACATATTGTGTCAAAAATATTATATAACGAAAAATTGATTCTCGATTTACTGTTTACACGATAGTATATCAACAAGTTCTTGTTGCTACGGTCAATAACAGTGTACTAGTATAAAACGATTTCGATTTCATTCTTTTTTGCCTCTAGCCTCCTAGAGTCATCCTAGAAAAATGCAACACTTGTATGGTATGGTGTTGTATTCATTTTAGCATATTGTATGCTTCACATTCGTCATGCAATAAACAAAGTGTAAGACTCTACTTTTGAAGTTCTTAATTCCGAGGGTTGTCGTAACCTGAAAACCCTAAAAACTATTCTGTATAATGATACGGTTCGTACTTTTTTCGAGTTATAAGGATAAACTTTCTATTTTGTTTATGTTATTGGGGGATAACTACAATGGGACAAGGGTAAAATCAATAACCGGCGTAAATAGAAAGTTTATCCTTATATTTACATTATCTTTCTGTCGTTACTAATTTGTTCATTATAGTCCCAACTTCGGACACAGTTTTCTTTTCAAAACTAGTAAACGTGAGATTGGCTCAATAAATGTAACAGCATGAAATGTCCATCAATCGTTGTTAGCTCCGCCCATGGTTATTGTTGGTGACGTCACACAATTGTGTTTCAAACTGGAAGATTTGCATAACTCTGACAACATGTATTGTTGTCGACGTCATAGAATTTTGTCACGTGTTGGAGTACAGTTATGCGGTGACAATGATAGTCTGTTGAGCATGCAATGATTATCGAGTGAATGTCAGACTGAGTGTAGACTGTAAATATTCATAGCTAGTTTTGAAATTAATATATTTAAGGGGTGTTACGCACTTTTCCCTTCTGTTCCAACAGTATTTTTTTTTTTTTTTTGGCTCGTCAAATTTCAGGCGAGTCTCAGAAAGAATTTGAACGCAGCGGTAAAATGCAGTGTAATACATTATTGGCATACTGTATCTTTCATCAAATTTCAAAATTCATCTTCTACTGCCAGTTTAGGAAAAACAAATGACAATCTATTTTAGTACAAGGAATGAAGAAAGGCCCAATATACGTAACTTCAGAGAAATTTTCGTGTTTCTGAAAAATTATGAAAAAAAATCCAGTTGATAACCATGCAAAAATAAGCCTTAAACGAAGTAAACCTGAGCGGTAACTAACAAGAAACTCTTGACAAAAAAATCCAAAGAATTGAAAATAATTCAGGTGGGGCCCAATTCAACAATAAACCGAAGGTAGAAGACGGTTCAAAATGGACGCATCTTTACAAATAGCGTGTTTCAACTCCTGCTGTACCCGTAACCACAAAGGAATTTAATTTGGATATTGCTGATATCAGTTAATCTTAACTTAATATATAAATATAAAAAGTTATTAGGCATGATTTTCGCTTCAAGTTTTGCCGAAAGTTACGTATATTGTGCCTTTAAACAGAAGATTGTTTGACAATGATTTACGTAAGCAATGCTCTCCAGAATTTCAGTGGAATTTAAAAAATAACTGCGGTTTGTGAGGATGTTGTCTTGTCAAGCTGAGAAATTCCATTCAAAAAGGAAGATTTGTATTGTCAAATAGTTCGTCTGTAGACGATGTCGATGAGTCAGTGTATGTATAATGCACATTGGTATTTGTGGACTTTGTCAGCAATTGCAATTACACATACAGATAGCAGTTGGGTTTTTGGAGACTCTGGTATGTCTCGACCAGAGGACAGAACCCAAGGGACAAACGCTCAACTAAAGACAAAGACAACAATTGAGGCAATTAAAATTGGGACATTAGGAAGGAGAAAGTTGTACAGTAAATAAAAAAAAACGGAAAAATGGAGACAGCAGGAACAATGCTTACGCCCTACCTGCAGGGCAAGCAGTTGAGAATGGAATATAGAAAGATCGAGAACAATGGGCTGTTTATTGACACAAAATATCCTACTTGGTGTAGGTGTTCGGATTTGTATCGGATACTACGAGAGCTGTGAGCGGATGGTGTGTTCGGCTCTATACTTCAGTGTTATAGCACTTTAAATCGGTAAAAGATTCAAACTGTCGCAAGAAGAGCATAGCGCAGCCTCCCAAAAAGGCAAATACACACGCACTCGACACGGGCATCTACTTAGCATACACCGGGAGTTTGCCGTCATTAAATGATCCTGGCTGTCAAAAGGTTGCAAAAACAATCAAACTAAACCAAACTTTCGCATTCTGAAAAAAAAATATTTAACTCCCCGCTTCATCAATTTCTAGCATAAGTCTCGAAAGTTTTGGATTAGTTGATCAATATTCTAAACTTTGGATCATAAAGTTGGAGAAGCAGTAAGTCAGGGACCGATCATTCACCATTACGTGCTGAGGAATAGGCCGTGATGAACAAAAGGAGCAAAGACGTCACCCGTTAAAGTACGTACAATATATGTGTACTTTTTAGCGACGGTGTTTGTTGACTCCAAACTGTCCAGGATTCCCGCGACAATCGGCCCCAATCTACCAATTCTCTGTACGTCGGTTTAATAACCAAATGAAACTGGTTTTATCGCCCGCTTCCATTTTGATTTCTGACAGATAAACCTTTAAATTGTTGTTGTCGTGAGACGAAAAACACTGTAGTTTGTGTAAGAACGTAAATCGGCGATATATCAGCGATTCGGCATCGACAGTCGTAATTATACACGATTGTTGCACTAATACTGAACTTATAACCACTAACGACAGGGCTAATTTGGGGGCGATCCGCGTCATCGTATAAACTGGAAATGGAACGCGATAAAAAAAACTGTTCAGTATAAATCTATCGCCAGTTACCCAGTCAACACATTTGTGGGAAACATTAGGACAGGCGTAGCGACGGCCAATAGTTCCCCAGGGTGACGCGCTGTACTTGGAACCACAACCAATATGTTGTTTAGACGATGTCGTGTTATTAGTTTTGTCTCTATAGAATCCAAAGGTCAATTAGATTTACATTACAATCAAACATCTACATAACTCAAGCGTAAAACCATGACAGGCCCATCCGGTACACAAAGGACGCAGCGTTGTTGGTTCTCGTCTGTGCCAAACAAAATGCTCAAACATCTGTCGCAAGGTATTTCTTATCCTTTCACAAGTGAGAGACATACTGATATTATGTGTCGTTATAATTATCTGCAATACATATAAAACCACCAGTCATTGTCAAAGAAATCGTGGAATCAATAATGATGAGGAGAAGCGCGTTGACCCAGTTCTGTCTCAATTAAGTCAACATCGCCGTTGCAAGACGAATTCTTCCTCTTGAATTTCCTCATGAACAATTAACCTATTTCATTAAGACAATTTTCATGTGGAGAAATTGAATTATCTGTCGTGGTATCTATCGTAAAGAATATCCTGTACAAGTCCCGATATGTTCCTGTTTTTTCTCAGAGCAGTTGGCACTTGCAGAAATTTAACTATATTTTCTTAATTCCTTTTAACAATCGGCGTTCTAGCATTCGTTATCTTTGAATAATTGGCGTGTACGCATCGGCCTCTGATAGTGAGTGTTTGATAGAAGTTACGTAAAAAAATAAAAATTAAAAAAATGTTTCATAATTTTGTAAAATGATGCAAGATAATTACATTTCATTTTCTATTTTTGTGGTGTTGTTTTGAGTACCGAGCGTGGATGATGACCGAGTTTTCACCCTTTCTGTACTCTAGGATCCCGTATTGATCCGACGATGCCTTGCAATAATGTAGGGTATTCATATTCGGCCGGCCCAAAGCAAAAGTATCACAATGTAGTGTGTACATAATTCCAGGTGGTGTGCTAACCTGATAGATAATGTAGACAACAATGCCATACAGATATATATCGTCATGCTTTGGGCGGTAAAAAACGTGGAATGTGCCGCATGTGCTCTTATTAGAAGTAATTACGAACATGTAGAATGTATGTGCAAATACCCTGGATGCTTTTCACAGCCAATAAAAATAATAACGCTGCCTCCATGTTCAACAGATATCAGTATACTGAAAGAAGGGCGTGGATTAACTGTTTTGTTACCTTTAATTCAAAGGTATAGTTTTGTACCATGTTCATCACTCAAATTTTATTTTCAGTCATTGTAAATCCTATTGCTCCACAATAGTTCCGTTGAATTTAGCATGCTGTCTGTGTTACCCCCGGATCTCTCGAAACCGCCCATTCCAGCTAGTCAGAAAATGTCTAACACTTAGTAAAAGATGTTTACCGTCAATAAATGTTGTCTGCATATAAATGAAACGCTTTACTCAAGATCACTTATACGCTTGGGCATATTTGTTTTCAAGGAAACGTGTATTAGTTCATGACGTCACCGGGCAAATAGTTTTAACTAATCCATGGCTGTATATGAAATGCATTGGATTTACCATGAAAATAGTCAAATTCATTGAACATATTTTTATATAGAGACTGTGATCAATCTAAGTGCGAGTCCCTCGTCCATTACTCATAAAATTATGAAAGGACTCAGTAGAAATTTTGGAAATACTTCAATTTAACATTGTGGGACCCATTGTTTTCGGCAATATGTACAATATGTAAATTGTAAATTGATCGCTGTAGAGAGCTAGGTAACAATTAACAATAATGAACGATCCTCATCAGACTGTTAAACAGCTCACTAGGTTCTAGTTACACCTGCCATATTTGACCAAATAAATTTGATATCGGGTCAATAATAATTTGAGTTTCTTATATACCGCTTTTTCACGACCTTAAAGGCTGTCTCAAAAGAGTTCACAAATTAATATCCGTGGTTATAGGACCTTAGCAACCAGCCAATATCGTTCTCAAATCACTCGGAGCATACAACCAGTGCTGCCATTTCAGCGTTCACATGTAGCATTTTACAATTTCTAGCACTACCTAACCACGTACTCATCTACAGCTAAAATGACTATCTTGCTCAAGGATACAACACAAGTGCCGTGACCGGGACTCTAACTCGCAACCTTTCGATCACGAGCCAGGCGTCCTACCACTAGGCCATCGTTCCCTTGTCGCAAGGCTAGGTAACGTCTTGTTACAAAATCAAGATCTTCTTTGATAAATTCCAGTCAGTTACGATATTTGACTTGGTCAATTCCATATCCAGGCGCAATATCTGTCTAGGGAAATTCTAGTTACAGTTGCGATGACATCTTCCTTAAAATTGCCCATGATTTGTATTGTTATATTTTGCTTTACGTCTTATTAATAGCGATAAGGACATGTGGGTGTGTGTATTGTGTATGTATGTATGAGGGAGACTCTGGAATGTTCTTGATGCCTCCTCGTGCTTATGCATATTACATATGTTACTAGTCTACCACACTGAAGTATACAGACATGATATCAGTCAATTTTACATTGTATGTAACTACAGTGCGACATCTGTTTAGGTCAACAATTACAGGAGCGATATCTGTCCAGATGAATTCAAGCCCAGACGTGACATCAGTCACAGACACAATATTACTATCTAGATATAGTCAGACATCATATCAGCTATCTAAATTCTAGTCACAGACACGATATCAGCTATCTAGATTCTAGTCACAGACACGATATCAGCTATCTAGATTCTAGTCACAGACACGATATCAGCTATCTAGATTCTAGTCACACACACGATATCAGCTATCTAGATTCTAGTCACAAACACAATATCAGCTATCTAGATTCTAGTCACACACACAATATCAGCTATCTAGATTCTAGTCAGACATCATATCAGCTATCTAGATTCTAGTCACAAACACGATATCAGCTATATCAAGATCAGTTACAGACACGATATCAGCTATATCCAGATCAGTTACAGACACGATATCAGCTATATCAAGATCAGTTACAGACACAATATCAGCTATCTAGATTCTAGTCACAGACACAATATCAGCTATCTAGATTCTAGTCACAGACACAATATCAGCTATCTAGATTCTAGTCACAGACACAATATCAGCTATCTAGATTCTAGTCACAGACACAATATCAGCTATCTAGATTCTAGTCAGACATCATATCAGCTATCTAGATTCTAGTCACAGACACAATATCAGCTATCTAGATTCTAGTCACACACACAATATCAGCTATCTAGATTCTAGTCAGACATCATATCAGCTATCTAGATTCTAGTCACAAACACGATATCGGCTATATCAAGATCAGTTACAGACACGATATCAGCTATATCCAGATCAGTTACAGACACGATATCAGCTATATCAAGATCAGTTACAGACACAATATCAGCTATCTAGATTCTAGTCACAGACACAATATCAGCTATCTAGATTCTAGTCACAGACACAATATCAGCTATCTAGATTCTAGTCACAGACACAATATCAGCTATCTAGATTCTAGTCAGACATCATATCAGCTATCTAGATTCTAGTCACAGACACAGTATCAGCTATCTAGATTCTAGTCACAGACACAATATCAGATATCTAGATTCTAGTCAGACACCATATCAGCTATCTAGATTCTAGTCACAGACACAATATCAGCTATCTAGATTCTAGTCACAAACACCATATCAGCTATCTAGATTCTAGTCAGACATCATATCAGCTATCTAGATTCTAGTCACAGACACAATATCAGCTATCTAGATTCTAGTCACAGACACAATATCAGCTATCTAGATTCTAGTCACACACACAATATCAGCTATCTAGATTCTAGTCAGACATCATATCAGCTATCTAGATTCTAGTCACAAACACAATATGAGCTATCTAGATTCTAGTCACACACACAATATCAGTTATCTAGATTCTAGTCACACACACAATATCAGCTATCTAGATTCTAGTCAGACATCATATCAGCTATCTAGATTCTAGTCACAGACACAGTATCAGCTATCTAGATTCTAGTCACAGACACAATATCAGATATCTAGATTCTAGTCAGACACCATATCAGCTATCTAGATTCTAGTCAGACATCATATCAGCTATCTAGATTCTAGTCACAAACACCATATCAGCTATCTAGATTCTAGTCAGACATCATATCAGCTATCTAGATTCTAGTCAGACATCATATCAGCTATCTAGATTCTAGTCACAAACACCATATCAGCTATCTAGATTCTAGTCACAAACACAATATCAGCTATCTAGATTCTAGTCACAAACACGATATCAGCTATATCAAGATCAGTTACAGACTCGATATCAGCTATATCAAGATTGTAGTCACACACACGATATCAGCTATCTAGATTCTAGTCACACATGATATCAGCTATATCTAGATTCTAGTCACACACACGATATCAGCTATCTAGATTCTAGTCACACATGATATCAGCTATATCTAGATTCTAGTCACACACACGATATCAGCTATCTAGATTCTAGTCACACATGATATCAGCTATATCTAGATTCTAGTCACACACACGATATCAGCTATCTAGATTCTAGTCACACATGATATCAGCTATATCTAGATTCTAGTCACACACACAATATCAGCTATCTAGATTCTAGTCACAGACACAATATCAGCTATCTAGATTCTAGTCACAGACACAATATCAGCTATCTAGATTCTAGTCACAGACACAATATCAGCTATCTAGATTCTAGTCAGACATCATATCAGCTATCTAGATTCTAGTCACAGACACAATATCAGCTATCTAGATTCTAGTCACACACACAATATCAGCTATCTAGATTCTAGTCAGACATCATATCAGCTATCTAGATTCTAGTCACAAACACGATATCGGCTATATCAAGATCAGTTACAGACACGATATCAGCTATATCCAGATCAGTTACAGACACGATATCAGCTATATCAAGATCAGTTACAGACACAATATCAGCTATCTAGATTCTAGTCACAGACACAATATCAGCTATCTAGATTCTAGTCACAGACACAATATCAGCTATCTAGATTCTAGTCACAGACACAATATCAGCTATCTAGATTCTAGTCAGACATCATATCAGCTATCTAGATTCTAGTCACAGACACAGTATCAGCTATCTAGATTCTAGTCACAGACACAATATCAGATATCTAGATTCTAGTCAGACATCATATCAGCTATCTAGATTCTAGTCACAGACACAATATCAGCTATCTAGATTCTAGTCACAAACACCATATCAGCTATCTAGATTCTAGTCAGACATCATATCAGCTATCTAGATTCTAGTCACAGACACAATATCAGCTATCTAGATTCTAGTCACAGACACAATATCAGCTATCTAGATTCTAGTCACACACACAATATCAGCTATCTAGATTCTAGTCAGACATCATATCAGCTATCTAGATTCTAGTCACGAACACAATATCAGCTATCTAGATTCTAGTCACACACACAATATCAGCTATCTAGATTCTAGTCACACACACAATATCAGCTATCTAGATTCTAGTCAGACATCATATCAGCTATCTAGATTCTAGTCACAAACACAATATCAGCTATCTAGATTCTAGTCAGACATCATATCAGCTATCTAGATTCTAGTCACAAACACCATATCAGCTATCTAGATTCTAGTCAGACATCATATCAGCTATCTAGATTCTAGTCACAAACACCATATCAGCTATCTAGATTCTAGTCAGACATCATATCAGCTATCTAGATTCTAGTCAGACATCATATCAGCTATCTAGATTCTAGTCACAAACACCATATCAGCTATCTAGATTCTAGTCACAAACACAATATCAGCTATCTAGATTCTAGTCACAAACACGATATCAGCTATATCAAGATCAGTTACAGACTCGATATCAGCTATATCAAGATTGTAGTCACACACACGATATCAGCTATCTAGATTCTAGTCACACATGATATCAGCTATATCTAGATTCTAGTCACACACACGATATCAGCTATCTAGATTCTAGTCACACATGATATCAGCTATATCTAGATTCTAGTCACACACACGATATCAGCTATCTAGATTCTAGTCACACATGATATCAGCTATATCTAGATTCTAGTCACACACACGATATCAGCTATCTAGATTCTAGTCACACATGATATCAGCTATATCTAGATTCTAGTCACACACACGATATCAGCTATCTAGATTCTAGTCACAAACACAAATATCAGCTTTCTAGATTCTAGTCACAAGCACAATACCAACTAAACTGGCTAGATTCATGTGACAGAAATCATGTTATTTATCTAAATTTTAGTCACAGGCATGATATCAACTAGTTTGATTTCAGTCAGACACAATATCAGCTTTCTGAGTTTTACTGGTATTAAATCACACACACTGTATCAACTCAAGAAGGACTTTAGTTATGGAGAAATAAAAACTTTTTAAAATAAGATAATTAAAACAAATGAGATTAACTGCATATTTATTCATGATTATCACATTTAAATGAGCAAGCTATCCTAACTAATGAAATAACTATCATCGTTTTCTTTTGAAAATTAAGAATGATTTCACATTACAACCTGGTCCATCAACTGTGACAAATAGATTAATAATTATCAATGTCCAAAGTGAAGACAATATTTACAAAACAAGATGATTCTGATATATACTGTAAACATCAGATGTTTATTCTTTTCTTTTGATTTAATAACCACAAAATTACTCTAAAAATCAATGCACCATGTTTACAATCTTAAGAGTAGCGAAAAAATCATCGCTGAATATAAAGCTTTGGCAATGAAATTGTTGACAAAAGACAGATGCTGATAAACATTTCTAGAGAAATATTTCACGACGAGCATCACAAAAGCACTTGTAATAGCACGTATTCCGTATGATAATGATAGCACTTATTCTTCAAGATAACAGAGTGAATACAATATTGGTAAAAACACAGCTTAAAGGACGACATAGTCACAAGACAGCTTAATTGTCTCCATAAACAGCTGATTCGTTCACAGCAAAGAATGGTTGATTTCTTCCCAAGAAATATAAATCTCCACAGAGGTGCAGATTTCTCCAAGAATCATGAATTGCAGCAGACTGTAGAAGTTCAGACATTCCAATATTTGTAGTGTCCCTCTAGGAAATAGTTTGAAGAACCTGTCCGGGACCTGATAGATTTCTGCTGAGAAGAGTGTGAGTGAGCTGAGGTTCCGGGACCTGATAGATTTCTGCTGAGAGGAGTGTGAGTAAGCTGGAGGAATGTGTTGTAGGGGACAGAATCACACCTACAAGGTTTACTAAGGACAGTTTGATAAATGTGTCTGGACTCCCCACCTATCTCTCCTTGACGACAATCATGGTTTAGTCACTATCACCTCCACATCATGATTTTTTTTTTTCACTAGGACTCCATGGGTGTTTCTTCTGCTTTAGGGTCCTCTTTCACCAGAACACGGGGTCCATACAGCAAGACGTAGGCACAATGCCAGTCGCCTGGAATAGAAACCAAACAGTCACTTAGGATGAATATTTGTTGGAAGTATTGAATCAAATGATATTCATAACGAAATTTTGCTTTTTACTAATTCATTTAGTATTTACTAGTTTGGCCTTGACTATGTAGCTTATGCCATTTGTGACCAGATAAATATTATCGGTATTGTCGAACATGACAATATGAACCAATAGTTTACACAATGACCTTGCATATGAGAAAGGCAGACATTTAGCAAGGTTTCACAAGTGATAGAAAACCCCTCACATTCAAGCATTTTAACCTATGTCAGAGGAAATGAAGTTTAAGGGAACCCTTGATAAGTCAGAGGAAATGAAGTTTAAGGGAACCCTCGATATGTCAGAGGAAATGAAGTTTAAGAGTGCAGTGATCAATCTAAAATTATTTTTCAATGGTCTATTTCATTTGTATTGCCAAAATAGTGGGTCCCACAATATCAGGTATAACTATTTTCCGGAAATTCAATAGGTCCTTTCAACATTCTACGGGTATAGGATGCAGGATATCGATGTGCATGTAGATTTATCATTAAGAGCGATGATTTTTTTCTAAAGTAACAATGACTTTCACCTTCAACATAAAGTCCCAAACTTATTCCAGATATTATCCAACTTCACACTTGTTTGAAGTTTCATGAAATTCCTTTGACAAATGAAGTCTCTGAAGTGATGACAAAGGGTGTATCATATATACGTAAATATAAACGAAATGCAATATCCCCTCACATTTTTTGGGGAGGATAAAAACGTTCATTTTTTAATAAGTCTGAATTCTGCAGTACTTATTGATTTTGACAGCTTTACATCCTCCCATGGCCTTAAGACCAGTAGTTCAGTGGATGAGCAGTACTTACCTTAATATCATTATTTATTGACAGTTAATGATTTTACAAGATTAAGCCTACAGTTATAACCATATCTACATGTACCTTACAGTATAATTTGACAAACAGTGTTCAACAAAAAAGTCTTCTCATTTTAATGGAATCAACTAATCAAATAAGAAAAGTCAGACTAACTATATTAAACAAATAGTATTACCAAGTATTTAGTATTAATGATAAACCCCAGGACCCTCAGTAACAGTACTCACCGCCTCCTGACAGCTTCAACACATCCTCCGACGTCACGGGGGTCACATGGTCATCATCGTACATGAACCACTGGTCTAAACAAATAGAAACAACATCAACATGACCTTGTGTGGGAGTGAAAGAATGTTTCCAAATTTCAGCAGTACAGTTTGATTCTTCATTGAATGTTGACCAGGATGTTATTCAATAATTTCATCTATGAAGTCACTTGCAAAGTGGTTATTATTAACTCAGTCCTTTCTTGATCATTTATTAATAATTTCCTTTGGCCAATGGGTTATATATCCACTCTTTTGTATTTCCTTTGGTTCTGATAAATAAATTACGTTTAGATCCTTTCTATATTAACCCCAAGAGTACCAAATATATCGTGTTCAAGTTTAGTGTGTAAAGGGAAGCAATCCACAGTCAAATTTGACTTTTCATTTTTTTACTAATACAGGTGTAAAATTAATGAAAATCTCCTAAAGCAAACAAATAAAACGGCAAAAGAAACACAGCTTCCTAGTTTATTGTCAAAGATACAGAAATGTGTCCTGTCATGTGTACATACAGTATACGTACCTGGGCATGTCAGAGGAGCCTTGCATAAAGTAAAGTGTCATGTGTACATACAGTATATTAGGACCAAAATTTACCAATCTCCCTCCACATTTAAGTCCAAACCCACAATAACTCAAAATCTACATCTTGTGGTCAAATGAGATCCTAATTACTGCAGGGTGTGTGTAATGACCATAATAGGTGTGTCTGGATCAAATTAATACTCTGTGAAGTTATTTTGATACATAATAAGCAAAAGAGAAATTGAGCAATGCAGTTTCAGTTGCATTTCATGCACTTTCTCCCTCATTGGAAATATGGAAAGAGGGAGATCTCCCTCATTGGATGTTTCAGAGGTTGACACCTATGGAGGAGCCTTGCATAGACAGTTTGCACTGTCTTTCTTTTACATTATATTCAAATGAACAAGAGTAATGGAAAGAGATGTGTATACTAAAGTTTATGGTAGCTACTACTGAAACGAAATCAATAGGCCACAGGAAGAATAAATTATGGTTTAAATTCATGTTTACCTCCTTTCCGCTTGACCCAGGCAACATAATGACCACTAGAGCTGGACCTTCCCTTGTGTGTCAGCACAGCATTTAACTCATAGTAGCCGCTGTTGTTGGATCCAGGATCTAGATCAAACAAAACATCAGCCATATTGTTTTACTGTAACGGTAAATGTAGTACACCAAGGATCGATCTCATTTCAATCTCTGTTGCAAACTTGTATACTATATGAATCAAAGTAACTGCACTGCAGTAATACATTTAGATATATAAACTAAAACTCTGTTCATTTTTATCATCACATGAGTATAAAATCAAAAATTTTGTGTGTCTAATTTTGAGATAATGTACATTTCTATGCATGCTTACCATCTTCAAAATCATAGGGTTCTGTTTCCTGGTCTGTATTTGTTTTTTCAGTTTCTTTATTTGGTTTCAATTGTCCTGCTTCTTTAGCCTGGAAATAACAAAAGTCACTTTATAAGGTATTTACATTATATTTTCATTTTTATCTTTTTTTTCCCCTTTTTACCCTCCATGTTAAATTTTAGAAAATGACAGTACTAATTAGTTGAATTTAGAAAGAACGAAATCATAATTACATGACTTTTATTTCTGAAAAAGGTATTCAATGATATCCCTGTTTCAACCATATGCAAGTCTGCTATAGAAATCTGTGATATGACACATTGTTTTGCCAAAGTTACCATGACTCAACAAATTAATGAACAAACACCAACCTTTTGCATCCTCTCTGCTTCCCGGTCTTCCATTTCCTTAAATTTGTCCCTGGCCGTAGATAACCTTTCCTGCAGTTCTGGTGTGCACAACTCATATGTGTCAAGACTCAATGGAAATTTTACATCCTTTAAAACAAACACATCAATAAAACTATCAAGACAAAAATAATTGATTAAATTCTTATCAGTAACTAGTGCTACCCTTCATCTAAGGACTGAGGGTCTATTTGTTTGCTTGCATAGACTGATGAAAGCAATTAAACCTCGTGCAAATAATGTGAACTGTGATTTTAGTCTTTCTATCAAGTTGGGGCGAATCGAAAAATTGTAAATATTTATGTTTGAAAATTTCCATCTGGTGAAAATTTCTAAATCTGACATATTTAACAAATCTCCACCTTTGACAAGAATTGTTTTAACCACAGACTTGGAAAAGTATGTATTTATGATAACTGAAAGTCTTACACAGAACTTTTTGCTTTAGTGAATGTATATATATTGCTATGTTGCTCTAAGGATGTTCATTTTTATGAGAATTTTCATTGTCCGTGAAAACTTCAAATCTATGAAATATTGTATGATCATTGAACTTACCTTCAAAATTTTTGCATTAATGTTGTCTTTTTCCTTATAGTAGAATCGCACAAATTGAATAGCTAGGTAACCAGGTAATCGGCTTATTTTACTCTGAAATGCAATGTAACTGTCACATTTAACACAAATTACCATTAATCAAAGGTTAACATGAAGAAAGAATTCACATCAATTATGTCATTAACATTAAAATAAAGTTTTTGTAAATTAGTGAATATTGAATCACGACATTAAGTTAAATTTTCCCACTTTCTACTAGACATGCCATATCTGTGATTTATTATCATTCGTTTATTGTGATTTACCAATGTTTGTTGTAAGAATAACACTAGTGCTCAAGTTGTAATATAATGGCTGATTATACATCACTTGATAAAGTGTCTCGCCTCGTTATTGGTTCCGCCAGTTCATATTTGGGAAAGATAACTCTGCATTCTCAAAACAGAACTTGTATCATGACCACAACAGAAATGACACAAAAAAACACTTTTGAGATAGATGCGACGTAAATCAAAAAGCCAACTACTTGGCAGTACGCATCATTACATGTAAACAATACATCTGGGAGAACAACTATCAGGAACCTTACATAACATAAACAGGAAATCACCAATCTTGGAATAACCTTTTAATAAAAACTTCCAGCAGCCTTCCCTGCACCATAATTTGCTTTATTTGAGGAGTTTTTCTCAGTCAGACATCAGAGAGAGATTGACTTATTTATAATAAGTGATACCTGGTAAGTAGAATTCTGTGTACTGTGATACTTACACTCTTCTTGTAAACGGCGTCTCTCCCTAAAGATGGGGAATGCTTAGTGATAGCCTCTTCTAACCTCTACAACACAACAAGGCAGTTTTTTGCATCATCACATAAATAATGCTTAGTTTTTGGCAGGTGTGTTCAAAATAACAACAAGATACATCTTTGATTACAAGACTGTGGGACATGGTCGGGACTTGTGATCAGACATATTATAGTTTGCTATCATTGAAGTGTTTAATTTACCTCTCTAAACAAAATTTGATTTATATTTCAGTCATCACATAAAATATAATGTAAGCCAAACAAAGTGTTAAATAACATATACTTACATTTCGTAATCCACTGTGCATATATTTGACCTCTGAAAAAGAAATTCAATTGTTAATGATGGTATTTATTATGTATATTAAAGCTATTTTTATTCTTGATTTTTAATTGGAATTAAAGAGTTTCGTTATCTATGTTCCTATATCAAGCAAATATCGCTAAAGGAGGGAGCAACCTAATAAAGTTTGAGTGTCGTTTGAATATCTTTGCAAGTAGCAGACCTGATACAGCTAAAATTAAGGGATTTCTCTATAAAACAGCTGAGCTGGTATAGTTTCTCTATTGACTTGGTGGAGAGTTGTATTTGCCTACCTTTCTATATATCTATAAAACAGCTGAGCTGGTATAGTTTCTCTATAGACTTGGTGGAGAGTTATGTTTGCCTACCTCTCTCTATAAAACAGCTGAGCTGGTACAGTTTCTCTATAGACTTGGTGGAGAGTTATGTTTGCCTACCTCTCTCTATAAAACAGCTGAGCTGGTACAGTTTCTCTATAGACTTGGTGGAGAGTTGTGTTTGCCTACCTTTCTCTATAAAACAGCTGAGCTGGTATAATTTCATTAAGAACTTGGTGGAGAGTTGTGTTTGCCTACCTTTCTCTATAAAACAGCTGAGCTGGTACAGTTTCTCTATAGACTTTGTGGAAGGCTCCTCTTCGTCCTCCTGACATTTGAGGGTGACTTCGGAGTCAATGCCCATATATTTATCTATAAATGAGGCACTACTGGACGCACCTCCCTCGGCTCCCTAAAAACGTATGAAATTTACAGTCATCTTAAAATCAATTTACTTGGCGGCAAATCTAAGATTTTAACACAAGGTTAAATCTCGGAAAGACTTCAATTCTCTATCAGCAGAACACAAAGTGTGTTGTTTGAATAGATCTATATATCCTTACATCATAATCAAAAGCCCTACTTCATACATATGTTCCAAACATTCTTCAGTTACAAGTACTTCTATACAATCCAATTCCAAGTATAAAACAGCAAAGGACACATAACTTATATTGTCACAGATTCTTATTACTGTTGGAAATTTCTATTTTTACAATATTTCAGACTAAGAAAAGACAAAAGTTCTAGGGAAGAGGATAAAGGGAGTCTAAAACAATTTCACTACACAGATATTATGTTGGGTAATGACAGACCACTTATCTTAAATAGTTTAACCAGATACAGGTTTTATACCAGTCATAAACAAAAACAGAATCTTCAGCAATAGGAACTTGTGATCCTTAGATATTTTATAATATGGAACTTTACCTGTATTGCTGGCGTTTTGACCCTTTGTTGTAAGCACCTTACTATTTCAGTCCAACACTCATTGGCATCCTGTAACGGTCAAGCAAAGACAATGACATGGTCAGTAATCCTACTCCATTACAAGGGACAATCCATGTTGCTTCTCAAAAAGTGACTTACTACTCGAAAAATAGCTTACTACACATAAAGTGACTTACTACACAAAAAGTGGCTTAGCTTTTAAAAAGTACATTTAGATTACTTCTCAAAAAGTACATTTAGCCCTTACTTCTCAAAAAGTAGCTTTACTATATATACAATTATTTTTTTAAATTAGACTTTTAATTACACATAATAGAACATTTGAAAAAATCTTTTTATCATGCCAACATCATGTTAACTGATAAGTTCTTCATTTCAATCTAAAAACTCTTATATAGTGCTTGTTAATGATAAAAGTGGTTATTTTTTTTTCATTTATATTACAGGACATTTATTCAAAAATATGAATATGAAACTTCACCAAATGTAAGACCATATCAACATGCTACAAGTAACATTTTGTGAAAAAGTGTTATTTGCCAGAAAATACACCCCAGGGTTACCCATACTGACCTGTTGAGCGTAGCCTCCGTGTTCCGATTTCTCAGCAAACTGAGGATATGCCATGTGTAGAACTTGGAGAAAGATGATGGGAGGAATGGCAGTTCCTGATTTCTCTACAGAAACACACAGGTCCCTCATTGCTACAACAGACACATTTTCACATTTTAAATGTTTTATCTTACACAAACGAATTATAAATCCTATTACAGTCAAATAAAATATGAAAATTTCATGCAGTGTAATAAGTTATAGGCAAAAAATGCTTAAAATATCTAGACTTGAATTGATTTGTCAAGAACCATACTGTATACCCTGTACATGGTTATGTTTAAAGTTTTTAGGCTACAACATAAATGGGACAAGGAAATATTTAACAGTCTAGTCAATATGAGGTCAAATCTTCTAAGAATCTCCTCCTTTATCAGAACACAGCTAAAAGTGATGTTCAATTCATTTAATATTTTATTTCAGGTTTTAAACTATTTTTTTCATATCTACCAGTCAAAAATAAAAAAGATTCCAATAAAACAAAGAAGATTTAGTCATGAGGAAGGTTCTCAGCAACATACTTAAGTACACTATTTATTTTGATCAAATTTAAAAAAAAAAGATTATCAAAATTATAAATGAGCATATTGACAAAACTATCCAAGGATTTTACCTGCTGTAATAGAGTCAGCTGGTGCAATGGCTCCTCCCATGGTTATGTCCCCTTTATACCTGTAATATAAAACCATAGTGTCAACATTCAAGATTCTTATCGTCACACAACAGACCTACACCAAAGGATTCTGTCACAAAGCAGACCTACACAATCTGACACAACAGTTCTCCACAACAGGATTCTGGCTTTCCTACAACAGACCTACACAACAGGATTCTGTCCCACAACAGACCTACACAACAGGATTCTGTCCCACAACAGACCTACACAACAGGATTCTGTCCCACAACAGACCTACACAACAGGATTCTGTCCCACAACAGACCTACACAACAGGGTTCTGTCCCACAACAGACCTACACAACAGGGTTCTGTCACACAACAGACCTACACAACAGGGTTCTGTCACACAACAGACCTACACAACAGGGTTCTGTCCCACAACAGACCTACACAACAGTATTCTGTCCCACAACAGACCTACACAACAGGATTCTGTCCCACAACAGACCTACACAACAGGGTTCTGTCACACAACAGACCTACACAACAGGGTTCTGACTTTCCTACAACAGACCTACACAACAGGATTCTGTCCCACAACAGACCTACACAACAGGATTCTGTCCCACAACAGACCTACACAACAGGATTCTGTCACACAACAGGGTTCTGTCACACAACAGACCTACACAACAGGGTTCTGTCACACATCAAGGTTCTGTCACACAACAGACCTACACAACAGGGTTCTGTCACACAACAGACCTACACAACAGGGTTCTGTCACACAACAGACCTACACAACAAGGTTCTGTCACACAACAAGGTTCTGTCACACAACAAGGTTCTGTCACACAACAGACCTACACAACAGGGTTCTGTCACACAACAAGGTTCTGTCACACAACAGACCTACACAACAGGGTTCTGTCACACAACAAGGTTCTGTCACACAACAGACCTACACAACAGGATTCTGTCACACAACAGGGTTCTGTCACACAACAGGGTTCTGTCACACAACAGGATTCTGTCCCACAACAGACCTACACAACAGGGTTCTGTCACACAACAGACCTACACAACAGGATTCTGTCCCACAACAGACCTACACAACAGGGTTCTGTCCCACAACAGACCTACACAACAGGATTCTGTCACACAACAGACCTACACTACAGGGTTCTTTCACACAACAGACCTACACAACAGGGTTCTGTCACACAACAGACCTACACAACAGGATTCTGTTCTGACTTTCCCACAACAGACCTACACAACAGGATTATGACTTTCCCACAACAAACCTACACATATCAAACCTAACAGAATTGGTCTGTCATTTGTTTAACGCTTTATAAATGATTTTTTCATTTGATAAACAATAAACTTAATGGCATTTTGGTCACATTACCGAGATGCTAATTTGTTATTATGTGTGTGAATGATGAGCATATATTAACAAGTGCTTTTCAGATTACATCTTTCGATCTTAACATATTTCTTTCAACTTAACAGCTATATTGACCTTATAAACAAAGCTCAATTGACCACACCAAAATCATGTGAAAGATGCAAGACATGGCAACAATCTAATAATATTCGCGAGGATTTTAATTTCGGGAATTTGAACTCATACACATTCACCAATTTAAAACTCTCAAGAATATTAGATGAGTACAGTATGCTCAACAATATAGAACATAAATACTTTTTCAGGGCATCTGTGAGTTCTGGAATTGATCGAAGACATTGGATGGTCGCATTCATGTAGCAGGTGTTTCCAAGGTTGGTCAAACCACTTGGAATCTCCAGCTGTAAATATAATGAGGTTATATAAACAGATGATCTTTTTACTCTGTACAAAATAAATGATATATAATAACATTGTAAAATATAAAAGATATAGAAGTTACACAACGAGTGGTTGTTAGATATGGAGTTTATTTCATTCACTCAAGTGAATTATTTTTTAAAAGTTACAAAATACACATGCTTTAGCGGGTGTCTTTTGTAAAAAATAATTAACGAGAGTGAAATAAATTCCATATCCAATAACCACGAGTCGTGTGACCTGTTTCTACCACAATACTATTAAGTCGCAGTGGCAGTGTTGTTTTCTGTGAGCCGTGGATGATATTTGCGAGAAAACACATCATCTTGTATATATTTCCGCCAAATTAAGATGACGTCAACAATCGATGACGATGTCAACAATCAGCATGTTGCATTGACCCATGTGATTTCCGGTCAAAGTTCAACTTCTTAACCAATCAAAAGTCTGGAAGGTCATATTCCACTAGTGGTATATAACATATATTTATCCAACAGTTGGCATGTTTATACAACAGTCTGGGAGTGGAATAACACAGGGTATTGTGGTAAAAATATATCTATACCACTGTACAAAATAAATGATATATACCACTATCCAAGTATAAACTTATTAAATGTAACAAACAAGGAACACAATAAAGAGCATAACAAAAACATGAAACACTCCTAACACACAAGAAATATATCTTATACAGTAGAGTCTCCAACTCTACACAGCTGGTATTTCCACTCCTGAACCAATGATTACTTACTGCCGATGCCAGCTGCTCCTCACTCATATCTTCCATGAAAACTGTCTTCTCTACCGGCTCCTGGGGTAGTTCTTCTGCCGTTCCCATCATCAGTAGCATGGCGCCCTGATTACAGAGACAAACATTTGTTATCATATAAAATAGATAAAAGAAGTTAAGTTACATTAATTTTGTTATCATATAAAACATATGTAAGAAGTTGAGTTGTTTTAACTCAACCAAGGGTTTACCAGAGTACAATAAGGTCCAACTACTAAAGAAACCATTCACAGACAAAATCTAAATACATAAACTGAAATGTTTCTTTTATCGTAAACCTCTGATAAACCTAACCTCTGATAAACCTGTCAAAATATATATGATATGCTAAAAGTGGACGTGTTTGCGGTGTGAAATAATTTGGCTATTTCACTTGCAATAAATCTCCGCGATTATATCTACACAGGCAGGGCTTTTTCTGGGTAAGTTGGGAAAAGGCCCCTGAGTGAAATTGGGAAAAATTAACGACGAATCGACAAATAATACAATGTAATTTAATCATATAAAAGCAATAAAATGACAATATTTCTTTTCAAATAGCTTCTTTGTCAACTGATGCAGATGTTTAGTTTTAAAATGAACAAAATTTTTTTTTTTTTAAGTAGATCTTACATCATATTGGGGAAAAAGTCCTTCAATTGGGAAAAAAGAAGCCTAAATCTCATTAGGAATGGGGCCGAATTTCGGCCCCTGAGAGACCTCAGAAAAAGCCCTGACAGGAACATATTTAACATGTTTGGTCTATTTAGTTTTTACGTCCTATTAACAGCCAGGGTCATTTAAGGACCTGCCAGGTTTTGGTGGTAGAAGAAAGTCAGGAGTACCATGAGAAAAACCACCGATCTATGGTCTTCGTTATTGAAAAATGTATTTTAGAATGGATTATTTTACTCTAAAGAAATTTATTTTTTTAAAAGTCCTGGATCATTTTTTGCTAAATACCCAAAATCATTTACATCTGTACTTACATCCTTCAGTTTTACTTTTCCCCAGTCATCATCCTATAAGATACAAATTGGAAATTAGCATCAACAACAAAAATGGTTCACCATTTCAATGTACATAAGTAACCAATAGAATAAAGATTATGTAACTTAGAGTTGAATTGTAATTTGTATTTATCAGACTTATTCTTAAGATTCTAAAAGTTGCCTTAAAAATACATTATTTCTTTTCTAAATTACTTTTTATGACATTTACTGTCCATCTTTCCTGTTTCTTATTAAACTTAATGTCAAAAGAAGCTCCTCAAGCATGTAAAACCACCAATTTTTTTAAGTTTTCAAGTGTCTGAATTTGGAATTTTTAAGAGGAAATTTGGGAAAAATCACACCTTTTTTCCTTGGGAATGGGTCCGTTTACCGGACCTAAAAAGAGGGGTGATAAAGCTCTGCTGATATCATAATCTTCAGTATATTCAATCGGTCATATTAATTACACGTCTCACACCAAAGAGACATATTTCCTTGTAACATTAATTTTGTTGACTGGAAATCAAGGAAATTAATTAAGCCATGCATGCATGCTTGCCTTCAAAACAGCTCCCTTCATCATGACCTTCTGTCGCTCCGGTTGGACACCTGACAGGGCAAACAGTTGAGCCTTGAGGACAAGTGGAGGCTCGTCTGTGTTACAGTCCACATCACTGAACTTTTCCTTCCCCCACTTCACATTAACTGTAAGGACAAAATATCACCACCGTGAAATAACCATCATTTCCGACAGGGGCTGTGCTATATTGTATGATACAGTTAATATAATCACTCAATGTAACTGATGTTATACATGTACATATTGCACAAATGACTGACAGATCCTTTGTTATCATGTAATGTAATGTTAATAGTATAACTATTGTAAAAGATGGTCATGAGTATTTGAAGAAATGCTAAATATATTTATAACCTAAAACAGAAAGATATAGACTAGCAGCAGCTAGCTGTGACAATTCCTTCAGTATTATAGATGGACGCACTACCAATCGTTGACAAATCAACAAAGTTATAATTTGTTTTACAGTGCTGCTACTTCTCCCGCTACTTCTTCATAAATTCCTTCATGAAATTTTAGCTTATGCACAAAATATCAGTAGGTACTAGGTAAGGTTACCCGAAACACCAAATGTATTTAAATTTTGGTGTTTTTGAATCCGACAGTGTGACACTATATAACTTCAGCTAGTTAAATGAGTATATGCTCTTTGACAAAAGCAAAACCTATAAGTTTAACAGACTCTTTTAGTTAAACCTTACATTGCTAAAAGCATTTGGGGACAAGGCCTTATATCTATTTGTGCATTTCCTTTTCCTGTGTTATGTGATAATAGTTTTACCATTCTTATCCACATCCACACTCAAGTATCTAAACTATAATGTTGGAGTATTTGTTCTCACATAAGTTTTGATTCTGGTTAAATACAGTTTATACATGAAACATGCATATATCCAATGATCAAAATAAACTTCAAAAGCATGATGATTGTCATGCCGGCACATGACAATGCATTTTGTTAGTGAATTTCGGTGTGTAACTTCAAATAAATGATATAATTCGTCGATGTGAATTCAAGTTTATGTATTGTGATTATTTAAATTAAAACTGAAACAATAACCTTTATATGTAGGCATTTTCCAAACTTTAAACCGTGTTCACGTCTTCAACTTGCTGCTTTTTCGACAGGAAGTTATCGTCTGTCTGCCGGCTCTATGCGCATGTGCATTATTATGTTGTAGTTTCGCAGTGAAGCAGTGATTTTTCGGTAAACAAACTTTTTAAAATATTTTCTCGATGTTCGAACTGCCTTTATGTATGTTACTATTTTCATATCGGATACATAGCCCAGTTTGAATAAACAACGTATAATTTGAAATTATTTATACTCTAGTCACGGACTGAATAAGTTAGCTTCCGAAGAAACGGGCACCTGCCATTGACTTGTGATTGGGACAGACAGTTTAGTAAGTTTTAAATTAACTGTCACGGAGGTATATTCGACAGATCTTGCGTGCAATGGTAAGTTTTATGAGATGTCAAGGTTAAATACTTTATTTTAGAAGTGGTCATATTGAACTAATCTGTGTAAGGCCAGCTTATTAACTTTCCTGTGACTGTTGTGAGGGCACTGAAGCTTGACCACTCAGCAGCCTGTACTGTTGTTGTGTGAAATACAGTTATCCGTTTAATATTTGTTTATGGCTTTCTATCATTAATTTGACAATTATTAATTGAAATAGTCGAAATTCTCTTTGTTTCAGATTATAAAGTTAACTGCAGTTTATTTGTACTGCCATGAAATTATGAATCATCAAAAACAAACAACAAACAATGACAGATAATTCGATCAGAATTGTATATATTCCTTAAGCAGGTGTAGCAATTTTTTTTCATCAGCCACCACACATACCGGTATGAATCCCCACCCCCCCCCCCCCCCCCCCCCCCCAGATCTGTAGTGTAGGGACAGGGAAGTTTAGGACGTCCCTCTCCCCTGCCAGCTTGAGTGGTTTAAATTTCTTTCAAAACAATTCTACATCAGTGTTCAATCAAGGCTGCGTCATTGCATCAATGACCCTATGTAGTACAAACAACACAATTTTAACACACTGCTGGGCTACTCCTATAACATAAGAGGCCGCTGGTCGGCCTTTTTATTATCGGATATGAATTTGCCGAATGCGACCTCTTATTTCCGAAGCACTAATTCTTTGATGCAGATTCCGCCCTCGATTGAAGGGGGATGAAATCGGCTTGAAAAACCTACTTCAGTGTTTGACAGTTCATAAAAATAGTGTCTACTCACGTTTTATGTAATTAAAATCCCATATGTATGTCAAAGATACAATTATACAGAATATTACGGACCGTCAAACACGAAATACAAGACCAAGCGGCTGAAGCACCTCTCCGGCTTATTTTTCAACATGGCTTCCTCGGTTGATAAAAAATAGTAGAGTTTTTTAAACGGAACGAAATGAAACAGAACTTGGTTGTATTCCGCTTGTAGAACATTGTATGTATTACCATTTTTGTATGAACCGCAAAAACCACGTGATATTTAAATTTATTTCCGACAATGCTATCTGCTTCACTTCGACATAAGAAAAACATTATTTGTATAAAATTAAGTGTTTGACACGAAATTCTCCCGATTTCATGATGGATTTATGGAAAGGAATGCTATTTGGACTTTGTTGATCATTTAAATGTAAGTGACACGCTATATTTTTTTTCAAAATCCTGACTTTGAAAAATTGATCGTCAGCATCGGGAAAATCAGCTATGAGCAGTTAGAGGTTACACGGCGCCTGGCAGTCAAAAAATATCTCGCCGTGTTAAACCTCTAACATTGTTGGAGTAACTGCTGGGCCAAGTCTGCGCAATGAGATTTGATAACCATTTCATAAATGCTGATAAATTGACTGAGCGCGGCACTGCAAAGATTTATTTATATATACGTAGTCTCTAACTCTTCCAACCTATCGACTTAGTGTTTATACACAAAAAGTGAAGAAGTAAGTTCATAATGAGACTTATAATCAGTTTCATGATCACATGTAAAACAAATGCTCTGGTGATTCAGATTTGGAAATGTTATTTGTTGTCAACGAAGCATGATTTCGATATAATTTTAATATGACAAGTCAGGGACTTTCTAAACGAGAAAACAATAACTGGCCCTCTATGTGCAAATCCTTAACACTGGTACATGTGTCCCCATATAAATACTTTCCCTTTTTGAAATAAATGCTGTCATTGACTCTGCCACTGTTCAAATCGTTTTCAGATCGAGTACTAGTGGATTCAGTTAGGAATGAGCCCTTGACAGGTCCCTGCATGGGGACAAGGTTGTATACAACAAATAACTTGTTTTGGTTTTGCCAGACAAGACCAGTATATATTTCATAGGGGGTGGAAAAGGAGGGAAAATATAGCACCAATTAGCAAAAAAAAAAAGAAGTCCTGCGTGCATACTTATAATGTTACCATGACCCCTGCACCAGGACCTTTTTCCTTGATCTGGAAAAGATGCATTTTCTCCTTGGCAAATAAAGTGGGTATACTTAAACGTGTAAGTTCCAGATTCGAGCACCCGTGGATGAATACATAGCAAAATTGAGGGATGATTTACTTATATGTATATCCAAGAGTTTCAAGTCTTTTCCCAGGGCTTTTTCTAGGTAAATTTGGGAAAGGCCCCTGAATGAAATTGGGAAAAATCATTGCTATATCAGCGAAATTAAGATCCTTGAATAAAAATAATCTATTATTAAATATATATGATATTAAACTGCAAAAAATGCATCATTTTTATCTTCGTTGTTTGCTGTGCACAAGTTTTCACATAACTTTCAGAAATTTTGAGGAAATTACAGTCTGGAATTTAGCCTAACTAAAATTATAGCTGATTGGAAACTGAAATTGGGAAAATTGAAGCCAAAATTTCATTAGGATTGGGGCCTTAATATATACTGTAATGTATATATTGGCCCCTGATATGAGAGACTAGAAAAAGCCCCGATTTCCAGATCTGGTACCTAGACATAAAGTTTTGAAAATGTCTTATTCTGTTATTGGTGTAGCATTAATTTAATATGGTTTGGAATTACACATTTTTACTTTTAATAAAAATATTTGAATGATTACCATTCATGAAATTTTAACTGATTCCCAACACTGACGACTGTCTGTCTGTCCATCAGTATTTCTATCCATCCTTTTCGTATATGGAGCAAAAATCCAGAGTCACAAAACTTGGTGTGACTAAATCAGTTAAACTAATTAGTTAATGAGCAGTGTGTACTAAATCAAGGTCGATAACCCCTTATTTACAGGGTTACCGTACGTTATTGCCCTTTGCAGTCTGTGACGTTAGCCACTAGTCCTACCCCCACAACTGGTAAATTTTGATTTGGACTAGTGGAAATTCCTTGAAATTAATTTGAATTTCAATACATTTGTTATAATGAACACTGCACTTTGCTTGTCCGGACTAGTGCTTGAAAATGCTAATGTCACAGAATGCCTTTGTTAAAATTTTGTGCCTTTTCATGTCAGGAACATTAGCTTAATTAATTTTCTTGGGTCTAAATTCTGATACTGAAACTGAGTACATATGTAATACCAATGCAATGCTTAGTGGTCCAAAGTCAACTTTACCTACTTATACAGAAAAAAACATCATATATAACTTGATCCTGTGACAAACAACTTGAGGAAGCGTTCTTCACTTCCAGTAAATGCCTTTTTCGTATTGTTTAATGACAATTTCAATATTTTTCTCAGTCTGTCTTATATTACAACTGCTGAACAGGCTTTCCTGTAGTGCCTTTAATTATGTATATAATAATATAACTAAGTATACTGCTAGCTCCATGTCTTGTATTACAACCCACTAATATAAGGTATTGTTGAGTTATTCTAATAAGTTTTACACCTTTTGAATTGACAGACCTGGAAATAAATAGAACTGGGTTAATTTTGTCTGCAGTCAGAATTTCCTGCGATTGTGATTATATGTTGACATTGTAAATCGTCTCTGCTACCTACTTATGTTCATGAATCAGCAAGGAATCAAGATCTTCTTTTCAATCAGATACACATTGTTCCATTATAAGTGTGATATAATATATTGGTAATATAATCCTATGCAGTTTTATCTGCTCTATCTTTAGACAAGATATAATTAATCTAACTGGTCTCACTTTTAGTCCATATATATTGTGTAGAAAATCATTTTTGCTTTCTGTTGCTTTAAAAAAGGAACAACTTTAAAGTCTAGCTGTATTTGTTAAAATAATGTGTAAGACATGACTTGCTTCAAACTGTTATCTCTAAACCCTTCATGATATTGTATTTTGTAAAAGATTTTTCAGTAATTGGATTTCATGTAGATCAATAATTTGATAAATTGATTGAAATCACTATTAAATTTCACTGATTTGTCCTGAGATTATTACATGCAATGTTGTACATGTTGAACAGCTCAAAGAATTAAGGAAGGAGTTAGGGAGATATAAAGGCAATTTTCTACTTGCAAAATCACTGATAATGGTTGTTATATGTACAGATAAAATTTTTTACAACAAAAGTATTTAAAATTAGTAAAAAAAAAAACTTAGCAAACACTAAAATTTATTGCAGTTTAAGTATTTATTTTATGAATGATCGATATTTAAAAGAAGAAGTAATTCAATTAAATTTAAAAAAGATCGAGTTTTGTAAAATGGTTTACTCATTTATTCGTAAAGATTTATAATTGTATTTATTAAAAAAAAACATTTTTAGGCACGCCAGTGCAAACAATAAATACATTGTAGTCCTGTTGTGTTACTCAATCTCTTATGGATGTAGACTTTTTAAATTATCGAGTAATGCAATATTTTAATATCACATAAGTGTTTTACCTGTTGGCTTAGAAATCAATTTGCTGAGACATTTTATATCATTACACAGGTTTTTTCAGAATATTTCAAGATTCAGTTTCACAAAAGTGAGTTTTAAATGTTTAAATGAATTGCAATAATTGAAATTGGTTTTACAAATTTGTTGTACTTGGAGTTGGTTGTTAAAATACTGGGGTCAAATTATAAATGTGGAGAAAGAATATATGGCCACCTTAATCTCATTAGCCGTTCTTTTCCTCGCTAACTCACCACAACACACCAGGGCTTTTTGTGTCACTGGAAATGATAATTTCCCCTATAGTCTGCCTACACTATTTAAATTATTATTATTGAAAACAGAGATTTGCAGACAATGGGGGTGTGGTATAATATCACGTACATTGAGGTATTAACTTGAAGTGATCTGGGCCAGGTTTACCTATTGATTTGTAACAAACAAACATGCTATAGGACCTGAGCTCTGAGTTAAACTTACGCCACAGAGTCTACAGGTCTGAATCAGTGATGGTAGACGCTCGCACCGTTAAAGTGTGTGCCGTAGAGTTTTTTACCTGCCAGGTGAGTATGCTTTATCATTGTTGCATATCTCTGGCTTTGTCTCGAATACAATCGTCCTATTTACTGTTTACGGTGCCGTATTGTTTTGGGTGTACCTGTATACTGGCCCCCAAGGTGTATTTTGTGTACGCTATATCTTAGTATAATGGATATTGTATATTAGGTATATTGGTTCAATCATGATCTTGCCTGAAGGTTTTGGTCTCCCTCGTGTATGCTGTATAAGAAAGCGAAAGGTGAGTTTATGATATTGTACATTACTCTACATAAATATTTTGCCGTAAACTTTGTTATAAATCCACGATATGAAAATGATTAAGGTTGGTTATTGGTCAATCTTTTATCTTGGTGTAGAATACAATGCAGGTGAATGGTATTTTGTTGTCTCCTGTAGCTCTGGTCTGTCTTTGTTCTTGATAGTAAAATATGTCTAGATTTTCCAGTCAATGGACTTACATGGTGTATTAATATCTATAGATTAAATCTTATCTGACTTCCAACGTTTAGATTCTCTGATGAAATCAAATGAATATTCCTTCCTTCTGGACCATATTTATTTAGATGGTTTGTCTCTGATAGTAAGTTAGATAAATGAATAAGGTACATGCTATTGTGAAAATATTGCTTCGTTACGTTCCTTTGAAATCACAACCTGGTATTGATGCAATGATATTCTTTATATATTGTACATGACTGTGTACCGTGTTAAAGTTAAGTGTATCTTTCTATACTATACACTACATCTGGAGGGATATAATTAATCAGAAATAGTATTCATGAGAGAAAATTTGATACTTAATTGACACAATAAAAATAGGTATCAGCATTTTGTGACTCTTGCTACAAAGCATTATATTATATGCTGACTGTATATATATAATACTATTTAATCAAATCAGACAATATATTTTGAAAACTTTATTGATTTTACAACAATCAAAAAACAAATTGTGCATATAATTACAATTGTTGGCCCGGATGTTATACATTGTAGCTTGCACATGGTAAATACGAAACGAATATAGAAACGTGTTGTTGATCAGGTGACCCTGCTGACCAATACCTATCGGGGAATCAAACCCAGACTGCTTTGATGAAAGGCCAGTGTACATGGCCTGTGTCCACCATGGGTGGGCGGGTGCACCACCCGAACACCCTAATGATTGTCTATAGCTATATGCCTTGGATTACCTTATAATTGTGACAGTACAAACTATTTAGCTACCAGATAATCGTGAACCTCCCCTGGTGTCATTCAATGGTTATTTTCCCCTTATATGTTTAAATCCCTAAAATTCTTACAAGACTGCTTATGTTATGCAACAAAATTATGAAATTAATCTACCTACTTCTCATGTAACCTATTATTATCCCTCAAAAGGCCTACATGGCCTTCGTATAACATTTACCGGGACAGATTGGAATTGACTTTTATACAGGTGATAATGAAGTGGGAGATGGTTGGTGTGTGATTGCGTAGTCAATATGTAGGTATTTAGTGTAAAGTAGGCCCTGTTGTTGTTTACACTGATTTATATACTGACCTGGCCCTCTCCAAGACACTTGTGTTCTCACACATTTATCACCGGACTGTCATTAAACTCCTAACACCGACCCAATAACATCGGACATGTAATCTAGTGTCAACACCGACAACACTTTGTCCGGGGATGGCAATTGCTTGATGGCAGGGTTTATAATGCCGATAGGTGCCTTGTAGACCAGTGATAAGCGATAATTATAAAGTCAAACTGCCCAATTTACACACACTAGTTCACATTTAGACACTTCATGATTTCAAAATCGTTTTTGCTTGTTTGAATCAACTCATTCATTAGCAGTATACTGTACTGGGCCTACCATATCAGTGTTATTGTATATATTATATATATGTTATAAAATTGTACTGTTTATGTTCTTCAAAGGTTTATAAACATTTATAATTTTATATTTACATTTGTATTTAAGTTTCATATTTTAACCCATGTTCCATATAGGGTAATGTTGAATTATGTATTCATTGACATGTATAGCTGTAAAAAATGTTAAAGGCCCAATATACGTAACTTCAGGGAAATTTTTCGTGATTCTGAAAAATTCTAAAAAAAAATCCAGTTGATAACCATGCAAAAATAAGCCTAAAACGAAGTAAACCTGAGCGGTAACTAACAAGAAACTCTTGACAAAAAAATCCAAAGAATTGAAAATGATTCAGGTGGGGCCCACTCCAACAACAAACCGAAGGTAGAAGACGGTTCGAAATGGACGCATGTTTACAAATAGCGTGTTTCAAGTGCTGCTGTACCGGTAACCGCAAAAGAATTCACCTTGAATATTGCTGATATCAGTTAATATTAACTAAATCTATAAATACAGTAAGTTATTAGGCTTGATTTTCGCTTCAAGTTTTGCCGAAAGTTACGTATATTGGGCCTTTAAGATCATTGTCATTTTTACCATCATGCCAAATTTTAGCAATAAATTATGCTTGAATTGTAGCTTGAAATACTGTCCAAAAAATGGTGCATTTTTCTTTTTATCAAATAAGTCATCATTCATATAAATCAACTACTATAAAAAAAAAAAATCTTAACATAATTAAATGCTTTGTCCATGAGAATGTATATTCAGACAAAGTGGTAGCCATGATCTAAGGAACGTACCTAGTTCACTTTGAGTTTTTATCATCATTAAGTCACAAGACAATGTTACCGGAGATTCTATTATGTGGACGACCTCACCGGACAAATGCATTAACCTGTAAACACACTGAATTCTATAGTATCTCAACAGCCTTCACATGAATGGCCGTCTACGTGAAACACCTGTTATGATAAAAATCAATCAAGTAAAAGAGGATCGCTTCAAAGTTAATGTATCATGTGGAGGGTGGAGGAGGTTAATCTTCAGGCATTGTCCTCTGCTTTATAGCAAGGATAAACGCCGGATCCCATGTTTCCTGTGGAGGCGGAGTTATTAAACATAATTCTGAATACCGTTGACAGTATTTCGCCTTTTGTATGTTAAGTTTTGATATTTTCTTGGGATGGGCTTACAATGCATAAGACTTAGGAATTAGTTAATCTACATTGGAAGAAAGGTTTGAGATTGATTTGAATTGAAGCAAATCAATGTAAATGGCAATAAACATGATTTATTCTTCACTGAAGATATTTATATGATTCTTATAAATCAAAAAGAAAAAAATGGAAGTGAAAAATTACACTCATATAAAAGCAATAAATAGTAATACTGTTTGTTGTTTGGGTTGGTGGGGGTGTTTATGTCCACTTCACTAATAGTTACTGCGTAGTTTGGTTATCCAGCATACTAAAACAGTAATACATAAACAACGTACGTTCAAACTTAAAAATAACAATGAACTGTAAACTGCCCTTACACCACCTCTCCCCACAAAAAAATTAAATTGATTTTTTTTTTCAAGAAAATGATATCTTCAGAATCCAGACGATATTTGTTTACCTTACTCAAAATAAATTGTGATAAATGGACATAAACAGGAACAACGGGTTTGAGAAACGTATGAAACACACTTATATTGCCAGAATATAATACTGAAGGCTTTTCATTATACCAAGTGTACTTCCCAAAGAGGAATTTCAGAGCAATTTATGGGTGTGTATCTATATTTCAAAGTGCTCTTTATGTTTTATTACAGAGCTTTTTGAAATATGGCAATTTAATATTTTCTTTTTCTAAATATTTTGATGGGTTGCAGCTGGTGTGATGAAATCATGATTAAACTGAATCTTATTCCAAATGGTCTTAAAAAAAGTTTATGTACTTGTTAAACAAGTTTTCGCTACCTATGATACAGGTGAGATACAGGTAAATACTTTGGATATAATTTGTTTACATCTGTAGTTTTAGCATCCTCACTATGACACAAACCTGACTCAAAATATATTGTAAATGTAATGGTCTTACTGCCATGGTTCTGATGATAAGTTAGGGGTTCTGTGATGTCTGTAGATAATTACGAACACTTTAAATAGGGCTGGTTTAGTACTTCAACTAGTTCACTAAGGGAGGTAATTATATCCATGATTTATGATCTGGAAAATAGATATTTTCATGCCAAATAATCTTGTGTTCGTGTGATCAAGATACATCTATGGTAATTATCTGGGACAGTTAAATATAGTGTTTACTTCAGCTTTAAGGCTTCTTTTGACTAGATAAATTCACATTGAACTGAATGTTTGCATCAATTCAGATGATCAAGATTTATACAATGTCCTTTAACTTCTGGTTATTGTTAAATACACTGTCTGACAATGTTAAGAGACATTACCTCATTAGGATGCAATCAATCTTTATTACACTTCGACATAATTCCATTATTTTAATCAATTTCGATATTTTGACACTGATTGTGATATGTCATTTTATGGTACATTTGTATTTCTAAAATTTCACACTTTCTCTCTCTTCATCCATCCATCTCAGCTGTGTTTTCCCCCTCCCCTCCCTTATCTCTCTCTCTCTCTACTGTATTCACAGTGCCCCTCCCCCTACATGTATAAGCACATCAGTATCTCTCCCACTTTAACAGTGCACAGACTATTCATGATGCAACTGAATGATTCTATTTAATGGTACAGAAAACTTCACTATATATATACATGAATGTTCACAAGAAATATAAACACAAATTTCGGGAATGTGTATTTAAATTGTCTGAAATTGATGATTAATATAATGTCGCACATCATTAATACTACCCATTCTTGTCATAATACCGTATATTGTACTTTAAACGACATTTTGTGTTCAGATCTTAGTTTTGTTAGCCTATTAAGCGCCCCCTTTGAAACCAAGTTTTTCAGGCACCCTGGGCACTTAAATTACGTCAAATACAGAATCTGTGTTTCACTCCCCTTCTCTCCGTCTCGTCCCTCTCTCACAGTGTCAGTCTTACTGTCTTTCTTTCCTGCTATATTTGTTCTACTCCTCTTCTCTCCATCTCTGTCCCTCTCTCCTAATGTCATCTTTACTGTCCCTCTTAAGATTTTCTGCTATATTTGTTCTACTCCCTTTCTCTCCATCTCTGTCCCTCTCCTAGTGTCAGCCTCACTGTATTTCTTTCCTGCTATATTTGTTCTTCTCTCCATCTCTGTCATTTCTCATAGTGTCAGCCTCACTGTCTCTCTTTCCTTCTATGTTTGTTATACTCCCCTTTTCTCCATCTTTGTCCCTCTCTCCTAGTGTCAGCCTCACTGTCTCTATTTCCTGCTATATTTGTTCTACTCCCCTTCTCTCCGTCTCTGTCCCTCTCACAGTGTCAGCCTCACAGTCTCTCTTTCCATCTATATTTGTTCTACTCCCCTTTTCTCCATCTTTGTCCCTCTCTTCTAGTGTCAGCCTCACTGTCTCTCTTTCCTGCTATTTTTGTTCTACTCCCCTTCTCTCCGTCTCTGTCCCTCTCTCACAGTGTCAGCCTCACTGTCTCTCCCTCCAGCTATATTTGTTCTACTCCCCTTCTCTCCATCTCTGTCCCTCTCTCACAGTGTCAGCCTCACTGTCTCTTTCCTGCAATATTTGTTCTTCTCTCCGTCTCTGTTCCTCTCTCACAGTGTCAACCTCACTGTCTTTCTTTCCTGCTATATTTGTTCTACCTTGTAGAGGTATACATGTACATTTAACATACTTGGGTGCAGTTAAGCGTCCCCAGCTGTCATACATCTACTGTACCGGACCCCCAGGAATGTTTGTACAAACCTGTTGATCTATGTGTATTGAACCACTGACCAGTCCGTGGTACAATAGCTATAGGTGTAGCTAGTTATTGACGGTCAGTGTCGACTCACACATAATAACCTTGAGCTATGTTTTCTGGTCGATTGGATTTTAAAGGTGTTACTTCTATTACACAGCAGATTGGCCATAGCAAAAACAATACGAGTAGCCACGCCTGCCCCGGGGTCAGTCTCGCTGACCGAGTAGCCACGCCTGCCCCGGGGTCAGTCTCGCTGACCACTCGTGCTGTTATTGAGGGGGCACTTCATGTCAGTATTTATTGACCAGTAACGATGATTTTATCCCTTCTGACATTAGAAGGCCGACCCTTACAGTGCATGGAGGTGGGGTTTTTTTCCCCGTGTATGATTGATACCTTATTTAGGCAGGGGAGTAGTGTATAAAGGTGATATATATGTATATACAGTATGAAACTAAAGGAATAGGTCAATAGATTGTGTAGGAGAAAAGCATGGTGTGATGAGGATCGGACTGTAACACATGATGACATGCTGGAATGCTATATATAATGGTACATGGGGTAGGTGATGTGTTATTTTATGGTAGCGAAGTTGAATGTTTATTATTTATAATTATACATGTAATTATATAACCAAATCTTGAATTTAATCTCTTTAACAGATCTAGACTTGAACATAGAACATCAAGCCACCAATAACCAGGTGATTTATTATCTAAAACCTGTCAACGCTAATCCTTTTGTGGCAATATCTAAAGCCACCACAAATCATTATGTTGTCCCAAGCTACATGTATCTGACATGCTTTTGATATTTCTACATATCTTTAAGTGAATTTGTGTACCGATAAACTAGTTCTTATCAAGAATTTCTCAACTGGATTTCAATTTTGCTTCCAGCTTTTTGGAATCAGACATCCAAGTGGTATTTATTTTTAATTATTCGGTATCTATTATGTTTTAGAGATGCGTGTGGGTGGGCTTACGTACATGTAGGTCTTGTCAAAGCGTTTACTGGTTATTTCCTTCTTTACTTGTACTAATACTGTAATTTGGTTTTAATTAGAACAGATTTTATGCTGATGTTGCAGTTCATATTAATGTGTATATGTTTGCAGAACTGTTTATTAATTTGAACTAAATCATTGAATGTATATATATGTATGTTTACAGAACTATTTATTAATTTTAACTAAATCATTGAATGTATACATATATTGAGTGTGTACATTCAACTGAATACTTATACCCGACTGAATTAGCTAATAATTCCTTTATAAGCATGAGTAACATGTGTTTATATAGTATAAAACTAATTCCTGGCTAAAGGAAAATCTCTGTCTGAGGTACAAATGTATGTACTGAGTATATAGTCGGACATGACATACACTATTATACCGAGTATGTTTAAATTACAGATCAAAGACTATCAATAGCCTCTAACCAGAGGCATCTTGTCAGCATTGTGTATCGAACAAAAACCTCAGCACAAACATCTCCAATCATAAAGGCATTAAAGAATTTCTGTAATTGATGTTTTACTTTCCATTTTTGCATTGACATTAATCCTTTTCAAAGCAAATCTGGAATCTCTGTTGATTTCGTTCAGCTGTATTTAACAACTATGTACACATGAAATACATTATTGTGCACACTGGCAAGAGTTTTTATCTTATTAGTAAATATATGGTCCACTTGAATTGATAAATGTTTTAAACTTGTGTTGAGATTTATGGACAGGAGATTTGTCATTGGTCTTAAGTTAGTAAGATTTGTCAATATACAGGATGTAGGACAAACTCCAGACGGCCTGATTTACATTTGTAAACAGAAGTGTACATATATTGCATGCTGATTGTAGATTCAGTATTGTACAGTTTTTTCTTAGCCAACATCAGACCACTATGGACAGGCTGGGCTTTGAAAGGCTGAAAATAGTTTGTGATTGTGAGGATGTTAATATTACAAGAGCAAATATCTTTTTCTCTCTTTTTTTTTTTGAAAAAAAAAGCCAATGACCAATAGTATTGGTCAATTAAGGGGTTCCAGTTTGTCAAATCGCAGCTCTGATAAAGATGTACATATGAATTGGAGATTCCAGTAGAAGATGGTACTGATACAGACCTACAAATGTAATACCTACCCTTAGTAAAGATTCAGTTATAGATTTTAAAGACAAAAGACAATTAAATGTATTGTTGCATTGGCTGACCTTTCAAATGCTGATTCTGGTACTTGACCATACACTTATAAATGTATCCATGCCATATGTCTACTTGGTAAAGATGTGAGTTATACAAATGTAGATCTAGAATATCAAGTCAAAATTAAAGGTCACAATTAAAGATGGGACACATACTTGCTGCTATTCTGATTCTGGTACTGGACCTGACATGCACTTATAAATATGTCTGCCTTCGTAAAAGATGTCGGTAATAGATTCTCAAGTCAAAAGGTCTGCACAATTAAAGATGGATGCTACACTGTAAGATTTATGGATACTTAACATTCCTACTTCACATTGTTAATTGTTTTTCGATACACATTATCAGTGATGTATTGGACAGGGAGTCTGGGTGGTTTCATGTTGGAGTCCAATCAATTTCAGGTTATATCAGAATGAATCATCCAACCTACCCTAGCTATCACCACAGGGGCTTGGAAAATATTGTTACATGTATTCTTATAATTATGCAGTCAAATCACCACAGGGACATGTAAAATATTGTTGCATGTATTCTTATAATGATACAGTCAAATCACCACAGGGGCCTGAGTTGCCAGACAATTATCGCTACATTTATTCTTATAATGATACTGTCAAATCACCACAGGGGCATGTAAAATAGTGTTGCATGTATTCTTATAATGATACAGTCAAATCACCACAGGGGCCTAAGTGGCCAGACAAATATTTACTATATGTAATATATTCCTTTAAAGACACAGGGTCGAGAGGTGGAGGCACATGTATATATACTTATCTTTAATAAAGACACTGATCATGCAGTCACCATAGGGGCCAAAATATACTGTTCTTATAAGGGCACAGTCACCACAGCGGCCAGACAAATATACTATTCTATTATAGACAGTTAATTATCACATGGGCCAGACAAATACACTTTTCTTATAAAGACGCAAACAAAGAGGGTTATCATAGCAGCTCATCTATCTAGGGTCAGATTAATATAATTTTACAAAGACAGTCACGTACACAGAGGCCCATGCAAATAAATATATATTTAAGGCCTAGTAAAGACATGTTAGAACAATGTGAAACTTCACTTTGGGAAGTCACCATTTTCAAGGTCCATATTTCTTTCATTGACTTGGTACTTGACCATGTTCAGTAAGTTCATCGTGAGGTTATTAGCACCAATAGTAGCTAGTACAATCAGTAGATACAGGCCCAAGGGGCATTTTGTTACAAGTAAATATGGTGTCAGGGCAGCCTGAACTACGTTACTGTAATATCAATAATTCTTTGTGATGTTGTACTGTTATAAGATACCTGGTACATTCTTATGGGTAATTATAATAATACCTTGTAAGGTAATGTCAACACCTTCTTAGCCTAGATTCCACGGCCATTGTCCTTTATCCACCAAATCGACGTATCATACATTATTTATAGTATATATATCTGTACCAGGGTATCGTAAACTAGTATCTACCCAAGTAGTCAACATTACTTATCTGTATTTTCATATCATCTTACACAAACAGAACTTTTAAGATGTCCATTTTACAGTTTAGTGGAAAATTATTCACCATTTAAATATAGGTATAATGTATGTATACACTATATATACAGTTCATTTTATTGAAGAATCCGGTGCTTATCTTTTGGGCAGAACTTACTTTGATGGTGTACTTGCTCAGATAGAGAATTTCAATATGATTCATGTCATTAAACGTGAATAATTAAAGTGGTATCGGCCACTTGACTGTAGATAAAACAGCGATGTGGATGAGTGGCCAGGACAGAGGTTCACGAGCTTTGTACAAGCACTTTACCATTGAATACGGAGAATCAAAGAAAAGTGAATATGGTGCTTGGATCAATTATAGCTCATATAGTCAATAACGTTGGACCCGACAAAGCACATTGTCACAGGCTAATTATAGGATGGTTTCTATGTATATGTCTTTTAAAAAATGTACAAAGAGTTATATGTTAATAAGTCCTTTCATTTCTCATATGGACTATGTGTTCGAGTGAGAGCAAGCGTTTCAATGTGAGGAGATTTTTTGCTGTATTGTACATATATCCGTGCTAGTTGAGGTCTACCATTGTGGACGTGATCGCTGTCCTGCCATAAGGACACATGTATTTTATGCAGGTCTGTATTTATAATGCTTGTTTCATGATCGTGTCAAGTTCAGTTCATTATAATTTTTGAGATGTCGTTTTGACTAATTGCCTTGGATATATTGTCTTTTTGGGTTGGATGCCTTTTTCATGTTGAAAAGAACACCAATAATATCAGTTCCCGAGACTTGTTGGTATGTATTTATAGCTTTGTGTATAGCTCTTGTATGTAATGTCCATTATACAAAAAAGCAAACTTGGAAAATGGAAGGTAACTTCATATTGGCAAATATTTCTTGGATTTTTTTTGTTACCTTGTGATTGTACTGGCTGATCAATTTTCTCTTTTGGCCATGGTTTATATTAAGGACACAATGTATCTGAAAACTCATAATGTAAGAGTTGAAGGTTCAGATGCCGTCTGTAGCACTAGCACTGCGCTGTATTTTTGAACAAGAAACTTTAGTCTTGTTTGTTCCAGTCTAATATTCAGCTGTTAATGAGTATGTCAATGTTGGGCAGTGCTGGAATTGTGGAATTCTATAACTGTACATGTGAGCAATACCACCTGTATGCTCCCGGGAAGTTTGGAAAGACATTGGCTGGTTGTAAATTGACCCTTTATATATACCATTGAACCAAAGTTGAGACAACCTATGAACTAGGTCAGCTTAAGGTGTGATAATGTAACTAATACATATAAGAAACTGGAATTTCTGTTATCAAAGATGTTGAAGTTTCAGCAGTTGATCAGCACCCCTTAGTATTTTGATCAGTCACTCTTAGTACATTACTTTAACATGTATACCATTCAGTCCTACATGTACATACATTTGAAATGCAGTGTTTTGATATATTTTTAGTACTGTTTGTGATTTGACCATCATGACCATGGCACTTGCTTAGTATGCATCATCAGTACTAGAGCAATCTTGTACTATATATATAATATGTGTATGAACAACAGGTTTTAAAAGAATTTATTTATTTTGTGTACATCTTGGCCACAGAAATATAACAATGAAGTTTCATTGTAGAGAAGGAGTTTGTGCGAACTTAGTTCAGAAACAGGTGGAAAATGACTAAAATTTTCAGATATTCCAGATATCTCTACTGTTCTAATAACAACTAAAGCTGTATGGTTTTATAGCAAGCTTACACATACATCTCTATTATATACATAGCCTTCAGACAAGTTTGATGGGAGGTAAAACGCTGTCATGCAGCTAACTTCTCAGCCATAAAAAACTACAATTTCTCTGATGTCCTCAGGATAATAATGGGACTTTATCTGTCAAAGTAGCCGGCTTTTGTGGGTGAGGATCAGGTCTTTCCTTGTTTGTTTTCTTTCTGGTTTGTTTTCTGTGTCAGTTTGAAATACCTAGGTATTTTGGTTGTAATCATTGATGTTATCAATCTCTTTGATCACTGCCTTTGAATTTCCATCAATTTGTCATATTTATGATATTTTAATGAAATCATTTATAGCTTTAATCATCCTGATATGAATACTAATTATATTTTGAGTGTGCTAATGTCTTAGATTTAAGAGATTATGGAGGATGGTGTGTGTGTATTGGGGGTGTGATACGGTTGAATCCCCAGCTGTGTTTTGTGGGTATATCATAAGGTCTTATTTCTATTTCCAGATGTTCAGTTCTGATACCTAGATGTGATGGCGCGGAAGAAGACTTGTACCTCACCTATAACATATCAGGGTACGTCAAACACCTGTATCGCAGGAGAAAATGTGGATCATTAACATCGGAAACATGTGAAATTGAATATCGTGTCATGTGATTTTGACGAGAAATTCTGTGTTGTACTGATCATCATTTAGTGTATTTTATACAATAATATTATGTGTGACCTTGACCTGTGCAACCTTTTCTTGCTTAACCTTGACCTGTGTGACCTATAAACTGTAACCATGCGGGAAGAGGATATGGAGACGGCTATCAAGGTCGTCATAGTAGGTAACGGTGCGGTGGGCAAATCCAGCATGATCCAGCGCTACTGTAAAGGGATCTTTACGAAGGAATACAAAAAGACCATCGGAGTGGACTTCCTGGAGCGGCAGTTAGAGTGAGTATTACAGATATTGTGAGTCCTTATCTGTCTTAAAGGACCTCATGGTCATAAAAATACAGCAAAATATTGTTAAACTGGATTTCATCAATTAGAGCAATCAATGTAATTACATACAGTGAAACCTTGTTGTCTAAAACTCATTTACTGTAAATGTCCTTATTTTGGCATGATCAAATTTTTGTGCATCACCAAATCTAAACAGAAAAGCAAAATGATTAATTGGCACAGTCACAATACTTGCTGTAGAAAAGCAATATATACAGAAACGGTTATTTGCGCAATCGTAAGCGGAATGCTTTCTGAGCACAAAAGTTGCTAAAATAAGATTACCGCTGAAATATGTATATTTACAGTAACTTTCACACTAAATATTTGAACGAAAATAGTTCCCGCCGAATTCAAGATAATGAGATCAGACTGTGTATGTAAATAAAGTTGGGTTATATGGCCAGAAACAAGCTGATACCTTTATCTAAACGTGACCTAATCACAGTCAAGTAATAATAAGATGGTTATATTATCAGTTGGAGACTGTTATATTACAGGTAAGGTTTATAGTCGGAGCACACTGTGAAATAAGTACATGTGTACCCAATATCTCATACTAATCAACAAATTATATTGTTTTATACATTCCAGAGTAAACAACGAGGACGTGAGGTTGATGTTGTGGGATACTGCTGGACAGGAGGAGTTTGATGCTATAACCAAGGCTTATTACAGAGGTAAGGCTTATTACAGAGGTAAGGCTTATTGTGGAGGTAAGGCTTATTACAGAGGTAAGGCTTATTACAGAGGTAAGGCTTATTACAGAGGTAAAGCTTATTACAGAAGTAAGGCTTATTATAGAGGTAATGCTTATTGTGGAGGTAAGGCTTATTACAGAGGTAATGCTTATTACAGAGGTAAGGCTTATTACAGAGGTAAGGCTTATTGTGAAGGTAAGACTTATTACAGAAGTAAGGCTTATTACAAAGGTAAGGCTTATTATATAGGTAAGGCTTATTATAGAGGTAAGGCTTATTACAGAGGTAAGACTTATTACAGAGGTAAGGCTTATTATAGAGGTAAGGCTTATTACAGAGGTAAGGCTTATTGTGGAGGCTTATTACAGAGATGAGACTTATTACAGAGGTAAAGCTTATTGTGGAGGCTTATTACAGAGATGAGACTTTTTACAGAGGTAAGACTTATTACAGAGTTAATGCTTATTACAGAGGTAAGACTTATTGTGGAGGCTTATTACAGAGATGAGACTTATTACAGAGGTAAAGCTTATTGTGGAGGCTTATTACAGAGGTGAGACTTATTACAGAGGTAAGGCTTATTATGGAGGCTTATTACAGAGATGAAACTTTTTACAGAGGTAAGGCTTATTACAGAGGTAATGCTTATTACAGAGGTAAGACTTATTACAGATGTAAGGCTTATTACAGAGGTAAGGCTTATTACAGAGGTAAGGCTTATTACAGAGGTGAGACTTATTACAGAGGTATTACAGAGGTAAAGCTTATTATAGAGGTAAGGCTTATTATAGAGGTAAGGCTTATTACAGAGGTAAGACTTATTACAGAGGTAAGGCTTATTATAGAGGTAAGGCTTATTACAGAGGTAAGGCTTATTGTGGAGGCTTATTACAGAGATGAGACTTATTACAGAGGTAAAGCTTATTGTGGAGGCTTATTACAGAGATGAGACTTTTTACAGAGGTAAGACTTATTACAGAGTTAATGCTTATTACAGAGGTAAGACTTATTGTGGAGGCTTATTACAGAGATGAGACTTTTTACAGAGGTAAGGCTTATTACAGAGGTAATGCTTATTACAGAGGTAAGACTTATTACAGAGGTAAGGCTTATTACAGAGGTAAGGCTTATTACAGAGGTGAGACTTATTACAGAGGTATTACAGAGGTAAAGCTTATTGTGGAGGAAGGGTTATTACAGAGGTGATACTTATTACAGAGGTAAGACTTATTGTGGAGGCTTATTACAGAGGTAAGGCTTATTACAGAGGTAAGGCTTATTACAGAGGTAAGACTTATTACAGAGGTAAGACTAATTACAGAGGTAAGGCTTATTACAGAGGTGAGACTTATTACAGAGGTATTACAGAGGTAATGCTTATTACAGAGGTAAGACTTATTACAGATGTAAGGCTTATTACAGAGGTGAGACTTATTACAGAGGTAAGAATTATTGTGGAGGCTTATTACAGAGGCAAGGCTTATTACAGAGGTGAGACTTATTACAGAGGTAAGGCTTATTGTGGAGGTAAGACTTATTACAGAAGTAAGACTTATTGTGGAGGCTTATTACAGAGGTAAGGCTTATTACAGAGGTAATGCTTATTACAGAGGTAAGACTTATTACAGATGTAAGGCTTATTACAGAGGTAAGGCTTATTACAGAGGTAAGGCTTATTACAGAGGTAAGACTTATTACAGAGGTATTACAGAGGTAAGACTTATTACAGAGGTAAGACTTATTACTGAGGTAAGACTTATTACAGAGGTGAGACTTATTACAGAGGTGAGACGTATTACAGAGGTAAGACTTATTACAGAGGTGAGACTTATTACAGAGGTGAGACTTATTACAGAGGTATTACAGAGGTGAGACTTATTACAGAGGTATTACAGAGGTAAGACTTATTACAGAGGTAAGGCTTAATATAGAGGTAAGACTTATTACAGAGGTGAGACTTATTACACAGGTAAGACTTATTAGAGAGGTAAGACTTATTACAGAGGTGAGACTTATTACAGAGGTATTACAGAGGTAAGACTTATTACAGAGGTAAGACTTATTACAGAGGTAAGACTTATTACAGAGGTGAGACTTATTACAGAGGTGAGACGTATTACAGAGGTAAGACTTATTACAGAGGTGAGACTTATTACAGAGGTGAGACTTATTACAGAGGTATTACAGAGGTGAGACTTATTACAGAGGTGAGACTTATTACAGAGGTATTACAGAGGTAAGACTTATTACAGAGGTAAGGCTTAATATAGAGGTAAGACTTATTACAGAGGTGAGACTTATTACAGAGGTGAGACTTATTACAGAGGTATTACAGAGGTGAGACTTATTACAGAGGTATTACAGAGGTAAGACTTATTACAGAGGTAAGACTTATTACAGAGGTAAGACTTATTACAGAGGTAAGGCTTAATATAGAGGTAAGGCTTATTGTGGAAATAAGGCTTATTACAGAGGTAAAGCTTATTGTGGAGGCTTATTACAGAGATGAGACTTATTACAGAGGTTATGCTTATTACAGAGGTAAGACTTATTGTAGAGGTATATAAAAGCCAAAATTTGGTTGCATTGATATGCTATTTCCAAAGCTTATATAGATATATATAATACATGTAGGCACATTGAGACATTACTGTTGGTTGTATTATAATAACACATTATTTGAGAGGCTAGACATGGTAGTTATGATGCAAAACTGAAAATGAAATCAAATTCTGTGACATTAATTTCAGGAATATGTAACAGGAAAGAGAATTATAGTGTGCCTTCACTAGTGGGGATCTTCAGGTTCCTTGTCAGACACTTGATCTGGCACTGAAATATAAAGGGACATTCTCTCTAGCTTGATGATAGGAGGCTACCTATACCCTATGTACAATTAAAATCTGCCACACACTTAGTCCATCAGTTAAGTTTAAGAGTCTGTTTCCAATATGCTAACAAAATCTGTAGTGTTTTTGCATGCAATCACATTTAGGTCTTTGAAAAAAAATTCTTTGTCGGATTATAACATGGTATTGATAAGTTCCACCATATATATCTCACTAAAAAGCTGAGGACAGCCTTTGTGTCATCATGTGAATGTAAACTTACTGTAGAGGTAAAACTGAGATTCTTGGCAGCCATTCTATAGCCCGGACGTGTAGCTACAGAGGACAGTCATCATATACATCATTGCCCTCTGGTTATACATATCTGAATTATTTTGTTTATATCTTAGATACTATTCATGTCCCCCAGATATGAAGTTTAGTTTGTTCATTAAGATATGAACCTACACTGTAAGATGTATTCATTGCCCCCAGTAAAACGCCTAATTAAGATAGATATGAACCTAAAATGTGTTCATTGCCCCCAGTAAAAGGCTTGTGTGGATATTAAGATAAGATCATTCACAATGATTAGATAGACCAAAAATGTACTGGGTACATACTTAAATCCTAAAGATGTTTTGTTATGGTCCATTAAGTTATGGCGTAGTCAGTCAGTCAGTGTTTTATGTATAGAAATTGAGAAAGATGATAAGTATATGGTTAGACATGCTTAGTACAAATATTCAAATTATATGGGTTCATTGCCAAGTAAATCAGATACCCAAGCAGACATCTCCAACTTACTTCTATGTAATTATATGACAGTCTGAGGTCACACACATGATACGTATACTATACTATACTACATGTACATGTACAGAGACTGTCATACATGCAACATTAAATTAGCTCAATGTTTAAAATGGAAACAACTAAGAATATCATTAGAATAATGCTCTTTTACATCTGTTGAAAAGTCTATTGTATTCATTGTAGTGCAAAATGTTTGGTCAGAACTAATTTTAAAATATTTTTTTTAAAAGGCAAAGGGAAGTTTTAACCACTGACTAAACTTTCCACTTCTTCCACTTCAGCCCTTGATGTAGACAACCAAAGTTGTGGATGGCCTATAGCTATACGTAAAACACAAACAAACAAACAAAATTTTCATCAAAGACTGTACACACCATATAAACAAACAGTGTATTGTGATTTTCCACCTGTACACTGTAATCCCAGTAATGCGTCAACAGCTGTAGGCAACATCCAAGTGTTTGACTCATTCACCCCTGAAATTTCATAATGAACTATTCCAACCTTTGAATTGGAAGAGTTCAAATGTGTCATCAGGGGTGAACGAGTTAAAATCTGGTGACAGGATCAGTAGGAGCTATAAGGGTGCTGCAGGGTAATGATTGAAGGAATTGTACATGGTTCGTTAATTTCGCTATCAAATTTGACCTTTTATTGCCTTGAATACCGCTACAATTAAAATACAGAAAAACTTGCCGTGGTCTGTATGTAAAGTAACGCACATTTATTTAAACCACAATTACCAATCATTCACACGAAATCTGTCAATTACAAAAGCATTAAACCACTGATAGTTTTCAGCTACCCAGATTGATTTATTTAAATGTAGAGTGTTTTAACACCCTCGTATTAAAGAAACGGGTGCCTTTAATAGTAAACACTTGATCTGTCTGTCCATCCATCCACAAATTAAAATCCTGGCTGATAAGTGCCATGTGTATTTATTGACTGGTCTAAAACATAAAATTTGGTCAAAATGTTCAGTTTCAAAAATATCTCCTGAGGTCAAAGTAAAATAGCTTGGACAAAGGTCAAGGTCATGGTTAAAAAGTTATGGCATTATGAAGCAAAAGTGGTTTACATTTAACAATGATTCAACTGACCTAAAAGGCTAAAAATAAACTTTGTAGCAAAATTGGTTAGAATTAAACAACTGACCAAAGATCAAGTTCACAAGGTTTGACATTTTGTCCAATGTCAAGGACAAAGTGACCAGTCATTAGTAACCTGAGTTCTTGCCAAATTACATGTATGTATTTTAATGTATCCTAATTAAGAAAGCACTTTTGGTGAAAACATCAGTTTGGGACCATTGATCTTTGTGATTGTTTTTGAAGTCCAATGTATTAAAATCTTTTTAGAGGTTCTTGGGAATAGATTGAAGTCAATGTAGGTAATGATAATTTGCTTTTAAAATCCACTTTTGAGGTGTAACAAGTGTGGGGTTATCATATAATTACCAGGTAGGTGATGCACATGCAGGCCCAGGGGACCCCTTGTTTGGTTTAGGTACATGTATATAATATTATACTGTTAGGCAATAACATAAACATCAGGTTTACAGTAGGATGGTGAAGTATAAAAGCCTATTTTACCTGGGGAGTGTATTCAAAGGGCGTCAGTTACTTCTGATGAAAAATCAATACCTAATCTATATAATTGGCAATTTTTTATACCGTATCTAACCCGATAAACACATCCATGACTTGTTGTTGTGGGCTCAAATTTGATACCATTTATATGACTTTTTAAACACATCTGTACGATAACAAACTGGTGTAAAGTTAAATTCATGTAAAGTAATAGAAAAGGTACCATTTTCATAAATTATGGAATTATTTACTGAAGGTGTTTTTAAAAAAAATAAGATTTTTCAAAAAACATAAAATCAAAAACAAAAATTGTATACATAAGCTACAAATTTCAAGAGCAAATTTCAAACCCAGTTACCTTTCAATTTTTTGTACATGGACAGTGTGCCTATAAAGTCAAATACGGTAATATGGATAAATATTGTGTTCAGCTCTATAAGTCATTATTGATGTTGTGTATGAGTAATTGACACACAAACATCGTTCTGTGAAGGCAGGACACCCCGAGTGATGTAATAAATAACAATTATGCACAATTAACTCGGTTTTCCACATTGTATATATATTTATAGCCATTTCGTAGCCATGGGGTCAAATAAGTGTATTCAGCTAAACTTTATATTATCACCATGGTAACGGTTCAGGAAATTCGGAAGATGGGGAAAGGAGGGGAGGGATGGAATTCTGGTGAAAGAGGATGCTTTGGGACACTACACACTGAACATGTTCTAACAGCCAGTATATGATTATAATATCATAAAACTATTATTTTAGTTCTATTGGAAATACTGTACTGTCTAGATCTCCTGGTAATATATATACATGTATAATAGTTTTTAAAAACTTTGATCTGTTGTGGTTCCTTTTTAGCTGAGGATTAATGTTACTCAGTCTACACTCAGTAGTTCATAATTCTGTTTAATTTCCTGTCAGACCTGGCAATGTGGTTTAATTTGGTAAAGGTTCCTGGCTGGTCAAAAGCCATGCAGGACTGTTAATGCCATATTGTTTAGAAGTTTGGTCAGCAGACTATAATATACCATACACTTGTACAAGGTTATGGTAAGTCCAGCTCCACATGTGGCCTAAATATAGCTAATATCTCTCAATTATGTGCTAATGAGTTTATAGCTTTTGCCCCAGCAGGTGACTTTTATAACCTATACACACTTGTAAGGGCCCTTTGGTTGTCTGACTTCCCTGGTAATTCGTTCACCCCTGAAATTTGATAATGAACTGTTCCAACCTTTGAATTAGTAGGGTTCAAATGTGTCTTCAGGGGTATATGAAGTAATACCAGAGCTACAGGATAATCTACTAGACAGACCCTGCACAACACCACAGATTATCGCCAGGTGCTTGGCCTCAGTATAATCCTGTATAGTTACATTGATGTTCTCAGCACTAAATAATATACATACAATATTTATACTCTTCCATTGTTTTCATTATGTCCCATAATCCTGTTACTAAAGCCCTCACATTCTCAACTATAAACATTATCTGACACTGATATTGATTTCTGTATGTAGCCCTGGTAATATAAATACTTGAGCTGCAACATACCGCTTGGCTAGAGATATTCTCTTTAGCTTGATCCGTTAAGCGTAGGACATATAGCCAGAGGTTCCGAGTTCGACTCCTAGTAGAGGCATTGAAATAGATAATGACCTCTGTTACATATATGTACAGTATTGCATTCTTGAAATGCAACAAATCCCTAGCTGACAAATTTCATGTTTCAATTATGTATTTTAAAGATTGTTCATTTCACATTAATATGAAGACATTTTGGGAAGAATTACAATTTTTACATGTTCTGTTGTCTGTGTATATTTTCAGGAGCCCAGGCGTGTGTGCTGGCATTCTCCACTGTTGACCGCGATTCCTTTGAAGCTGTGGAATCATGGAAGAAAAAGGTCAATACATGTTAGAAATCACATTAAATATTTTCTTTGCTGAGGTAATGTTAATTTAAAAACAAATTATATGTTTTTCAGTAAAGGTCTATCATGCTTTGATAATAGCCAGGTGAGCAACACAGGCCCTTTGGGACTCTTGTTTTTTCATACTGTTCTGTAAACAGGGACTTCCCCGAACACCAACTCTGCTTATAAAAAAACATGTTTACTTAGGTGGTCAGTTGTGATGAACTAAACTAAACTGTAAACTACATATATGTGTGGTTTTACCTTTGATTTTACCTGTAATTTACCTGTAATTTACCTTACAGGTAGAAGACGAGGTGGGGGAGATTGGAATGGTCATTATCCAGAATAAGATTGACCTCATCGATGACGCAGTGGTTAACGAGTAAGTGACAAATTATCTGCATTCTGCTATTTGTACCTCATGAATATAAGCCGAATCACATGACACAAAGAAGCTGTGAGCTTGTGATATAATGCATCATTTGTCTTCTGTCTCCTAGTCACATTTTGTAGTCCCACCCTATGATGTTGTAATATTTTATATTATGTGAACATACGCAAATTAAACAAATGTTAAGAAAAGTTTCTGTGCAACTTCATTTGTCCATGGAACCTGTAAAACACATTACAGGTATATATAAAAGCCATGCTGTTGACCTACTAGGGTGAGATTTAGGGTTGGGCCCATGATAGTGCAATATTACTTTCAATATTTTTTTTTCCATTTTTATCAAATTTATTTGATCCATATTCCATTCCTGAAAAGAAAAGCCTGTCAGTGTTAAAACATTTATCTTCCATTAAACTTTGTTATTTTGTATGAAAAGTCGAACCTCGTTATTTCGACATCCGGAAAAACATTGAATTATCTGAGGATTTATGTTGAATTTAAAATGTTTGTAATGAAGTATTGCCGAAACTGAAACAAGATTTCAAATTAATTGAGATCTTCGAGTTGTACAACTTTGAGATAAGGAGGTCTTAATTACCATATGTTTCATTAAACTGCAAAACATTGTCAAAGGAATTTGAACTCACAAAATGTTGAATATTTCCAAATGTAATCATACCCAATTAGAAAGCCATTTGAGATTTTATAATGACTATGTTACAGTGAAGAGGCAGAGGATCTGGCAAAGCGTCTATGTCTACGCTTCTACAGGACGTCCGTCAAGGAGAATCTGAACGTGGACGAGGGTGAGTGACTCATGTCACACATTATTGAAGGGACTCAAATGTGGACAGGAATTACACACATGTAACATAATATATCCTCAGGAGTTAGAAAGGTGGGAATGGGAGGTCAGGCTCAAAGCTTAACAAGGGTGGGAATTGGAGGTCACTCTCAATACTTAACAAGGATGGGAATTGGAGGTATGCAGGCTCAAAGTTTAACAAGGGTGGGAATTGGAGGTTGGACTCAAAGCTTAACAAGGTTGGGAATCAGAAGTCAGGCTCAAAGCTTAACAAGGGTGGGAATCGGAGGTCAGGCTCAAAGCTTAACAAGGGTGGGAATCAGAGGTTAGGCTCAAAGCTAAACAAGGGTGGGGATTGGAGGTCAGGCTCAAAGCTTTACAAGGGTGGGAATTGGAAGTCAAGCTCAAAGCTTTACAAGGGTGGGAATCGGAGGTCGGGATCAAAGCTTTACAAGGAAGGGAATCGGATGTCAGGCTCACAGCTTAACAAGGAGGAAGGAGCCTGTGGCTAGGAAAAACAGCATTTGTTATTTTAATTGGTTGACGGTAGTAATATAGGATGTACCACGGTAATCATTTTGTTTTTGGTATGAGATATGCAAATAGGTGGCACTCCTGGAACATAAATTTACACAATATGCAAATGATCTGGGATGTTACATGCATACATCACTTGTGACACACCACATGCACAAGAGTTGGATTGTGTGTGTATTTATCTTTCTGGGAAGAGGGGGGGGGGCAAAGGCTCATAGCGATTTAGACACATGTGTAACACAAAAAAATGGGGGTAGATGGTACAAAAATGTGAACGAGGGCAAGACATGTGGGTACAGTAGTGTTACACTAGTTTGGGTGAAGTTAACTTGTTACTGTAGAACAGATCACCCCAAATTTCTAAGGTTGTCCCTTTAACCTTCGAACATGAGTTTGAATCAATATGCATTGTCATTGAAAAAAGGATATATATATGTTGATAGAAGTCCTACATTGGAAAATATGGCTCTGGGCAAATTAATATAAATAAGCCAAAAGACAGGGATATTCCTGTTAATTGGTATATAGTCATACTAAGTGTTAATGTTAATTAGTTACAACAGTGTGACCTCATAATTACTTGCTCTATCAGCCCTATATATATATATCTCTGTTATTAATACAAGTTTTATGATTTCAGTTTTTCGGTACCTTTCTGAGAAGTACCTAGACCAAATCAATTGTGAAGTGGAGGAGCCAGAAACTAAGATTGCCATCGGCCAAGGTATTATCCTACTTACAAAGTTATAAAATATTAATATTATTTTATTTTACCCTAAAATACCATTATTATTTTACCCTAAAATATCAATATTGTTTTACCATAAAATATAAATGTTATTTTACCATAAAATATCAATATTATTTTACCATAAAATATCAGTATTATTTTACCATAAAATCTCATTTAATTTGTACAGTTTTTGAAATAAGAATTGTTAAGAAAACTCCATAGTCCATATATACAATGTATTTCTGTGCTCATACTGTTGCCTTGTTTACTTGTTACAGGACTAATGGAGGCTGGTGGTACAGCTAATCATTCTAAAGATAAAGACAGTTCAAAAAGTAAGAACAAAAAAATCGGAAATGGTAAAACGTCACACAAACATCGGTTCAAAATGCGAAACGGTGAGGATTCCACGATAAAACTGGAACCTAGCAAACGGAGGACACGGGGCAAAAAAGCAATAGTGACTGCAAAGTGTGTTATCTTATAGAATCCCAGTGAGTGTGGTACAGCCTCATCATCTTTAGACCGACGAGGCAGCATCAGTGTTTCACCTGGCAATGGAGTCTTACCTGATCATGTGACTGATTTCTGGAGCCAATCGGAGGACAGGTTGCTACACAGCAACTTTCTGAAGTGTTCAGACGATGTATTTATTTTGTGAATCAATATCTCTGCTCATTTTTCTGTCATAAAGTATTTTTTTGGTGTAAAACATGTTACTTTTGATACAAAAATGGATACCAATAATGATGTGTTTTACATTTCTGATCATAGATAAGTTACGATAAATCTTTGTTTCTGTTTTCATAGTTGTCAGTTCAATAACTCATATGCAAGGTTTTTTAATTCACGAACAAAAGACTGTTTTAGATTTGAATTTGATCTACAATAAATGAAGTGGCTTGCTATTTTTTATCTTCCTTCTTGCCAACTCTTCAATTTTTTTTTTTTTTTAAATTGACCAGTAAGTTTTCTGATTTACTATATTCTAGTATTTAATTTCATATGAATTAACAACGGAAAAGATGTCATTATAAATGATTTACTTTTTACCAGAGGTTGTTTAGTTCTATATTCAAAATCAAACTGAAGCATGTGGTATCTCATCTCTCCTGAAATAGAGGACTAAATTAAAAGTTTTTTATTTAAAGAACAATATTTCATTCGGAGCATAACAAATTGAAACAAAACTAAAAAAAAATTTGGTAAAGGTGAATTGTTATCAGTAGAGTTTTGAAACTGAATGAAGTATTCCAGAACTACTGCAAAATATAAAAATGTAAATGTAAAAATAAATTTAAAAAAGACATCCTTCTTGAAAAAATTGTCAAATGAATAAAGTCCAATCAGCAGAAATATTCTTTGTCATCAGGCGAGTAAAAATTGCAATCTAGCAAAATCAAAATTCAAACCCTAAATCACTGGATACGAAATATTCCTTCAACCAAAATGAACTAGTTTTATGAATTTTTACGAACTTAATAAAATACCTTAATTTAAACAATCTCCATAGGAAAGCATTATGGAAGTGAAGGGAGATTTTCCCCTTAACTTCAGTAATGCTTTCTTATGGAGAATTTTATTTTAAGGAATTTTCTAAATTAAGGACATGAAATAGGACCAATTTGAATCCAACTACTTGTAGAGACAATGGAGGGGAGGTAATTAGTATTTATGTATCGAAAACTACAGTACTATTTATCCCCTGCATTTGGACAAGAATCTTTCAACATTTTAATTTTTTAATTTACGTACAACAGTGTATCAGGGATAAATAACATGAAATGTATTCCATTATCCAAATATTGTAGATTTACTTTTAAGACTTGCTGGAAAATGTTAACCTATATGTACAAAGTGCTTGCCGTAAGGGTTATCGTTTATTATCAACCCTTGTCATCAATGACTAAACTGTACACTTTGTTACCTACTTATCATGAATCCAACTTTTATATTACAGTATAGTATACATAGTACTTCTAAAACTTAGTATGAGGAAAATGAAGGGAGCTTTCTTAGCTTTTCTTGACTCATTTCTCACGATTGAGTGTTCATTTTTATTTGCACTCTCCACAGTCGTGAAAATATTTGATAACAAAGTAATGATCATGATGATATTTTTTTCAAATACATGTTGCTTAAATTTTTAAAAATCTAAACAGTCTGCTTTAAATTAATTCTTGAGAATTAAATAAGTCTTTAGAGTGTGACTCACATGTGTGAATAAAAAAAACGAATTTGGATTACTTGCCAGAAAATATTAATGACTTATCCTTTAAAGGCCCAATATACGGAACTTCGTGAAATGGTTTGTGATTCTAAAAAAACATTCCAGTTGATAACCATGCAAAAATTAGCCTAAAACGAAGTAAACCTGAGCGGTAACTAACAAGAAACTCTTGACAGAAAAATCTCCAATGAATTGAAAATAATTCAAGTGGGGCCCACTTCAACAACAAGCTGAAGTCAGAAGGCAGTTCAAAATGGACGTGTGATAACGAGTTTCAACTGCTGCTGTACCGGTAACCGCGTAAGAATTCATCTTGAATATTACTGATATCAGTTAACCTTAACTAAATCTATAAATATAAAATGTTATTAGGCTTTATTTTCGCTTCAAGTTTTGCTGAAAGTTACGTATATTGGGCCTTTAACATTTGATACTGTGTCTGTGCCATTATGTTCCTAGAGGTGTAGCTATGAATTGACTTTGGTTTGTTGAATGAAACATGTTATACGGCTGGTGAGATATGTGGCAGCCACTGCTTGTGAGAGATGTGGCACTCTGCTGGTGAGGTGTGTGGCAGCCACTGCTTATGAGAGATGTGGCACTCTGCTTGTGAAAGATGTGACACACAGCTTGTGAAAGATTTGACACACAGCTTGTAAGAGATGTGGCACACAGCTGGTTTGAGATGTGGCACATGGCTGGTGATCATGAGAGATGTGGCACACTGCTGGTTTGAGATGTGGCACATGGCTGGTGATCATGAGAGATGTGGCACATTGCTGGTTTGAGATGTGGCACATGGCTGGTGATCATGAGAGATGTGGCACACTGCTGGTTTGAGATGTGGCACATGGCTGGTGATCATGAGAGATGTGGCACACTGCTGTTGAGATGTGGCACACAGCTGGTGAAAGATGTGGCACATGGCTAGTGGTCATGAGAGAAGTGGCACACACTACTTGTGAGAGATGTCGAACATGGCAGATAAGAGTTGTGTAACATGACTGGTGAGCTGGTGAGATATGTGGCCATCGGCCGGTGTGAGATATGCAAACAGCTGATAAGAGATGTGTGACACTTATATTGAGAGATTTGTATTCTTGCCTTATGATTGTAAATAGTTTCCTTATATATTAGACTCGTCTGATATATCAGTAGTGACTGTCACACTAGTGTTGTGTTGTAGTGCTTACAATTTACTGGAATTCCATGTGGTAGAATGCCAGATGCTGCAGCAGACACATTGATATTAGAGGTTTCCAGCTCAACCCTTGTTTACTGCTGAGTCACAGAAGTGGAAGCTACATGTTTATTGGTTGTATTTTATGTACTGAACTGAGGGATGTTATGTCCTGTTAAATTTGAGATAGGAATATTAATGGTTATGGTTGTGCCTTTTTGTGTGAAACAATTTCTTTGTTTGTTCGATGATCAATCGTCCATTTCTAATGAATTCCTCACTGGGTCTATGCAAAAAAACAAATGTTTTCTTATTGTTTTAGTTATGTCTTTATCAACTTTTAACCAGGTTTACAACAGAATATAGACTGATGTGTATGTCTCTAAAATACAGATGACTGAGTGAAACCAAATATCTGGGAGGGGGTGGGGGGCAATATAATTGATGATTAGGATGTGATAGAATACTGCTTTAATGAACATTGCCAAATATATTGCTTATTACACAGTTTGTTCTAGCTAGTTATGCTATTTCTTTGTATCACATTGGGACTCTAGATCTGATTATCTCCCTTGTCGATAGTCTCCATTACTTGTAGTGTAGATTCTAGATCTGATTATCTACCTTGATAATATTCTCTATTATTTGCAGTAAAGCCTCAAGATCTTGTATAAGACATGTATTACTTGTAGAGTAGAATCTAGATCTCTTTTACTTGTAGTGTAGACTCTAAATCTGATTATCTCCCTTGTCAATATTCTCTATTAATAATTTAGGAAAGTGTCCGAAGTTCGTAAACTTTCAATGAATTCTTCCCCCTGAAATAAGGATCTTTACTCTCAAATAGACGTAAAAGCAATGTTTTTGTTCTGTTCATGTCTATATGTATTTCTGATTGTCTATTTGTAAAATATTCCCGAAAATGGTACAATATGCCTGATGCCTAGTAACAGGGAGTTTTCACCATTATCTTGTAAACTGTTTGTATAAAACCTAAAAGTGCAATATATATTTTTGATCTGACTTACAGTTATATAGACTGATGATGATATCAGTTATTTTGTATCACTGATGAAATGTTTTAGTTCCTTTTTTAATTGCTATATATTCTATGCACAGATTGTAGTGTATCCGTCGGCTTTGGGGACATGTTATTATAAAGCATCCATCCAGTTTGATATTTTTTTGCGAGAAACTTTGTGAATGTTAAGTTCGGCTACAGTTCGTTCAGTAGTTATCAAATCCATCAATGAACATTTTAAAACATTTTATCATATTCCCAGCCAAATCACTGATGTTTCATTTTAAATGATAGCTTTTATACAATATCATTATAGTACACGTATATCAATATATATACACATATCAAAGTGCATGGTTTGTGCTAAGTGCTGATGAACACATCAGTGTTTGTAAGTGTAGATATTTATAAGTTATATCATTTAAGTAGGATAAAATGGTAACCATGGAAATAAGAGCTGATTTTCCTTGGAACTTTAAATTTGCTCTCATCTGATGTGAAAAAGAAACTACAGTAGTATACAGATTGGCAGTGATGAATATCTAACTTAATCTTTAAAATTACGGGGACCAGGTGAATATTTAACATACAATTACAGGGATCAGGTGAATATTTAACATACATTACAATTACAGGGACCAGGTGTACATAACATACAATTACAGGGACCAGGTGTACATAACATACAATTACAGGAACCAGGTGTACATAAACACACAGGTCTGGTGTGTATAATGGTGTTGCTAATATAAATACTGTATAATGTTTTTTCGCCATGCAAAAAACAAATCGCCATTTGCAGCCAAAAAACGGGATATCTAATCTTAGTCACATCATATTTTCGCCATTGATGAGCATGGTCTAGAAAGTAACTCTTTCTCGAATAAAATATGCCCGTTTAATATTCGTCCCTTGTAATGTTATGCCGAAAATAGCAAAAATTAGACACAGGCAAAAAAAAACTCTGTACATTATTCAGTCATTTTTATCCTTATGCAAGAGAAGCTGTTCAATTTTGTAAGTCCTGGAAATGTCATTTTAGTGTTGGTCAGTTAATAGGAATGAGAGGATGATCCTGATTCAGTGAATTGATATTTTAAAGATCAATCTACAGTAATTATAAAATGTGCTATGTCCCTAATTTCAAAACTTTGCATCACTACTAAGACTTTATATATATATTGATGAAGAATAAATAATATAAATTGCTGATTACATGTTCTTTCAAGCAAGCGTATTATTAAAAATCAGTGTTTAATAGGAAGAGTTCACTTTAAATACTGATTTGATAAACATTCTAGTTGCTGTGGTGATCTTACAAAGAGGTTGATTAGGTAGCCTCCTAGATGCTATTTAGATTTGAAAGAAGTTGTATTTAGTAATGGAGAGTGTAAGTTCTTTGATATGGTCGAGAGGCTGAAATTGCTATGGTGATGTGGCAGAGGCTCTAGTTTCTATGGTGACATGGCGGAAGTTCTAGTTGCTATAGCGATGTGGCAGAGGCTCTAGTTGCTATGGTGACATGGCAGAAGTTCTTGTTGCTATAGTGATGTGGCAGAAGTTCTAGTTGCTACGGTGACATAGCATAGAGGTTGCATTGATGTCCCTTTGGAAGTTACAGTTGCTCTGGTTATCTGAAAGGTTGTAGTTGCTATGGTTACCACAGAAATTGTAGTTGCTATAATGTCCATCTAGAAGTAATAGTTGCTGTAGTATTATGACATGTTTGCCAAAACAATTTGAATCTATTTCTATCATGATTGAGTTGGCTGGTAAAGACTGCTGTTTGACAGAAAAATATGTCTTGATACTTATAATATCATACATCATACATCTTGTTGACCATGAATATCACTCAGTCTAACATTTTCTGTGCGAATGTAGATTTGTGAAAATGTCATACCAGTATATATTATCTGCGTGATTTTTTATATGTAATACATGTAGAATGAAATAAACATTATGAACTCCAATACTAGTTTTTTTTTATTTTTTAGTTATTCTTTTATGAAGACATGATATTAGTCTTACATTCCAAATTGTCATTAGCATTTGGTATTTGTTTAATGTAATTGATTTTTCAAAACAAAAAAAAGCACCTTCTCAATACAAGTTGTGTTTGAATGTATATATAGCCAGGGCCAAACCCGACTGTTCAATGCACATTTATTTGATCTAAAGAATTTACTTTCATTAATCATTACTTGTTGTATATGTAGACATATTTTTTATAATTGCTCACGGTTTGGTGTGATGTCGGTCGTCTGGCATACGTGGTCTGTCAACTTTTTTTCATGAAACAATTTCTGAAGAACTGGAGTACCTAGAGCCATGATATTTGGCCAGTAAGTTACATGTAGGTACTTTGTACAGAGTGCTATAAATTTTCTTCAAGTGAATGACATTCACCTTCTATGCTTCTATGCCTTTTTGGTTCATCAGAAGAAATTGTTTAATGGTTTTGCAACATATTTTACCCCTGTAACCTTGAATATGGGTCAAAGTCCCTTTTTTTCGCAAGATTTGTCGGGCTTCATCCAAGGAACCCCAAGCCAAATATCATGCTTCTATACCTTCTGGCTCATCAGAAGAAGTCTTTAAATGGTTTACCCAATTGATTCTAATTCATCTGGGGGTCAGACCCACTGTTTATACAAAATTGAATCACCTTCACTTCAGGATACTTCAGATCAAATTTGGACAATATCGTCTTATTCCTCAAGAAGAAGAAAGATGATAAAGAATTTACTATATTTCCCTTATTGAGCTCAGACCTCAGTTGGGTCAAGCACACAGTTTATTCAAAAATGATTATCCTTCCTCCATGGATACTTCAGACAAAATTTGGACAATATCCTGACATTCCTAAAAGAGAAGGATCGTAAAGGATTTACTAAATTTATCCTTTTGGGGCCCCAAACTTCTCAGTAACGAAAAGGCCCAAAGTACTGATATTTGGCCTGTAGTATGCTGGGATGAAGGGCTACAAAGTTTGTTAAAGTGAATGACCTTGACCAACTCTCAAGGTCACAGGGTCCAATATAATATCATAACCATTTCAAATTATATATAGTCGGATGACTTTTAAGGCCAGTTGGGCCTCTTATTTTGATCATGACCAACTAATCATATTACAAACATTTGTAAATTATAGATAAACAAAAGCATACCAGCAACAATTATCTCCACATAGAAAATAACAGCTGTACTTATATTCATTAATTGGTTTATTTGGTAACACATAACGTTGAACATTTGGAAGGTTTACATAACAACTAAAGATCCTTAGGTAAATAGATGTACACACAACAAAGATCACTCTAACTTATGTACCCATTTTATACAGACTTAACAGAGAAATCAACATACTGTAGTGTATGTAGATTTTACCAAAAAATCAACATAGTTTATATAGATTGTAAACAGAAATCAACATAGATTATGTAGATTGTAAACAGAAATCAACATAGATTATGTAGATTGTAAACGGAAATCAACATAGTTTATGTAGATTTTAAACAGAAATCAACATAGTTTATGTAGATTTACAGAGAAATCAACACAGTTTATGTAGATTTAGAATCAACATAGTTTATGTACAAATGTAGATTTTACAGAGAAATCAACATTGTTTATGAAGATCAAACAAAGACTTATACCGTAATTTCTCACGTATAGTGGGCACTTTTTTAGGGAAAATCAAAAGTGTCAAGAACAGTGTGCGCACTATACACAAGAACAAGCAAAAACCTTGACTTGGTCGCGATCATGTATCGTTCATTTTCTGGAGGTTTTCAGAATGACTTGAAATATTCTATATATATACTGGTATGTATCTTTTATTTACAACATGATAAGACTGGTAATGGTTTTGTATTCGAAATAAAAAAAAAACCATAACATAGTATCTATTATATGAATGAGTTGTCTGATGGAACTAATACTGTTATCATGAGTATTAAACAGAGGTGTAACTATCCTACAAGGAATCATATAATATCCTGTGTATTCGGTGCATGATGGTATTGTGATACTTTTAAAAAGTTTCTAGATGTATACAGCTAGCTAGTTACCTCTGTTTTAGAGTGGTTACCAGTCCTGGGTCACTACTATTTATTTCAAGACATTTTCGGGGAAAAAAGAAGGAAAATGTCACATAATACTGTAAAAGCCCAATATTTTCGCGTAAGTAAGTCGCGTAAAATAGATTGCGATGTAGAAATTTTCGTGCTGTCAGTCATTCCGTTTTGCACTGTGTACCTATTATACTATTATACAGCGTGGAGTTTGAGTGGTGTTAGATATGTTCGCGTGTGGATAAATTTGCGGGAATTTAATGCCAGCGAAATAAGCGAAAAATTTCACATCACAAACAATTTCACTTTTACAGTAATTCAGGAAAGACTTGTTTTACCATGATTTAAATCAGCACGGAATACAAACCATTTTGATTTGTATTACATCATTATTGAGTTACTTCAAACCAAAGAAAGCTATATGGTAACAGCTGGCTTGTACAGAAATTAAGTTGTGATACCTCATATATCGTGACCCATGTATCATAAATACATGATACAAATCACATCATCACAACCTGTGCTATACACTTCAAGTATTTAAGGTATGCATTGTTTCAACAAAATCATTTTAAACCTATATAACTTATATATTATATGCTTCAGCATACCGTATATATTAGGTTTTTTTAGCGTTTGATAAATTTCCCCATTTCTGTACAAAATCACAGGTTTTATATTTAGCATACATTAATGTATTTCTTTATTAGCAGTGATCCAGCTACTTCATTAATCTTAGCGTATGTTTCTTATATTTACTAAAAACCCTTGGGTATATCATCAAATGTTATCGGAAGGATACAGTAGCACGACAATATGCCGTTGTAGGGTCACTTAAGTTACATCAAGTCATGCTTTGAGGTGAATTCATATAGTTTTATCAACCATTTTGCACCTAATGGTTTCATCTTGTTCTGGATCTTCATACTGTTTAATGAAACAATTTTAGCGATATTTTATTTTTCGTAATGGTGTGTTGTCACGAACAAAGCGAAAATTAGACACTCACTAAAATAACCTGATATATGGTATATCCAGTTTCCGGAGATTACAAATACAAATTCACAACCGATAGTTACTGCAGTAATTGAACAGTACAGCAATAAAGCTTTCTATGTACTTATTAACAGAATTTTAAGATTGAATATCTTTGATTAAATTATTAATTCATAATTTTAATCCTCTGAAGTTAACAAGAGTAGGTATACAGTATTTCATTATTATAATACAATCTAGTAAAAATGTGATGAAGCAAGTCAGAAATCTCCTTTAGAGCACAGTTCAACTCATATACAGTGTATTTATAACAAGATGACAAAAGAAAAGAAAAAACTCTCATAAGCTTACTTAAAAGTTTTCTGCATCCCGAAATTATGTCGCATAATGAAAGTGAAAGGCCCAGTTCATGCAACCAGTGTATGATATAAGTTATTCAATTCACCCAAAAAATTTCAAAATGGTCTATTCTATACCTTTGATTTGGAAGAGTTCAAATGTGTCTTCAGGGGTAAACGAGTTAAATAAATTTGATCTTTGATGTACATCATGCAGTGTTTTACCTTGGATCCTCAAATTTCATAAATTTAGGAGTCCTGGGTCTCCCATCACAAATGATATACAGTAAAACTTTATCAATTTTGAGAGTCCTTTGACAATTTTAGGAGTTAAAATGTAGGTTTTCGTGAGTCAATAAAAACCCTTTATTAAAGTAATCATGCAGTAGTGTAAAGGCAAACTTGACAAATTGTGAAGTCTAATGCCCCTATACATGAGCCTAACTGAGCATCTGATAAATGTACCTGAAAATCACTGAATAGCTTAATGTACATGTCACGATGATGTGTGCCTTCAATAACACCATGACATATTACAGAGATGTAGAGAACAATACAGCGGTTGAGTTTTCAAGGATTACAAGAGTGGTGAAAACTGGTCTCTTTTAGAAATAGAGGATTGCTTAAAACTGAGTGAATGAGTTGACAATTCTAAACGATGACTGACAATTTTATTGCAATGCTATAGTGACACCACTTCACAGCTTTTACCTAAGTCTGCTAGTAATCTTTGTAGCCTACTTTTGATTTTCTTTTGATCATCAATGGTGCAGCCTAAGATGGAGCCCTGGAACCGTTGATCAACACAACCAGTTGGTTCTGCAAGACAAGCATTCAAATAAGCTTTAGTTTTTCCAATCGCTATCTCTACAGAACATTCACATAAGGCTTCGAGCTGCTGCAACAGTTTGTTAACACACTTCAGCGCATTCTCCTGGGACTCATTTCTAGGCGTAGTCACAGAAATCTCAATGGTTAGACATCGACAGATCATTCGCTCAGCTAAAGCTTCAATTTCATCACGTTCATCTGGGGAAAAAAAACTTCTTTTGTAAACACAAACAATTAATAATCAAAACATTTCACAACAAGATTGTTTTTCTTGCAATATTCTCTGCCATCCAGGAGGTCTAGTTCTAAGAGCAGTAATTTCATTTATTTGGCACTTGGAAAAAAAGTTGGAAATTGTAAAATACAAACAATTTTTTCACATATCTCAATTATCTACCCCATCAAGTTAAAGAAAAGCATTTAACTGTACATATAATATACAGTGTATATAGCTCAATGTTTAAACTTTCTTTGTTGATGTTTAAAAACTAAGGTACTTTTAATCTGCCATCTGAAAGTTTCATAACAATCTCATGTGTGTACAAATTAAGTAGTTAGCGTATGCAACAAAAAATGGAAACAAGTGTTGCATGCATTTTCCTTAAGATAGTCCATTGTCAGAGAGAATTACATATTATTTCAAAAATAATACTCTAATCCTAAAGTTACAGGGAGGATCATGGGATGGGCCTATTGCGGATCATGTTCCAAAATGAATGAAAATTAGTTTTTTTCCTTCATTTGCACAAAGGATCCACTGTCTGTGTCAAACAAACAAGAAATACATTGTTGAAACATATACATACAATTTACAAACATGAAATTGTAATAATATTGCATTTTAAGGATTTTAATTCATATCAAAACTCATATACTGTTGAAAAATAACAGAACATGAACAAAAAATGCCCTAGAATCTTATGACAATAAATTGCAAATTAATGCAATTGTTGTCATGCTGTGTGAGAGGTTAATTATGGTAAATTGTGGGGAAAACGTAAAGCCATCTTCAATGTTTGTCTGTTTATTTTCTTCCTCTACATTCTAATTTACAAAACATAAACCGGACGGACTAATTCCGGAATATAATACAAACTAATAAAATGAAAATGAAATGGAATTGAAATATCCGGAAAAAGAGTTATCTACCCTTTGACCGTGTATGTAATACATCGATATCTCACCGACCAGTATTACTATACATAACATGCCCCCCCTCAAAAAAAATTGAACCCAGTGAAATTTAAACTGGTCGTTAGAAATCTAACTATTACATGCCCTCAAGCATCATCCAAAACTTTTATGAAGAATACAATGTTCAAACAATGACAAATCAAAATCTAGAACCTGAAAATATTCTGATAAATGTACATGATAACTATAAATTGGCAATACATGTATGATGATGAAGCAAAAAAAAACATTTTTGCTTTCCCTTGAGTTACTGCAAATACAATTTTATCAAAATCAGTACATGAACATTCAAGAAAATATTTAGAAGATAGGATTTGAAAAATGTAAATAATGTATTCATTGAATCATTTGATACAATGCTATTTTAATTAGGAAAATATCTAACACTCGCACACTCACTTTCCATTGAGCTCATAATGGATCATACATACAACTTTTATACAAAATAGCAAATAATGAAAATATCTCTACAAGTTATGGAATGGAAAGACTGATTGTGGGAATTCAAATAAGCATATTAAGAAGACATGGAAGTTTGTTTTCGGTATTATAAATGGAATTCATTATTAATATATATAGCACATTCAAATCAACATGTACCTGAATCCATGCTACACAATGTTCTGACACTGAGAAAGAAAAAAAAAATTATGCATTACATCATTAATTACAATAGGGCATTACATTATCAATTCAACTATGAATCTCACTCAATTTCAATTTGCTACCAGATCAGGAATTGAATAGTGAGATTGGTTATATGTGGTAACATCTTATCAAGCTCCAGATTTAATACATGTCAATAAACAGCAATATGATAAATGTGTTCGGGTTATACTCAACTTAGTGCTTATAAAATGAACTATATCATCATGCTGTGTCAATATGACCATGTGATTGCAAGTTATACATGTTGAGTATTTAAACCTTCACTAAACTGAGATATATAGCTTTACACTGGAAAAATTTACTGCATTTGAATCTTCAAAAAAAAATCTTCATTATAAGAGAAAATGAAATTATTCACTACAAAATTACAAATTCAATTATGGAATCTTACAAACATAACCCTTGATCCATTTGGCAACACTTTTCAATGCTCATTACTTGCTCATCTTTAAATCAACAGAAACATCAGCAGAGATTGCGCTCTTCATTATTAGTGTATTTCTGACATATTTCTCTGAAAAACCTTCTTAAAATTTGGAAAAGACTGATGTTTTGCAATGTAACAAGTGAAGTATAGTTAACCAAAGACATAACTGGAGGATTATAAACATAGTGCATAAAATATACAATTGTCAACCGCAATTCCAAGATTATACCAAAATATTCATTATGGAAAAACAAAGTTCAATTCCACAATTGTTTATAATTGTAGGCACAAACAGTCATACTATCGCCGAGTTACTTAAAAGTACCATCATAGGAAACAAATGAATGCATGGCAAGTCTGTAACACCTATGGTAGAACAAGTTATATATATGAATACATGTTACGAGATAAAAGGTGGCGGCTTGCGTTTGATAACCAACTTGGTTTTCGCATCTAATTTCGATAGGGGAAGCCACAGTGCATTTTGGGCAGGTTCCCCAACAAGATGAACCAAATATTCACATTTGTTGTCCTGGTTACGTTGTGCCAACACGCGCTTTACTTTCTGACAACTCGAGTCTGTTGAAGACTGCAAAGGAGTAAGATGGTCGTTGTCTCGAAAACGAAAAGGTCGCTTGATAACACGATGTGGGCGGTTAAGGTTGGATGGTAGAGTTGGGAAAAAATTCTGAATCCGGCTATGGCCTGTGGGCTCATGGTTGGATTTGGGAATTGAGCTAGAGAGTACATCTGAAGTCTCATCGTTGTCTGTACCGTCAACCTCTGTGGTTTTGTCAAAACCCGATAATTGATCTTCTACAGAATGGTCAGTTCGTGCCTGGTCAGAGGGTGCTTCAGTATCCAGGGCAGTGGAGTTTGCAAAAACAGACTCCTCATGACCTGTGTCTATCTCTGTAGTCACCTCAAAAAGATTGGGATCTCCAACTGGATGGTTGTCATTTGTAGTAACTTGACCCATGAAATAATCAGTAGGTTCAGGCATGCGTAGGTATGCCAGCTTAAGGCGATTCAAATGGACCGGGCGATGTAACGTTTTCCCTGAAACTTTGTTCCTAAGGATAACTGTGTGTGGCGTAGGGAAACTATCAATGACAAATGGACCAGTGTATTGATTTTGCAATTTCCGACCCTTTCCGGTAGGTTCAGTTTGTAAGTAAACATAGTCACCTGGCCCGACGTCCAGTGGATTCAAATTTGTGTTCATTCGTTCCAGCATAGAATGTTTTGCATGTTCTGCATTTTTTTTCACCTCCTTGCGAATCACATCAAGGCATTTGCTGAAGTCCTTGATATATTGGTGAATATCTGTAGGAAGTCTTGGAAAGTCGGTGTCTTCAATGTGGTTCGAGAGTGGGAACCGAGGTCTGTAACCATACACAATTTCATACGGGGAATACCGTAGGGTACCGTTCACAGTATTGTTCATCGAGAAGATCACAGATGATAGGACATCATCCCAGTATGATCCTTTCTGTACGAATGGTGTCATACGTTCTGCTAATGTGCGATGTGTTCTCTCCACTGATCCTAAACAGTGATGGACAAAACTTGGGGTGTATTGTTGTTTGATGTCAAGCTGTCGACAAACTTCCTGGGTACATCGCGATATGAATTCCGAACCTTGGTCCGATATTAGGGTTATGCACACTCCATATGTTGTAAACAATGTATATAGCGCATGCGATACAGTGACTGCATCTTTGTTCGGAATTGGTAATGCAAACAGAAACTTGCTGAATTGATCGACTGCAGTGAAAATATATCTATTACCCTTCTTTGTGATGGGGATAGGTCCATATAGATCCACTTGCCAAACATCGAAGGGTTTGGACGGTGTAGGGTATGCCACAATACTGGATTTTGTATGAGCTCGTGTTGTTTTTCTTTCCTGACATTGAGGACACGATCGAACATAATCCGCAACTACAGTGGCCAGCCGAGGAAAATAGTAATGATCCTTTATTGAGTCGACCGTATGTTGAATGCCTCCATGACCTCCCATGGGTGTGTCATGATACAACTCAATGACCGTTTTGATCATTACGTCTGGTAGAACAAGTTGGAAGTTGTTCAAGGACTTGGTTCTTGTAGAATTTGCTTTGCGCGAGTGAAACAACAGCTGGTCAATAATTAGGAAATCAGCACTTTCTATCAAAATCCTTCTAGAGTCTTTTTGAGATTTTGGCAGCAATCCGTGCTCCAGATAGTCAAACATTGATTTACACCGAATATCTGAATGCTGAAGAGCAGAAATTGATTTCGGATCAAAATGTCCTTGGGAAAACAAATCAATAGATTTTATTTTGGCTTTTGCCAAATCAACTTCTTCAGAGCTTGAAGTAGAATCATCAACTTCGGTGTTTGAAACAGTCAATGTTGTCAGCACTGTGTCCTTTCCATTTTTGGAATCCCCAACAGAAAAGTCATCAGTTGCGAAGTCAACTGGTTGTGAAATCGATTCTGAAGAAGCATCTTCTGAACCAAGTTTTGGTGATGACAGCAAAACATCAGATTCCTCATAATTGTTCTGGTCAGAGCTTAGAACTTGTGGTGGTTTAATTGTAACATCCACAGTAGGGTTCTTGAATGGTGTCTGGTCAGCTGTCAACTTGTTGTCCTCATTGAAACATGAACAATGGTGGTGTCTTGAATGTGAGCGTCTTTTCCGCACTTGTTTTGGTAGCGTTCCGAACATGTCTTCGGAATCTCCATCATATCCGTCATCATGATTGTCCAAATGCAACATAGAATTTGGAGATAGATCCTGCAACAAAGAAATAGCAGGATGTTGAACCTGGACATTATTGACTTCGTTAAGGGGAACACCGTCAGATGAAGAGTCTGCAAGCACATTTTGTAATGTTTGTACCTGATCTGTAAAACCAAGATCAGGATTGTCCTTTGTCACAAAGAAATTTGCATGTTGAAGTAGCAAAGATTTCAGTGAACCTTGTTCCTCCTCAGTCAAATGGTTTGGGATACTAATGTTTTCAAAGAGGGACTTGTTAGAACTAGAATCAGCTGACTGGAATTGTTTGTTGGTGTCCGATTTGAGTTCCACGTTTTGTACGAAATAGTCTGAAACATCAGTAGCTTCATGGTCCATAGATGTGTATTCAAACTGGGCTATGTTTCTTCCTGGAAGGATGGTAATTGGAGCATTAGTAGGGTTCAGTAATTTCAGTGGTACAGTGTTCTCGCACAAGACAGTAACAAGACTCTTGGAGACAAGAAGATGTTGATGTAGGGGTGTAACTACTACCAGAACAAATACCTTGTGATCCATATAAAACATGTTTTGGGAGTTGGCCCCAAACAATCTGTTCTGAATTGGCCTGAATGACTGTTCGGTGTGTACATTTCACTCCAATTGATCCAAAAGTGTATGAATGATCGGAAAAATTCAGTATCACTCCATTTTCTTTCAGGTATTGAGTTCCTAATATCAAAGGATGTGAAGTGTTAGGTAAAATGTGGACTGGAACTTTATGTGTATTTCCACAAACAGTTATCTTCACAACAGCAGCACCAATAATAGAAATAGTTTGGTTATTTGCCAGGACCACTTTGTCTTCTGTCAAGCGGTGAAAAGAAAATTTTGCAAAATTGGGACATTTGAATAAAATTCCTCACTTATGATGTTCAATGAACTGCCTGTGTCAATGAGAGCAGATAATTTGGTTGAATGAATCTGTACCGGTAGGAATAGAAATTGCTGTTTACTCTGTTCAATGGCTTTGCTCTGTATGTTACCATTTGAAGCAGACCCCGTGTTGACTGAAGTTACTGGTGTCCTGAGGGGAAGGGTCCTTGGCTCCTCAGGTGAAAAGCGTTTCCCTGGTTTGGTGGTGGGTGTTGTGCCAATAAACGGCATGAAAGTGCAGGGTGTCCAAATTGAAAACATATCTGGCATTTTAGAAGGGATAGGGATTCGCCAACTCCAATCCAATTACAGTCTCTACGCATGTGTCCTTCTCCTCGACAGGAGTGACAGATGATATCATTTTGTAGAGTTGGAACTGGCTGCTGGAAATGAGGCTGTGCCTGGTACTGAGACGGTTGCCTTGGCGACTGTTGTTGCCTTTTCCTTGTCTGGGGATTTTGCTGTGAAGCATGGTTCCTATCTGGGCTGCTATGGTTAACTGATAACCTTGAAACAACATCTGTGAGTTGTTTTATCTGTTGTTTTATTTCAGTAAGTTCATCAGATTTTTGTGTTTGTGGAGTGGCACTAGCACACATCTCAGTTGACTGTGGATTTGAAAAGGGAACAGTATCAGTGCGAAAGCCATTAGCTTCTCCAATTTTAGCAGCTGTAAGTGCGGAATTGAGATCTCGTGGTAAACCAGCACGTACAAAAAATGATAACCCACGAGGTAATCCTGCTAAAAACCTTGCCAAGACTTCATGTTCAGCTTTATGTATAAGTTGTCCCTTTTCAACAAGCTGGCAATGATAATCCTCAATGGGCTGGTTTTCCTGGAGAGATATTTTCTGAAAGTTCTCACTCTCCAGTATCATTTGTGGACTTTGCCAGTCAAGGGAGACAAATCGTTCGCAAAATAATGTCTTCAGATACTCCCAGGTTGTTTTGATGTCAGTGTCTGACATACTGTTGAACCAAGTTAATGCCGGTCCTTGAAGATGTAAATGAAAAGCTGCTATTTTTCTGTTATCATTGTCAGCTTTTAATAAAATTGCATAAGAATCAAATTCTGACAAAAACTTGTGTCCATCTTCATGAGGGTATCCAGAAAACTTTTTACAAGTTAATTTTGCCATGGTTGGAAAATCATCAGTGGCTGAATCTGTTAATGGTTCATAATGATAATTTGAAATACCAGTACTGGAAAAAAAACTTGGGACATCAGGCAGAGTAACGTTGTCTTCAAGGTCTGTAATAGATACTGGATTCGATCTAGAGTTTTCATCTGGTACAAAACTGAGTTCATGTAAAGCGTTCGTTGCCAAAAAGTGTTCATCAAAAATGTTCAAATCATTATTGTCATCAGAACTGGGGCTGTTGTCAGATATTTCACTCAGAATGTCTATGGAAGGACTGGTACTAATTTGATGAGTTGACATATGTTTGCCGGGTGGATCAGCAATATACAATTAGTAGATATACAGGACGTTTCATACATATGTTGGCCGGGGGGCTTTACAACATAAATTGTACATGTATGACCCGTTCATTTAACTTGCAGAGTGTGTACACAACCTGTATGATAAAATACAAATATGTCGGCCTGGGGGCTTTACAACATTCTTTGTATACATACATGACACATTGTTCATAAGTTGCCAACATCACACATAATGCTCATAATGTAAGTTCATGACACTGTAAGATAAGATACAAATAAGTCGGCCGGGGGGCTTTACAACATTATTTGTATGCAACACATCACAATAAATGTTTATAATACGTAAAGTTCATGACAGAGTTATATATGACACCATATACAAATATGTCGGCCTGGGGGCTTTACAACATTATTTGTATTTTTGAGAACCAGGCTATCTTCAACCTTTGGTCTGGATGAATTCCATCTACCATTGCACCATAGAAGAAACGAGATGTCCTGCCTCGTGATCTATGCACTCTCATGTCTGTGTGAAAAGGAAGATGTTGGCCTGTGTGTGTTTCATTGAAGTTGCGGATGAAATCATTATTAATACGCATAACAAATTTTTCGAATGCCTTCTGATGTTCAAAAGTGATATTGTTTATGTGCAAGTTTGATTTATGAGGAAAGGTGCTCGCACATTCATATAGATGTTTTGGGCAATTGTTCTGATAACAATGCGAGCAGATGGTGTCACAGCAGATATCAATTTGTGAAAATCATTCATAATTTTTCTATATAGCCGGTCTAAAACATGTGAAGGAAGATCGAAAATATTGTCAGGTACATCATTGATTCCAAGGCATATAATACACAATTTGACTGAAAACAGGCTGGTATGATTTGTAATATAAGTCAAATGGGAAGAAATCTTGGACCCTGGTACAATATTGCAAAAAACATTCGGTTTAACAACAGAATTATTTAGTCCACGAAGACGTGAGTCACCCAAAATGACTAGTCATAACGAAAAAAAAAATGTTGTCACATGGCATCACATTATGGCGCGAAAACACCCAAGAATGGATTGATCAACAAAATATGTATAAAATGAAGAAAATTCGAATCCAAATCACCGTAAAGTTACCACTTTCTGTGTCGTTGTACTAAATTCAGATTCTCCACCATGTTGTCACGCTGTGTGAGAGGTTATAATTAATTATGGTAAATTGTGGGGAAAACGTAAAGCCATCTTCAATGTTTGTCTTGTTATTTTCTTCCTCTACATTCTAATTTACAAAACATAAACCGGACGGACTAATTCCGGAATATAATACAAACTAATAAAATGAAAATGAAATGGAATTGAAATATCCGGAAAAAGAGTTATCTACCCTTTGACCGTGTATGTAATAGATCGATATCTCACCAACCAGTATTACTATACATAACATGCCCCCCCTCAAAAAAAATTGAACCCAGTGAAATTTAAACTGGTCGTTAGAAATCTAACTATTACATGCCCTCAAGCATCATCCAAAACTTTTATGAAGAATACAATGTTCAAACAATGACAAATCAAAATCTAGAACCTGAAAATATTCTGATAAATGTACATGATAACTATAAATTGGCAATACATGTATGATGATGAAGCAAAAAAAAACATTTTTGCTTTCCCTTGAGTTACTGCAAATACAATTTTATCAAAATCAGTACATGAACATTCAAGAAAATATTTAGAAGATAGGATTTGAAAAATGTAAATAATGTATTCATTGAATCATTTGATACAATGCTATTTTAATTAGGAAAATATCTAACACTCGCACACTCACTTTCCATTGAGCTCATAATGGATCATACATACAACTTTTATACAAAATAGCAAATAATGAAAATATCTCTACAAGTTATGGAATGGAAAGACTGATTGTGGGAATTCAAATAAGCATATTAAGAAGACATGGAAGTTTGTTTTCGGTATTATAAATGGAATTCATTATTAATATATATAGCACATTCAAATCAACATGTACCTGAATCCATGCTACACAATGTTCTGACACTGAGAAAGAAAAAAAAAATTATGCATTACATCATTAATTACAATAGGGCATTACATTATCAATTCAACTATGAATCTCACTCAATTTCAATTTGCTACCAGATCAGGAATTGAATAGTGAGATTGGTTATATGTGGTAACATCTTATCAAGCTCCAGATTTAATACATGTCAATAAACAACAATATGATTTATAAATGTGTTCGGGTTATACTCAACTTAGTGCTTATAAAATGAACTATATCATCATGCTGTGTCAATATGACCATGTGATTGCAAGTTATACATGTTGAGTATTTAAACCTTCACTAAACTGAGATATATAGCTTTACACTGGAAAAATTTACTGCATTTGAATCTTCAAAAAAAAATCTTCATTATAAGAGAAAATGAAATTATTCACTACAAAATTACAAATTCAATTATGGAATCTTACAAACATAACCCTTGATCCATTTGGCAACACTTTTCAATGCTCATTACTTGCTCATCTTTAAATCAACAGAAACATCAGCAGAGATTGCGCTCTTCATTATTAGTGTATTTCTGACATATTTCTCTGAAAAACCTTCTTAAAATTTGGAAAAGACTGATGTTTTGCAATGTAACAAGTGAAGTATAGTTAACCAAAGACATAACTGGAGGATTATAAACATAGTGCATAAAATATACAATTGTCAACCGCAATTCCAAGATTATACCAAAATATTCATTATGGAAAAACAAAGTTCAATTCCACAATTGTTTATAACTGTAGGCACAAACAGTCATACTATCGCCGAGTTACTTAAAAGTACCATCATAGGAAACAAATGAATGCATGGCAAGTCTGTAACACCTATGGTAGAACAAGTTATATATATGAATACATGTTACGAGATAAAAGGTGGCGGCTTGCGTTTGATAACCAACTTGGTTTTCGCATCTAATTTCGATAGGGGAAGCCACAGTGCATTTTGGGCAGGTTCCCCAACAAGATGAACCAAATATTCACATTTGTTGTCCTGGTTACGTTGTGCCAACACGCGCTTTACTTTCTGACAACTCGAGTCTGTTGAAGACTGCAAAGGAGTAAGATGGTCGTTGTCTCGAAAACGAACAGGTCGCTTGATAACACGATGTGGGCGGTTAAGGTTGGATGGTAGAGTTGGGAAAAAATTCTGAATCCGGCTATGGCCTGTAGGCTCATGGTTGGATTTGGGAATTGAGCTAGAGAGTACATCTGTAGTCTCATCGTTGTCTGTACCGTCAACCTCTGTGGTTTTGTCAAAACCCGATAATTGATCTTCTACAGAATGGTCTGTTCGTGCCTGGTCAGAGGGTGCTTCAGTATCCAGGGCAGTGGAGTTTGCAAAAACAGACTCCTCATGACCTGTGTCTATCTCTGTAGTCACCTCAAAAAGATTGGGATCTCCAACTGGATGGTTGTCATTTGTAGTAACTTGACCCATGAAATAATCAGTAGGTTCAGGCACGCGTAGGTATGCCAGCTTAAGGCGATTCAAATAGACCGGGCGATGTAACGTTTTCCCTGAAACTTTGTTCCTAAGGATAACTGTGTGTGGCGTAGGGCAACTATCAATGACAAATGGACCAGTGTATTGATTTTGCAATTTCCGACCCTTTCCGGTAGGTTCAGTTTGTAAGTAAACATAGTCACCTGGCCCGACGTCCAGTGGATTCAAATTTGTGTTCATTCGTTCCAGCATAGAATGTTTTGCATGTTCTGCATTTTTTTTCACCTCCTTGCGAATCACATCAAGGCATTTGCTGAAGTCCTTGATATATTGGTGAATATCTGTAGGAAGTCTTGGAAAGTCGGTGTCTTCAATGTGGTTCGAGAGTGGGAACCGAGGTCTGTAACCATACACAATTTCATACGGGGAATACCACAATGCAAACTTTGAAGATGGTTTTGCTGAATTTCAAAAGTATTTTGCATAAGAATTAAAATGTGTATCAGGACTTTTGGTCTACCTAAGTTAACTTGGCTGTATAATGTCACTGAAACAGTTAATCTGCTTAGTTTTATTTAAAGTGCTATCTTACCCGCCAGTCGTCCAAATATTTATAATTAGCGGGTCAGAAAATAGAGTCATACATGTAACCCTTCGGACTAGGGCTACATAATTGATATTCAACACTGACAACCGGCGCGTCGATTTACCCAATACAACCCAATACTACCCAATACAAACGTCGATTTACCCAATACAACCCAATACTACCCAATACAAACGTTGATTTACCCAATACTACCCAATACTACCCAATACAAACGTCGATTTACCCAATACAAAATTAAGTTTACCCAATACAAGTAACGACTTACCCAATACAACTGTGGAACCGATTTTGTTTTTTTTAAACGAGTAATCGTTTATTTGAATTACTTAATTCAAGCTATGTTACTTGTACTAATGGAACAGTAAACGAACCAACCATATATGAAACACCCAGTCTGTCATATATCTTCATGTCGGCATGACGAATTACCCAAATCTACCGAAATCTTACCCAAATCGTACAAGAACACCACAATTATAAGAAAACCAATAGCAATATTAATTAATTATACGCAAATTTTTTAGGGGCGACGTGCTTTCTCCAGGTTTTAGTAAACCGAACATGAGTAAGGTTTATCTCCCCTGTATCACGCATGGCAAAGAAGTGCTTTAGGCCTATTATAATATTGATTTGTTAAATAATATAGATCAAGACTATAGAAATGCAATAATCAATAGACGTTATATATACATCAGATCACCCAAACCTACTTAAACCTTACCTAAGTCTTACCCAAATCACGGACTTAGATAGCAATCTAATCTAAGTCCGTGCCCAAATCTACCCAAATCTTGCCCAATATTCAGTTTAATTCGATTGATAGGTATAACGTGACATGCATAAAATAATCGTTCTATATAATAATTCCTTTGACAAGTATAACGGGGCATGTATAAAACGATGGTTTTTATTCATTTGATAATAGAAACGGGCCATGTATAAAACGATGGTTTTTATTCATTTGATAATAGAAACGGGGCATGTATAAAACGATGGTTTTTATTCATTTGATAATAAAAACAGGACATGTATAAAACGATCGTTTTTATTCATTTGATAATAGAAACGGGAAATGTATAAAGCGATCGTTTTTATTCATTTTGTAAATATAACGGAGCATATATAAAACGATCGTTTATAAATGTTTTTATTCATTTGATAAGTATAACGGGGCATATATAAAACGATCGGTTTTATTCATTTTATAAATATAACGGGACATGCATAAAGCGATCGTTTTTATTCATTTGATAATAGAAACGGGCCATGTATAAAACGATGGTTTTTATTCATTTGATAATAGAAACGGGGCATGTATAAAACGATGGTTTTTATTCATTTGATAATAAAAACAGGACATGTATAAAACGATCGTTTTTATTCATTTGATAATAGAAACGGGAAATGTATAAAGCGATCGTTTTTATTCATTTTGTAAATATAACGGAGCATATATAAAACGATCGTTTATAAATGTTTTTATTCATTTGATAAGTATAACGGGGCATATATAAAACGATCGGTTTTATTCATTTTATAAATATAACGGGACATGCATAAAGCGATCGTTTTTATTCATTTGATAATAGAAACGGGACATGTATCAAACGATCGTTTTTATTTATTTTATAAATATAACTGGGCATATATAAAACGATCGTTTTTATTCATTTTATAAATATAACGCGACATGTATCAAACGATCGTTTTTATTCATTTGATAAGTATAACGGGATATGTATAAAGCGATCGTTTTTATTCATTTTATAAATATAACGGGGCATATATAAAACGTATATCGGGCCTTTAAGTAAAATATAGAACTGCAATACATAAACTATTTATATATTGAGAATCTTTTGTGTGTTTTTGTTTTATATATGAGCAAGTATGTTTAAGTATCGTTTAATTGATTTCATCAGACATACCAACTACTCCATTCGATATAACATCTAAATTAACATAACCTAAAAGATCATATATAGAAATAATATTACGTCTTTCATTTCTATAGTAACTTACTAAGGACAATGAAAGAAAAAATGAATTGAATTTTCTATAAAATTACCACATGCACAGGAACTATATATTTCAGAATTCTCAGTATATTCAATCTCGATAAAGCTTGATCGTAAATGTTATCAATATGATTGGACCAGGTACCTTTTTTAATTAACGTTAGTCCTAAATGTTTGTGGCAGTCATGCTGCGTTATAGTATGGTTATTAAAGTAAGAGTGGGATGAGTATTAGAAAGCTTACCAGGAAATATCAGTGCATCTACATATACAATACATATTGATGACTGATAATGCCAGAGACCTATAGATAATTGTCGCCTCTAGGAGTTTGTGGCCATTACGATGTTATTTACATGCTAACCCGTAAACTGGATTGTAACGGCAAATGTCTAGCTAATCGTAATTAGCACACTTTGGATATTTTTTACAGTTAATAATACCAGAAACTTGTGTTTTAACAAAACGGATAGTATACATTTAAACACACACATACGCTAATATACATATACTAAAAAAAAGCTTTGACGTCAAGTAGGTAAATACATTATTACGGAATGTATTATATAGCATATGATAACTGGATAATTTCCCAGTTTTGGTTATTCAGTTTGGTCATGCTTTACCTGTAAATTAACATGTATGTTCATAATTACGCAGATTTTCACCTGTTCCACTCTTTGTAAAATGTATAATTGTTTAATTGTTTTGTTCGAAATAAATAACAGCCTGAACACATTAAAACGTTAAGTCGACTTCTTTTGTGAACCCGATGGAAATCATAAATTCAAGTGACAATGGTGATATTTTAGATACAACGGTGTGATTCTATCTATGTATGATGGTACCGACTAATTGCACGGCGCGTGTACATAATTGACATGGATAGGTATGGTTTTGATCATGTCAGTGTCCCACCTGACCAATGATTGACAAAGGCAAAGACTGTCGCGCCATCACAGGTTTGTTATGAATCTGCTTAAGACAATAGCATACTAGGTCCAAAATCCAGCAAACAGATCCGCGACAAAAAATATAGAGACAACAGAAAAGAAAAACCTACCATACTACAAAAAAATAACATTGCCGACGAAATTATTGAAGTATTATCAAAATTGAAAACAGACCCACACGTACAAACGGTAGAACTATCAAAGGGTAAATTACCAAATATAATTTTATATTCATCGGAACAACTAACAGACATGAAGGCAAACTGTGTGGGTGAGGGAGGGATTGTAATCGGCATAGACCGCACATTCAATTTAGGCAAATGTTTCGTGACACCGATGTCTTACAAAAACCAAGGCGTAGTACAGAGGGAGACGGGGGATCATCCAATCATGTTAGGTCCTACACTGCTGCATTGGGATGGGGAAAAACCTACCTACAGTTACTTTTTTGGCCACGTCAGAGCAAAACTTGGAACAGACAATGTTGTAATTGGCACGGACGAGGAAAAGGCAATGACTTCTGCTCTCCGTGACAATTTCAACGGTTCCACATTTTTGCTCTGTACGAAGCATCTAAAAGAAAATGTAGGTAGGTTTTTAGAAAAGTCAGGAACGCCTTTAAAAAGTAGAGTAGCTATCAATAGGATAATTTTCGGGGAGAATGGGGTAGTTTATAGTAGAGACTCGCTTCAATATGACATGAGAGTTGACCATCTGACTTTTTATTTAGACAAATTTCCCCAATTCAAAATCTATTGGCAGAAATATTTAGAACCCAAATTGAAATCAAAAGTTATAGAACCGCTTCGCCAATCTGTAGTAAATGAAATGTGGACAAATAATAATGCGGAGTCCATAAATAACAAACTGAAACAAACCGCTGAATGGAAGCAACATAACATACCAACTCTCATTGACAAATTGACACTTGTCTCAAAAATGCAGCAGTTAGACATTCGCAGGGCTTTGCACGGTACGGGGAATTACAAACTTGCTGATAGGTATTTAGAGTTCACCTCCACTATTTGGCATAATAAAACCTCAAATGAAAAGGACATCGCTTTCGGAAAATTTTTGGCAAAATCAAAAACAAAATAATCGTCTAAAACAGTGAAATTGACTGTCGCTAATTTTATATGTCCAAAACCAAAAGAAGCTTGCGGAAAAAAACCTAACCAGCGCAGACGTAGACGTGCAGAACGAGCTCTAAAGCACAGCAAGAAACTGTAATTCCCAGTGCCGTTATATCTTTACGTAGGGATAGGATATCAAAGTTAGGACTACCAATTCAATTTGAAGTATATATAGGCTATAGCTATTCAATGGTTTCCCGTTAAATATCAAATATATTTTTCACGAGTATGGCAGATTTTTTATATTTTCACGAGTGAAAGTATATTTAAAATCTGCCATACGAGTGAAATATATTTGATATTTATTGGGAAATCATTGAATTTTCTTTTTATTACATTTTCGAAATTCCAAAAAGTCTGATTTATTATAAAATTTACGGTTACAACTGATCGAGTGTCTAAGGCTTATAGAATATAAATTTGCCACATAATAAAGTCCTATTTTTTGTTCAAAATATATTTAAAATGCAAAAACATATTGATAAAATTCATTAGATATCTATTAATTTCCAAAATACTATAAAGGATTTTAATTTCCTTTATATGATTTGATTCTAGATTAACGAAAAAATAGGTCACAAATGGTGCGTAATGATATTGGACCGAAACTTATATCATCACTAGTGATATTTTCTGATATTTCACTGGTAAAAATGTAATAAAACTTGAATAATATTAATTGATTCCTAGGACAGCATTGACTGCATCAAAGTCTGCTAAATTGTGCAGGTACGCAATTAACTATATCACATAGTGATTAACAGTATTTTTTCCACAACGTGGAATGATATGTATTAAAGCATCGTAATGTACCGCAGTAATGACATAATACCACGTTGTCCAACATGTTTTTCCTTATCTACACTATGGATATATAACTTTTAGAATTTTTTTTTTAGAAACTACTAGTATTGGGTAGTATTGGGTTGTATTGGGTAAATCGATGTTAAAATGCCTTTTTTTTGCAAAATAGAATGAATGCCATATTTATCATATTTTCAAAAAATATTTCAAGATTGTGGACACTCTATTGTTGTTATTTTGTATTTATGTTGTATTTTATATTGTTATGTATACTTATCAACAATATTCATGATTTCTGAAATAAAGCACAAATTTATAAATATATTTACTTGTTGTTTTGTTTTTTAACCAATATGTATTTTCAGTAATTCAGGAATAACAAAACATCGTAACAGAACAGACATCGTTGACACATTTTACGGAAAATATATATTATTTGATATATCAGTTGAATTGAGTGTTTACTTTTTGTATTGGGTAGTATTGGGTTGTATTGGGTAAATCGACGTTTGTATTGGGTTGTATTGGGTAAATCGACGTTTGTATTGGGTAGTATTGGGTTGTATTGGGTAAATCGACGGACCCCTGACAACAGTTCAATTGTTACAAAATAATTTAGTCATCTGTTACAGATTTACTTACCATTTCAATGGAATAAGAAAATTCATACACATGCATACCTTCTGAGAATTCAATATGTTTGTCGTTATCCTGCACTTGCTGTAACTCCTGTAGCAGAAGACATTTTTCTTGCTCTATTTCCAATGCCCGTTCTCGGAGCTTCTCAACTCTACTTTCGATTGAATATAAGTGGCCAATGAATGTTTTTCGGTCGTCGTCCCCTTCGGACATATTTACATTATCTTTGCTTTTTTCATCTTCTTTTATCGAAGAAGACTCTACTAAACTTGGGGCTTCCTGTATATTTGTCATTTTGTTTTCGTTCACGACCGCGATGTGCCATTTAATTTGCCGTGGTAGAAATACGTACCTCCAAAACAGAGAGCTCCACATGTACAGTTCGTCTTTATCAACTAGAAGCTTTGTAATAAGTCGGTTAAATTATCGACACATTCAAACACAGCAGTGCATTTGACATTTATGCTCCTGAAGGTTATCGACTGAAAAAAAGTAAGTAAGGCCGATTTGTGTTATTTTGGCAGCTTCTTTATGATTAGACTCTTATTTCCTCCGATCATTGTTTCTTAGAAAACTTTAAAAAGTTTCAGATCACGACTTTAATGTGTGCTGATGCTCCTGTGTTTGGTTTGTCCCTGTGTACAGTACAGAATTAAAGTATACCATGATTTATACACAATCACAGGTACATGTGTATGTAGACTTATTATGATAAAATTTAGTGATAAATAGTAAATGCCTATAAGCCGCTAATATATAAAGGTATTTATCACTAAATTTTATCATAAGTCTATACATGTCCCTGTGCACACATGTACAGGAACATTTATCTACTAACAGCGGTCAAT